>OW569408.1:21428352-21832258 GCA_937654795.1 Cistogaster globosa
GACCCAACATATTAAATAATACCATTTTTCCCCTATGTTCCATTGGTGTAATTGACTTCAGACTAATAGATTGGATCTGAAAAGTGATGCCTTTTCTGAGATTGTAAGTATGTTGTAATATCCTAACGATTTTACTTTATTATTTAATTGAAACAATTTTGTTTTCTTTTGTTTTATTGTTTATTAGTTATTATTTGAGTTTAGTTAAGCTTAGCTGGGAGCTCCTAGTTGAATTTGAATATGCTATGTCTAGAGTTTGTTATATTTAAACACAATTATACTTATAATAACTTATCTGCAATATTTTATATTATTATTATTATTATTATTATTATTATTATTATTATTATTATTATTATTATTATTATTACTATTATTATTATTATTATTATTATTATTATTATGGGAACGAAAAGAGTAAAATGATCTTGTTTAATATGTTCTTAAATTTGTGACTGTATTTACGCTCAGTGTGTTAAAAACGGCAACACCGTTAGTCGGCATATTTTGGTAATGCATTCTTGCGAAGGCCACCCGACCTTCGCATGCATACAAATAAGCCCATATGATGCACTTGAATTGTTTGGGTTATTTAAAACCTCTTATTGTGTCAACCGCAAGTAATAATATTTATATTTCAGTAAGGGTCGTTCTACTATGAGCGTGAATACTTATATTTGTATTAAGGTGGTATCACATCAATGTTATCTCCAACATTTCTCTTTTAATTACAAAAAAATATACTAAACAAGGCTATTTTACAGTGCCAAGAAAAGCCCTAAGATTCGACCAAGTAATAGTTCGGCCAGTCTTCGCTGTAGTCAATATGCGTAAGTCAACTATCAATGTTTTTTTCAGCTTTTGCGCAACGTTTGTAAACCAGGTTATATAGTCATCTAAAAAAGTAGCCTGCGTTATTATGTTTATATCCTTTCCTTTGCTAAATAATAAAGTCAAAACTCTGGAGTGGATCAGTGCTGAGGACAACTTATTCTAAATGGCTCTCAAATTACAAAGCAGTGGGACAAAGTGGAACAGTGGGCGTAATACCACATGTGACCACCTTATTAGACCGAATACCTACGCAAAAGATTGTCTGAGTTGGAACACTGGTCGTGGTACCTTAGAGATAAAGTAAACATTTTTTATCGTATATTATCTGTAAAAAGATCGAAAAGATTAAAGGTTTTTTGAAACGAGTTAGACATCAATCAACTATCAATTATAACAGTAATAAATCTATATAATACGATTATTAAACCTCATTTTGAATATGGATCTACGATATTATATACGTGTTGTACAGAAAATCAAATAAATAGACAACAAAAGTTACAAAACAAAGCAATGCGAACCATTCTAAAATGCAATCGTTTTACCTCAATACAATTAATGCTTGATATGCTAAGATGGATGAACATACATCAAAGACTGGAGCTAAGCACATTAACCTTTATTAAGAAGATGGAGATAGGTGATGCACCTGAATACCTGATAGAGTAAATACGTTGTGTTGGTGAAGTTTAACCATATAATCTAAGGAATAACCAAGATTTCAGATTGCAACGATCGGATACAAATTCAATGCAACGATCGCTATACTACAAAGGACTGAGGAAATATAATACTATGCCAAAAAAATTAAAAAATGAAAAAAATATTTAGTTTTAAAAAATCAGTTGTTAGTTTTTTTTAGAAATCAAAATTCAAAATAGAGCTTTAACAAATAGTTTATATAAATATTTACAAAATGTAAAACAAAAGTATTTAAATAGTACTAATAAATAAATAAAATACCCAAGTAGCCTTGTTATTAATATGCATAGCGCAGCAAAAAATAGTCTGGATTGAGTCAGTAGTTAAATTTTTTCATAAAAGGTGTGTCAAAGTAGTTTTCAACGTTTGGTTCCCTTTTATAAGGTAAAGCACTGCACCATATTTTCTTTAAAGATCCGGTCTCGCTTATAGTTGTGACAACAATTTCTTTGTATTATAAACCTTTAACTACACCTTATTTTCGTATAAATTTGAAATTTTTATGTTCAATTCATTCTTATAGCAAAAGAGTTTTCGTATGACTATATGAATTGAAGTTTTTGATAAAAATTAATTAAAATTGACTCTAATTAAAGTTTTGTGGTAAAATTAAAATGTTATACTGAAATCTTGTATTGAATTTTTGATTATCTGATTTTGCGATTTCTTGCTAGTCCATGTTTTCCTCGTACAAAGCAAGTACAAATGTACCTGACGATTTTAAAGAGAGAACAACGAAGGAATGCCTTGGGTTGTGCGTGAACTTCGTCGAACCAAATTAATATTGATTGATTATCGTTTTCTTATTTCCAAAATTAGTTGGGTAAATAGATAATAGTAACAATGTACATAACCTAGGCTAGATACATGCAAAGGATGCGAATGACGGATGTAGCGATCTGCTGGTGTCCAATATTTTCTGTTGTCTTTGAAAAACGTCCGCATACATTTGTAAATAATTTTTTTTTCTTTTTTTAAAATTAAAATATAAACAAGCAAGATTATAATTTCGGGTATGCCAAATCTAATATACCCTTCACCATATATGTAAGTCTAGTTTAGTGAAGTAACTACAATCAAAAAACAAATATTGAGGTGACAGAGAATTAAAAAATTAAAAAAAAAAATTTGATAAAAATATCAGTAGCTCTTAATGGGATAAGCATTTTTGTATTTTCTGAAACATCTCTTAAAAAGCTTTTAAATGGTACCCATATTGATATCTTAAAAAATATTACGCACAATCATAATTTTTCTTAAAAAGTTCAGAGGACCATAACTCGGAAAATATGAGCAAGCGCAAATTTTTTCTTATTTTTCATTTCTCTATCGTTTCATATATTTGTTTTTTGATTGGAGTTACATGATTGTTCCAAATTTTAGGGAAAATTAGAGGGATGCGTGGTATTAAGTCGCTGCCTCGAAGTACATGGAGCAATCTTGCTGATTTTCAATAGCAAAATTTTCGAAACTATACCTGATCAATTGGCAAATTTTTATTTTTTCTAGCTCATGTACTACGACAACAATTAAAATCATTAAGTTCTACTTACGAATATTCAAGAGATACGATCATATATATCAAATTACGTCAGCTATGAGGACGCCCCTGATTTTTTGTTGAAATTATACACATTATGTTGCTTTGAAAAACGTCATAATTTCAATGGACTTTGTGTCGTTTTTAGTACTGAAATAGTGTAATTATGTCCACACTTAAAACAACAACGGCTTCGCTTACCAAAGATTTCCTGCATAATAAAAAATAATAATTTTAACTTTTACGCTTTGAACGACGCTTTGAAAAACGTCATAATGTCAATGGACTTTGTGTCGTTTTTAGTACTGAAATAGTGTAATTTTGTCCACACTTAAAACAACAATGGCTTCGTTTACCAAAGATTTCCTGCATAAGAAAAAATAATAAAATTAACTTTTACGTGTAAAAGGTTTCTTGGATATAATAAGCTTTTATTGGTTTTTAATAATCATATTTTGTTTTTTCAAGGGCTTAAATTTTTTAGCTTCCTATGGTTTTTTTTTTTTGTTGTTGTATAAAGGTGTGTGTGCATCATTCAGTAAGCGAAAACTTCAGAAAACATCCTAAAAATGAAATTGTTTACAACAATCCTTTCTTGAATGGAAATTCTTGAAATGTTATTTTTTTACAACCTTATCAATAACACTTGGATACTTAAGGCTCCATTACTCTTACGTAAAACTTTCAGCTACGTAAATGTAACGTTTTAATTCAACGTTTTTAAGTTACTGAAAATTCGTAAATGTTCCATATGATTTTGAAATTTTGAAAATTAAAACTGTTAAACAGGAAAAATATAAAATATATTAATTAAAAATGATTTCAAAGAAATGACATTTTATTAATTTAAGTTGTTGTTACTTGTGTATAAAATATAACCATCTTAAAATAAAACATCGCATACGACGTTGGAATGTGCATCCAATAAACAAAGATTGGTTTAAAGGAGGATATCACAGAAAGATTTTTCTTAATATAAAAAGCAAAGACGAGGAACAATTCTTCTTACACACTCGTATGTCCCGAAAATTGTTCGATTTGTTATCAGAACTTTTATGGAGTTCCTTAATAAAGCCTAAACAGACAACTAATACTGAAGAAAGACTCTCAACTACGTTATTGTAAGTATATGGTTGATTTTTAACTAATGAATAAGGTAGTAGGGATTTTTCCTGTAAAAGTGTTTCGATGCAAAGCATTGCTTGGAGCAGCAAACTTGGAAAATCTACTGTCAGGAAAATTATTTTGGAGACATGTGATACTTTGCGGAGGTTACTTTCTTCAATATATTTAAGTGAGCCAACAACAAAACAATACGAAGATATTGCAAACGACTTTTGTCAAATGTGGAATATGCCAAATTATGTGGGTGCCATAGACGGCAAACATATCGCCATAAAATGCCCTCCGAACTCTAACTCCATGTATTTTAATTACAAAAAGTTTTTCAGCATCGTTATAATGGCAGTGTGCGATGCAAAGTATACTTTTACTGCCATCACTGTTGGAAGTTATGGTAGTCAAAGCGATGGTGGTAATACAAAGCAACTAACATTTAATTAGAGCTTTCACATAGCACATATAAATATTTTTGATATTATTAAAGTTTTCAGGTATATTTAGATTGTCACCATTTGGAGAAGCAATTATGAATGAAAAAATAACAGTACCTCCTAGCAAGGTATTGCCAAAATCGTCCGATATATGGTTTCCTCACTTTCTTATTGGAGATGCTGCTTTTCCACTTAGGCCGAACTTAATGCGTCCCTACGCTGGATCAAATTGAGGAAGAAGAAAAAATAGTTTTAATTATCGACCCTCGCGGGCCCGTAGAGTAACAGAAAATAGTTTTGGAATCTTATCTGCCCGTTGGAGAATACTCCTAACAACTATTGAAGCATCGCCAGACGTATGTGAAAAAGTTGTTCTTGCTTGCGTTTTGTTACACAATATTATCATGTTGAACGATCAACAAAAATGGTACTGTTCAAATAATTTATTGATAGAGAGGGACAAGATAGCAACTGGCAAGTGGCGATCATTAGTTAGAGTTAGAGGAAATGAACCCTTGCGATCTATCCGACCATCTAATTCACGAAGAACTACAGACAACGCGATTCAGTTAAGAGAAAAACTATCGAATTATTTTATGAATGAGGGTTCAATTCTGTACCCAAATAGAATAACTCAATGTTTTACCAATACTTTAAAACATTTTTACATAAGTATTAAGTCGAATTCGGATAAGACCATGCATGACTAAAACTCTGATTTTAATTTGTGTGCAAAAGTCTAATTTTTTGTTTTAGCTTAACCGAATTCGATTAAATATATTGCAAATTAAAGCACTGTAGACTACATATGTTAAATTTATAAACCACAACACAAATATTATATGTATGAAATCAATTTTTATTTTAATAAAAGATTAACATAAAAAAATTGTTTTTAAACAATTTTCGTGTTATATCAAATTTTTTTAAATACAGAACACAAAAGATGTATTCTACATTCAAGTGAATGTAAAAATGAAGAAATACATTCGAATAAAAAATTATTCACAGCTATTCCTCCGGATCCATATTAATCTCCATAACTAAAGCTGTTACTTTTTGAATGGCTTTGATTTGCTTTGAGGCGCTCATTGACGCTATAGTCGATAAAATCATTTTTCAACAGCCTTCCAGAGTTTCATTGCATTAAGCTTTTTTATTTTCCCTGTCGTTCTTTTCACAGACTGTTTTAAAAGCTACTATGGCTTCAGCGAAAAGAGAATCTAGATCTGCCACATTGCTGTTTTTTTATGCTTTTTTCGTTGAACACTTCCATTGGAACAATCCTTATTTGATTGGTCATCAGCTAAATTCATGAAATTCGCTCTTCAGTGGAACAAGAGATTTCTGGCGAAGGCAATGACGAGTCTGAAGAGATTTGTGGAGATGATGGGGAAAGTGGTTTCAAAATATTTGATGATGCTCTCATCCTACAAAAAATAACGGATATATGTACATACATATCATTTTACTATTGAAATTAAATTTATTTTAGTACTAACGGGCGAGGAATAACATGTGGTGCTAAGAAATCCATTATGCTCATTAGCTACCATCGGGGCCTTAAGATAGAGCCGCTGCCCGATGGAACATTAAGCAATCGTTTTTCTCTTGCATAACGATCACGCAGAGAAGTCTATCTTTTAAAACATAACTCATCTTGACAAAAAAAAATTATTTTAATATAAACCGTATACAAGTTTTTTAAGATTTTTACCTGCTATTCCCATTTCTCTGCCAATAGATTTCCTAGCTGCTTTCTTTTGTTCTTGCTGCTTCTAAAGAGGATTAAATTTGTTGTACAGGAAATCCTTTTTCTAAACTAGCAACACTAATTTTTCGTCATCCATTTAATTTTTATTTAGTTTTTCTTCTTGACTTTATTTAATTTATTGATGATTTTTTTTAATTTTAACAAAAAATTATGAAAAATTCAAATTTTTTAGGTTCGTCCGCAACGCAAAGTTACATTTACGAAAGAGTACCTATTTACACACAACCTAGGTAAGGAAAATGGAACAGCTGATCCGCAACGTGTACGTTACGTAAGAGTAACTCTGCCTTTATGGGTGAACAATGAGCAAGAATTGTATGTTAATTGCTTTATTAACGCAATTAACAATTTTAAATGTGAAAATACATTGGTAAGATGTACCTTATACGAACTATGCCACGTACCTGGGAACTTGTATTTTTGAGCTCGTGTTTTTTAAAACGAATATAGCCAAGTACCTAAGTGCAGACCTTTAATATATATTATATCAATTTTTATAAGGAAAGATAGTCTTGTGCTTAAACTTAAATTGAGAAGTTCTAAATAGTTATCGCTAAAAAAATTAAATATTTGATATCACTGTTTTAAGCATTTGAGTTTTCTTTTCAACGTAACATACGTAAGTTTGAACGTGAAAATTATAAACCGTATGTTAAACACCGATTTTGACATACACAAGAAATTACATATGGATAGCAATTTTGACATTCCATATGACTTGTACACATAATGTAAACACACCTTAAACAAACATTTATTAAAATTTTGATCAAACTGTTTACTTCTCTAATATATAACTTTTCTTGAATTAAAATTAATTTTGACTTAAGTTTATTTTTATGCCATTCACCACAAAAAGTGGATAAAGGGTATATCGAAGTTTGTCATTCCGTTTGTAATTTCCACTAGTTCCGTTTCCGAAGTCGATTAAGCAATGTCCGTCTGCCCGTCCGTGTTAATGTTAAAATCAACTTATTTTGTTAGTGACTCCGGATGTATCGCACAGATCGAAGATTTTAATCCTTGAAAACAGTAAAAAAAATAAAATTTTCGCAATTGTAAAATTTTTAATTCTCCTTTTAAAAAATTGAGAAAAGATAAATAATGTAGACCTAAATCTATTGTGACTTAAGTTGTTAAATACGTTGTTAGTATCTGTAACAAATCTGCAAATATCTTTTCGTATTTAGCGCATGTTTTTAGATTTAGTATATGCCTGCAAAATATTTGTAAATGTTTTTAAAAGCAAATATGAAGCAAATATGTCCCATTTCTTTTTATAGACTATAAGCCAAAGCTGATAGGACATTGAACTTATTAAAAACAATTTTCAACATTAATTATACTTTAATCTACCAAAAAATGGTAAAATTGTCCAAAATGTTGTTTCTGGGAGAAATTTTTTCAACTTATTAAACGAAGAAAGACTACGTAATTGGACATTACCAAGTTTAAGGCTAACAAGCCACAGTTTAAGAAAAAGGACATTGGTTTATAGAAAAATCCTTCAAAATTTTTGGAAAAAATTACTGTTTCTAGGCGGAATTTTTACCAACTAGGAAACAGTAAAAAAAACCTTGAAAATTGCCAAAAATACTGTTTTTGGAAGGAATATATGCAAGATGTTGTTAAACCGTAAAAGATAACGGGATAGGATATACTATATAAACTTTGGGCCTATTATAATGTAATGGCGGTGATGAAACTTCGTCGAGTTTCAGTCATTTTAATAGCGAAAATAATCACTTATTAAATATAAACACAATAATAAATAACAGCTAATAGTTTGTATTTTTTAATTGTTTCTCTTTTAAAGGACATAAAGCATAATCTGGATTCTTTGGTAAACCAGCTGTGCAATTTACGCTTGGGCTCAAATCAACATCAACGGTTGTTGCTTTTAAGACAACGGCAGCTTATTGAAGAAGATGAATTGCGTTTAAAGCATTATGTTGAATATGAAAAGTTTCAAAAAGCCATGCGTCAATGTAAGTTTTTTTTTTACTATTGCAACACTAATGTCACTTAGTCCTCGTCCACACTTAACCACTTTTGTTGCGCAACTTTTGACTTTGTTAGTGAGAGAGAAAAGACGAGTAGAGACGGGTACACTGTTTCATGTACTTGCAATTCTCTTTTGTTTTCTCATACGTCTACGCAATCAAGACCGAAATTGCAGAAACAAAATTTGTATGTGTGGATACAAATGCAATTTTATAATAGAATTTAAAAAAATTGCAAAAACAAAAATTGGATGTCTGGACGGGAACTTAGGGCAATTTTGTAATTTATATCAACTTATGATTAGCAATGATAAAACCATTCTAGATGCCGACTTGCAAATGTAATAGCTGTAAAATTTTATTGTATAAATTCCGTGACTGCTTTGACTAAAAAACAAAATGCCTTAGTAAAAATATCGTATAGTTGAGCAATAATAATTACGTTAAAAACTTCTATTCGGTACCTAGTCTTAGACATTTATTTTTTATTATTATAACTACTATATGACAGCATAAAAATTACTAGTAAGTTAATAGACCAATAAAAAAATCTTGAAATAGCTTTTTGCCTTGATTTGAAGAAGACGTATTTTTCGCTGGTAATTTTTTTTGGTTTTTGCGCAAATGAAATATTTTCAAAAATGTTTTATTTAAGGTTGCCACCTTTTTTTAAATTTGTTAGAGATAGTAAAAAACACAATTAAATTCGAACGAGATTTCCAAACTACATGAACTATTTAATACAATGCACAGCATTTTTGGGCTTAAGTTTTAAAGCTGGGCACCATCGACTTACCAGGAATGGTGCTATGCGGTCTCAAAGTTGGGTACCTCGCATCTGCAAATTTCTCTAATGGCATTGACATTTCTTAAATTTTTGTCTGATTTTTAAAAATTATACATGGACTTAAAGGCCAAGTCAATACCTACAAAACGGTAGGTCCCGGTCCTGTTTTTTCAAAATATTGGGTTAGTGAGCAAAATTTAAAATATTTCGAAAAAAAATTAGAAGATTTTATCTTCTCTGACTTAAAAATTATAAGTTTTTTAAGTTGAAAATTCCGTAACTATTGTATTTTTGCATATTTAAGCCTAAAAGGGGCCATCAATAATTTTTTTTTATAGAAAAAAATTTTCTTAAGGAATATATAAAATATTTTTTATTTTTATTTTGTTAAGACTAACTATAAATATGTGTGTGCGTTTTAACCACATTTCGCGTGAAACTAATCATTCTTGTAAAAGATTGAGGTCCTTCAATTTGACCAGTTTTTAATTAAAATTTTGACATTAGCCTTTATCTTTTAAAATCTCAAAGCTGAGATCGGGAAAAAAGACTGCTGTAAAAAGGCTATATATACTCCGAATTGCTGCTGAAAGTACTTCGTGAGCCCTAGTCCATACGTAGACTTTATAGACAAAAGAGTAAAAAATCTAATTTGGGATTTTTGGTCCCTATTTTGGGAATTGTGGAATATTCTTCATTTTATTATTGCAGATTTAATGCCAGTTGATTTAGGCTGACCACCTACACGTGCACAGAAAATTTTATGTGATTTGCCTAATTTCTAAAGATGATTTATTACATTTTTTATTCCGATGTTTCGTCAATTTTTTGTTGACCTTTTTAATGGATTTTCGTAATAAATTTGATATATATATCACATTTAAAAATAAACAATAAAAAGCATTTTACAATTAACAAACATTTCACCATTGCGCTACCTATTCTAATATCACCGTTGTTATTTTATATATATATATATATATATATATATATATATATACGAGGGCTGCTCTATATATTTCTAGCCTAATAGTGAAAATGCGAATATTTATAATCAAAAATGGTTTTATTGTTTTTCAAAAAATTCTTCAGCATGATTTAAACACTTTTGCATGCGCTCGAACCAGTTGTCGAAGCACTTTTTCCACTCCGATTGAGACACCTCTAAAACATGGTTTTTGAACACTTCAACAGCTTCTTCTGGCGACGAAAATCGTTTTCTTGATGTGCGGAAACAAGAAGAAGTCATTAGGTGCCAAGTCAGGGCTTTACGGCAGATGACCCATTAATTCGACGTTTTGGCCGGTCAAAAACGCTCTGGTTTGAGCCGATGTGTGAGAGCTCGCATTGTCATGGTGAACAATGATTCGTCTTCTCTTGTTGGTTTTTCGAATTTCTCTAATGACTTTAGGCAAACAAATTGCAGTGTACCACTCAGAAGTGACCGTCCTACGTTGCTTAAGCGGAACAGTCGCCACGTGACCAGTTTTGCCGAAGAAACAGGCGACCATTTGCTTCGAAGTGCTTCTTCCACGAACAACTTTCGTTGGATTTTGCTCGTCTTTAAAGACCCACACGGTCGATTGTTGTTTCGTTTCGGGCTCATACGCATAGATCCATGATTCGTCACCTGTGACGATCTTATAAATGTCTTTTGAAGCACCGCAATCGTATTTTTGAACAAAGCAATGCATCAATCGATACGAGCCTTTTTTTGAGCGACTTTCAAATTGTGCGGGATCCAACGAGAACAAACCTTTTTTACGCCTAGGTGTTCATGCAGAATCGAATGTATGCTGGTGGAAGAAATGTCCAAGGATGTCTCTATCTCTCGGTATGTCGCATGTCGATCTTGCATTATGAGTTCACGCACGGCATCAATGTTCTCTGGCACAACAACCGTTTTTGGACGACCTTCACGGAATTCGTCTTTGAGCGAGCTTCGGCCACGATTAAATTCATTATACCAATTTTTCACAGTGCTATAGGATGGTGCTTAATCGCCATACAAAGATTTAAGTTCATCAATTCACTCTTGTCGTGATAATCCACGTCGAAAGTTGTGAAAAATGATGGCACGAAAATGTTCACGAGCTAATTCCATTTTTTTCTATATTATTTTTTCAAGTCACTGTAAACAACACAAATAATGGTAGTACGTCAAAACGTTTTGAGTACGATTATGCTTAAAAATGACAAACTTTCCAATGGAAATATCAGATTGCACTTGGCAGCACTCAGTGTTGCCAGGCCAGAAATGTATATAGCAGCCCTCGTATATATATATATATATATATATATATATATATATATATATATATATATATATATATATATATATAAATTTTATTCCATACATTAATTTGAAGCTTAATTTCTAATGGACAAATTACAAACATATACGAATTAGAGGAGAAAACAATTGTAAATATTACCTAAAATTAATTATTAAATAGCAACAAAGCAGTCAAAAACAATTTAATAAAATCAATAATTACAAGTAATAACCCAGAAAAAGTTTTTCTCAAAACAGCTAAATAGACGTGGGTTACTTAAAATTTGTGTACTATGGGGAATTGAGTTCCACAGAGATACAGTGAATACATAGAAATACCATTGCGCAAGTGATCGAATTCTTTTGCCCCTACAATTAAATGCAAATAATAGTTGACTATAGAGTATAAACTATCTTATGCATTAGCGCTAAAACTCTTAAGTTAAGTAGGTTTACAAAGGAAACTTTGACGAATACATTGATATTCTAGAACGCCGTTTTAGTCTGAACACGTACCGGATGATGTTATTAAAAGCAACGTTTAATTTTCTTATACTGATAGAATCACACCTGGCTCACACGCATACAATAAGACTTAACATGGAAAAGGTTCGGCAACAGGCATAATTAATATGATTAGACCAAGCAGAGTATTGTTAAAATAGACTCTAAGGTTTTTAGCAGAATTTACTATTTCAATTACATAATTATTAATTATTAAATTGGGTAAAATATTAAGTTTATCCAGTCGCTTCTGTATTACAATGCATTTGGCTTACTAGGATTGATAGCAAGACCATTTGCTAATGTCCAAGTGTGAATACGTTGTAATTGCTCATTCAGAGAAAGCAAAAACTGAGCGATTGCATCACTAGTACAACTTGTGTAAAGTTGAACATCATCCGCATACATCCTTATCTTGCAATCGGTAAGTATATTAGGGAGGTCGTTAGAATACAAACAGAACAGAAGCGGGCCGACGATTGATCCTTGCGGAACTCCTCTTGTAACAGACAGTGCTCTTGATTTATTAGTTAGAGTCTCGACATACTGTTACAGAGATATGTTGACAGTAATTAAGTGGCAGTTTAGGAGAAATTAAATAAATCGCGTAATTTGTAACAAAGGATACTATGGTCAAATGTATCAAAAGCCTTAGAATGATCTAATAAAATGAGAAAACATGTTTTGCCATTATCAACTTCCTTTTGAATTTCTTCGCCAACATCAATTAAAGCTGTAATGCAACTATGCTTCTTTCTAAATCCAGATTGTCGAGATGTGAGCATATTATTACTATCCAAAAAGCGAGTTATTTGATTGTGCATAATTCTTTCGAATGTATAGCAGTTGGCCTAAATTCGGATCCTGTTTTGGGTACAGGATAATTTTTGCAATTTTCCAATTACAAGGAAATTTACCTGAAGTGAGTATTTGTTTTTAAATAAGGGTATTCAAGGGAAGCAGTTTTGCCAAAAGAGCTTTCAAAAACTTAGGATTTATCTCATCCGCACCTACAGAGTTGGATTAATTTGACAAAAGCTATCCAATACATCACATTGGTCAACAGTAGAGAAGGAAAAAATAGTTTCAGTATGATTGTTTAGAATATTGCAATAATATCTGAGGTCAGAATCTACCATAGTAGTATTTAAAAATTTCTCAGGACTTATGGTTTTGCCAGTACCTATTTCGCGTATAGACTGCGCCATTTTCTTCTTGAGGTAAGAGCGTAAGAGAACTTTTCAGCATAAAACTCAGATTTTGCCTTTTTAATCGATCTATTGACTTTACTTTTGGCAATACGATAAGCATCACGCGGCTCAGTTGTTTTAAACCTTTTCCATCTACAGTATGTGATTTCTCTATGATTGATAGATTCTTTAATCTTATTTGTGAACCAGGGTTTTTGCTTATAAATAACTTTTTTAGTTCTAAGAGGGACAGTTAAATGAAAGAGATTATATAGATTATACTCAAGAAAAGTGAGTTAGTCGTCTACAGAATGTAAATAATACACACTATCTCATTAAATTTTAGCGAATTCTCGGTCTAATAATATAAAATACAGATTTTTAAAATCACGAAATGTTATTTTCTGAAATGTGTTGGAATAGTAGTTTTAGGGCTAAATAAGCCAAGTGAAGAAAGATCATCAGAAAGGCTGCATTCTACTAAAAGGTTAGAATTCAAATCTCCTGCTATTATAACATCATTATATGTTGAAGTTAATATCTCCAATATTCGTAAAAACTGTCTAGTGTGAAGTTATCTGTTGGGTCTATACACACTTTCCACTAATAATTTCCTACCTTCACTGTTAACTTCTATAAATAGGTACTCAACTGGATTTATTAAATCAGTATCGTTCGAGTCCTCCAAATCATACTGTTCTTTGATGTACCTTTGATGCAAAATGTAATACCTTTATATAAATTGCTACGTTACCAAAATCATCTTCTCTATCAACTTTTCGAAGACTATAACCATTCAATCAAACAGATAAGTCGGTGATACTGGAATCAAACTACGTTTCAGATACGCAAATGAGATCTACAGAACAGTTTTCAAATATAAATCTGAATTCATCAATTTTGTTCCTTATGCTTTACGCGTTTATGTTAAATATGTTGAAACCATCTTTTTAACTTACCAAAACTTTGATCATGTTCGCAACACTATCTCTGGAACACAAGCCACAGTCAATCATCATTAGTTAGTTTTAAAGTTATTTTAGAAGCAACGTGATAAAAAAATAACATAAGAAATGAAGTGTATAAAATTATGGGTACAATTTGAACAGATAAAGATTGTTCAAACTCTCACAATGTATATCTTTCATATGTACTTAAATAGGTTTATTTAAATCTAGTAATATATTTATACCAACGTATTTCCTTACTTATGCCTGAATTTTATTTATTTATGCATTCTTTGTTATTTTTATTTCAAATTACTCTAATTTCTGTTATTTACCTTAATTAAACAACAACCTTGAAATTCTGTTTAAGTTCATTGTGATTTTTGCTTACATTGTTTTGCATTGTCTGGGGTATCATGTTTCCGCTGGTATTCTGGTGACCCCGACGTGATCAGCTCGAAGAAAATTTTTCTTCTGTTCCCAGGAAGAAAGAATTAGTCAGCACACGCGAGCAACATAATGGCGAAACCCCTATGGAGCAACGAACAACTTCCCAGCAAGCAACAGGAGAAGTAATAGAATCTATCATTCGAAATTTTTAGAAGGATTCAGTATCCAGAAAGACCGTTCACTCTAATAAAGAGAGGATTAAAAGGCTAGACAGTGCTTGGGCTGAGTTCGAACTTAACGACAACAAAATAAGATGTCTTGAGGAGTTCGACATAAAATACAAAAATATATTTGCAACAGCAATGATTGAAACGTCAAAACTACCATTGGATACTATCCAACAAAACACCAATAAGGAGCCCGCTGTACCTACAAGAACATCAATAAATTCTACAATAAGAAGGCAAAATGTGATGAAGTCATCACTTAAGCATCTTCTAGCTACGGACCCCAGAGCAACAAATATGAAGCTCAAAGAAAACCTGTGGGGCGAAATCCAAGAACTACATTTCACTTTATGGGAATCTATCGATGACCTACTAAAGGTCCCTCCTTTATCACATGAATTGTTACGAAACACATTGAAAACTTTAAGCTATCTCCTCTCACTCCAGAAAAAGGTTCCGAACCTATGAAAAACAACGTTCTACCACTGCCAAAGGTCACAATTCCAAAATTTAATGGAGACTATTTGAAGTGGAGAGCTTTCCACGACTTGTTTGTACAACTAGTAGACAACTAGCTTCAGTTAAACTTGGGTAGCGATGCTGAAAAACTAATGAGTCATCTTTTAGCCGAAAACTACGCCACCGCTTGGAGCCTATTGCAAGGACGATACAACAATCAACGGGTTCTTTTAACAACGCTTTTAGACAGCTTTTAGAGACACACTATGCCAGACCATCAGCTGCTGCTATCAAACAGTTGCATGACACAACATAAGAATGTCTACATGCACTTAACAACATTGAGGTTGATACAACTTCATAAAATTAAATGCTGTTTCACATACCGGTTAAAAACTGGATCGGGGCACTCTTATCCTATATGAGAGGATCATCAGTAATCCAAAGGAACCACAAAATATCAAGGAACTCTTTAAATTTCTAGAAAATCGCTTTCAATCTGTGGGGGTTTAAGGGGGATTCATCCACTTCGATGTGGGTTGCGTCGTCCCACAGAGTTGTGGGGAAAAATACTTAGGACTTACCCTTTTTTTATCGGCAACGATGGCCCCGACTGATGGCTTCTACGGGGGTGACGGGGCTGGTTCCAGGCTCCTGCAATGAACGTTCCTCAATCGGTCAAGTTGGGTTTACTGCTGTCTTTTTGGCTGTAGTGACACCACTGGCAATGACCAAAACCAAAACTGAGAAGAACAATCACCAATAAACAAGATTCCTTGAAACTGAATGCAGCAGCCAAAAAAATATTTTTCTTTAACTTTTCAAATCTAAACTTTTTTGTACAAAGAAATTATGCCAATTGCGTTTTATCTTGTTTTTATAGCACGAATTTTATTTATTTTTTGTCAATTTTGGAAATTTTTAACAATTTAAAACAGGTTTTATTTTGTCTAAAAACATTAAAATTATTTTTCTGTTTATTTTCGAATTTACTGTTTGCCATTAAGACAACACCGCACAACGAACAAACACATCTATTTCATACAAGATACTCTGTGTTACTTATTTTCCGCACAAACCGAACTTTCCACTTTTAAAAATCACAAGCAACTGCCCAAAAATTCAGCTGCGAATTCTTTTGCCCTTTTTATTTTGTTTTTTTGTTTCTCTTATTTTTATTTGCACAGAAGCAAAAGGGCAAAAGAGTGTTGACAACGCATTCTGCCTTTTTGCCACATTACAAAACGACAGGATAGGGTTTGCGGTCAAACATCCCGCCCCCTTGCAGGACTGCAACTAGAAGAAATATGTGATCAATAGTAGGGTGGAAGTGCACACCAGAATTACAACCCTGTGTGGGAAAATAAGTTACAAAATCCTACAAGGATGTATAATTTTAAATATCTCAAGCAAAGTTCAAATACAATAATTCAAAAAAGATAAAGCACCTTAGAGTATAAAAAGTTATATAAATTCAAATTCAATAATTCAAAAAGATAGAGTATCTTAGAGTATAGTATAAATATAAGTTCAATAAATGTATAATATAATAATGATGATTAGTCGTTGGTGGCACCTAGAGGCCAAACTTTCCCAGTAGGACCCATCCCAAAGCTGTGTCCTGTGCGAGGGGCGATGCAAGGCTGCCTGGTTGAAGAGTAGCTTGTCGTCAACTCTGGCGATGACAGTAAACGTGGTTTCTCCCTCGAAACGTGAACGAAAAGTCATCTTGTACCATTTCTTATTGTCGATCAGTTCAACGGGAAGGTGATGTCGGTTGACAATGAAGGCGGCGATGGCACTTTCCGTGGCACACGGGTTTATCAGACCACGGACTTCAAGGGCCGTGAATTCAGACATGCCTCTATGCGTGTTAGCATGGTGCTAAACTCTTCATACGTGAAGTGTTGGCTGTGGCAAATCTTTTTAAAATGGGACTTAAAACTTTTTACTCCGGCCTCCCACAGGCCGCCCATATGGGGTGCTCCTGGGGGGATGAAGTGCCATTCTAACGGGGAGAAGCTGTTTTGAGCTAGCACACCTTTCCGTACAAGTTCTAGAAATTGTTGGGCATCATGTTGTAGGATGTTGGAGGCGCCAACAAACGCAGTGCCATTATTGGAATACATGGCATGAGGCGTCCCACGTCTGCTGAAAAATCTGGCGAAGGCCGCTAAAAAGGCTTGCGTAGATATATCTCCAGTAGCTTCCAGATGAATGGCTTTAGTGGCGAAGCAGACGAAGATTGCGACGTAACCTTTAGTGATTTTGCAACCGCGGCCCACATAGGATTTTATTTTGAAGGGCCCGGCGAAATCCACTTCAGTGTCGTAGAATGGACGTGAGCGTAACTCGTTCGGGGGGTAATACAGCCATCATCTGCTGGCTGAGCGCACTTTTATGTTTACCGCATGTGAGGCGTTTAGAAATAGTTGATTTTATTAGACTTTTAAGACGAGGTACGTAATAATGGCATCGCATAAGGCGGTGTAAAAGCGCATTTTGACCATGTATGGAGTACATGTGTAGCCATTTGAGGAAAAGCTGAGTATAACGAGCGTGATAGGGTAACAAAATCGGGTAGTGGTTATTATAGCTAAGAGTGGGGGAGTTTGCCAATCGGCCATTAATTCTCATGATTCCGTTAGAGTCGAGAAAGGGGTTGAGAGTTAATAATGTACTTTTACGGGATATCGGGCGATTATTACATAATTCTTTATGCTCATCTGCGAAATGAAGTTTTTGACTCGAAGTAATTAAACATGATTTAACGAAGTTGATTTCATCTGATGAGAGATCGTTAGAGTTGAATTTCTGATGATTTTTCAAGCGATGATAAAAACGAAATACGTAACTAAGAACTCGTAACGCTTTGGGCAAGTCCGAAAAATTACGGAGTAGGTCTTCATATTTCACCGTGGTAGAGTGCACACAGAGTGGTCTGGACTCTTCGTCCGTTGATAAGTTTTTAGTGCATGGCGGCCACTCAGCGTGTGGAAGTCTTAACCAAGGGGAACCTTGCCACCAGAGCGTATTCGACGCCAGTTGTGATACGGTAAGGCCGCGAGATGCCAGGTCAGCTGGATTATTTTCGTATCAACATGCGACCATGGTTCGATTCCGACCTTTTCGATTATGGAGCTGACGCGGTTTTCAACGAATGTTTTCCATCGGTTAGGGGGACCTCGCAACCACGCTAAGACAATCGTGGAATCTGTCCACAAGAAAATTTTGTAATTTTTCAAATTGAGCTGAGCTGGTATTGTGTCCATCATTGTAGCCAACAATTCAGCACCACAATGTTCTTTCCGTGGTATCGAAACAAATTTTACCGGCGCTACCTTGGTTTTTGCTACTAAAAGGTGTGTTGGGACAAAACCTTGGTTCTCCGACCGCAGATACAGAGTAGCGGCATAGGCCTTTTCAGAGCCGTCGCAGAAACCGTGTAGTTCGGTAGTGTATGAGGGGTCAAAATTAACAAAACGGGGTATTCGAATTTGTTCGATGTGTATATAATCGTCAAGAAAATTATGCCAGTTTTCTAGAGTAGGGGGGTGTAAATCTTCATCCCAGTCTGTTTCATCCTTCCAGATTTGTTGCATTATGATTTTAGCCACAATTATTTTGGGTGATAGCCTGCCTGATAGACTGCCTTGCGATCGGGGTGAGATTTCAATTTAAAGTAGAAATAATCATTTCCAGCGTTCCACCGCAGTCCAAGCTTTTTAGTGATGCTGGAATCAGAAAGGGTCAAAAATTCTTCATCTAGTAGATAATTTGGGGGTAAATTATTGAGTAGGAGATTGTTATTCGCCGTCCATTTACGTAACGTTAAACCGGCGGAATCAAGCACGTTGCGGAGTTCATTTCTACATAGTAAGCTGGCCGTAATAGAATGGGAGCCAGCCAAAACATCATCGACGTACATGAAGTTTCGTAAAATGTCAGCTGCCAGGGGGTAATTTTCTTCGGCCTCATTGGCTAACTCTAGCAATGTTCTGATTGCTACGTATGGGGCGCAGTTGACACCGAATGTCACGGTATTCAACTGGTAATCTTGAAGGGGCTCGTTCGGGGATTTTCGGAAGATATTGCGCTGATATGGGGTTTGAGAGGGTTCTATAAGAATTTGGCGGTACATCTTTTCGATGTCCGCGTTAAATACGTAGCGAAAAAGTCTCAAGCGAAGAATTAAAATGGTTAAGTCGGCCTGTAATATAGGCCCGACGTGGAGCATATCGTTGAGACTGACGCCGTTAGATGAGGGGCTAGACGCATTAAACACCACACGTAGCTTGGTGGTAGCACTATCAGGTTTTAGTACTGCGTGGTGTGGCAAGTAGTAGGTTTCAAAGCCGTTGCTCGGGGGGGGAAACTTTGTCCATTTGGCCGAGAGTGGCATACGCGGTGACTACTCGGTCTTAATCATTTTTGAGTTCGGGGATTTTTAGCAATCTTGTTTCATTGCGTAAAAACTGAGATATGGCGATGTTTCGGGAATCGCCTACATTAAGGGGGTTGGCGTAGTCGTGCTTAAAGGGAAGTGACACGACAAAACGACCATCAGGGTTTTTGTGAGTCGATTTTTTATACAGCTCTTCACAATATATATCTTCATGGGTTGAGCGGCGCTTTTTCGGAATTTTTTCAGTTCCCAGAATTTTTGTAGTTGAGTTGATAGGGTAAGTTCATTAAAAAATGAACGAATCTTAACACGGTTTTGAGGGGTGTGCATTTTGCCGGTGAGTATCCAGCCAAAAATGGTATTTTGGGCAACCAAGGATTGGTTAGAGTCCCATTGTACGCCGTTTTTAATTATCTTGGGGTAGACATCTCCTCCGAGTAGTAGGTCTACCTCAGTGCAGTTTTGCCTATACTTATCAGCCATTTGTAGGCGTGAGAAAGTCGCATCCTTGAGAGCGGATACTGGGTAATACGGTAGTTGATCTGTCAATACACATTTTAATTGCAGGGTTAATTGGAGACCCAATGCGCATTTGACACATGTGAGTTGATGTGGCAGTTAATGAGTCATTTATGCCATGGACCTCAGCATGAGATGACTGAGTGTTGATGTGGAGTTTTCTTTGAAGGCGCCTTGAAATAAACGACGCTTCAGACGCAGAGTCAATTAAGGCACGAATAGTGCATTTAAGATCATGATTATAAATATCTACTAGGGCGGTTCCCAGTATAATAGAGGGGGTAGTTGCTTGTACCTGGGTTAAGTACGATTGCAGCGTTTTTTCAGCCGCTTCACAAGAGTAGAGGGGGTTGCATCTTGAGGGGGGTGAATACTAGTTGGGGGCGGAGCCCCGCGGGTATAGTAGTTACCTCTATGTGATGGAGCAGAAAAAGGGGGTATATTTGTGTTGTGCGGGGGGTTATGTGAGCGAATATTATTTTCATGGGGGTTAGGGGTAGATATAACGGGAGCAGCTTGGGGTGCTGCTGGGTTCCGTATATTTGAAGCTGAATTGCGTTCATGGCGATGCAGCAGCGAATGGTGGCTTTGTCCACGAGCACTGCACACAAATTTGCTTTTACATTGTTTACGCTCATGGGAGGTAGCGAGACAATTTGTACAAAGCTTATGTTTTTTAACTATATTGTATCGATTTTCAAGAGACACGCCAAGAAACACTGAACAAAATCTAATGGGATGTGAGTGGGGACACAAAGGGCATTTTTTGTGCTTGTCGATTAACACGCTGGTATTAAAACTGTTAAGTTTTTTCTCATTTGAATGCAATTTTTTGTAATTCGGAACTTTAGGCGCGTTTGAGACATTCGAGTGTGAAAAGGTTGAGCGGATATCTGCAACTGATTCTAATGTCTGGAACCGAGACGTCAGGAACGCATCAATTTGTTTCCAGGCTGGCAACTCTGTGCTGTGGGGCAAAGAGTGTTCTCACAAATTGAGCGTGGTATCGGGCAGACAGGTGGAACAAATATAAATAAAAATGGGGTCCCAATTCTTGGTGTCGATTCCTAAAAGTGTTAAATTCGTAACGCAATCATTAATTGTGCGTTGTAAGCGCCAAATATTGGGCCCAGTCTCTTTAGGAAGGGGGGAAATATTAAATAAACATTTTAGTTGCGCGTTCACCAAAACTCGCTTATTTTCGTACCTTTGTACCAAGTGTTGCCATCCCATCTCGAACCCATCGTTCGATATGTGGCAAGTTTTCAACAGGTCTCTCGCTTCTCCTTGTGTCTTCTTGAGTAAGTGGCACATCTTTTCCACCGGGGATAGGCGATTATTGTTCTTGTAGAGGGCCGTGAACATATCACAGAACGTTGGCCATGACTTATAGTCACCGTGGAAAATCTCTGTATCGCAGGGGGTACTGATATGAGGGGGAGTTGAGCTGCCTGTTTCTCCCGAACAAGATGTCGCTTTGTCTTGTTGCGCAGAGTCTCGATGGCTTCATTTATTTTGGCAATCATTTTGGTATAAACCTCAAAAGTTGAAAAAAAACGTTTTTCCAAAGTTTCGATATCGATGTCATCTTTCACGGGATCGAACTTTTCGGTAGCGTCGTCGTATAGCGACGCAAAGGCGTCCCATAACCGTATAGCTTCTGTTTTCAGAACATCCCACGCGTGAATCGACTGGCCTTCAACCGCGCTCTCATTCATATGAACTGAAAGCTTCGTGATGCGATCAGAGACACGGATCAATAATTTAAGTGACGCCATTTTATTCTTAAATGCGTAAGTGGGGGGTGTTTAGTAACCAAGAAAAGGACCAGATGATTCCCGATATAAATTGATCGATGTTTGAGTATAAACAGTAGGGGGAATTCTCGCCAACAAGACAATAAAAAATTGTTCAAGTAGTAAAGGGACTCAAATTAATTAATAAAATGAGAAGAAAAAAAATATTTTTCTTAGGTTGCGCCTCGTTTAAGTGTGCCTAGACTGTTTGGGTTAAGCCTCGTATACTTGTACCCGTGACTGTTTGGGGTGACCCTCGTATACGGTTGCCCGTTAGTTTCGCCGAAAAAACACAAGTGGCAGTGAAGAGCAGAATTTGTCGACGACAATAAAATTTTTAAATATTTGTTTTTAAAAAAAAAAATACAGTTGTGTTTGAAGTTTTGCCCGAAATATATATTTTTTTTATAATAAATTAGTGGTAAATGCCAAATAAAATATTTAACGCCTGATTTATTTTTTTTATTAAAACAGGGGCTAGTAAATTTCAAATTTTCTTTTGCACCAAGTTCTACCAACCTTTCAATAGATATAATTAAATTTAATAAAAAAACCAAACACGTTATTAGTTTTCACCTTTCATATATTTGAACGTCCAAACAAACTTCAAAGAGTCACAATATTTGTCCGCTACTGTGCTCGTATTTTCTTATTTTCAACCACCAAAATTACTTGTATTCCTAATACAAGCTTGTTATATATTAACATACGTTTGCATAAGCGTTTCTGCTTATGCATGTACACATTAATCACTCTTATATTCATGCGTATATTAATGTAGGTCAGTAGAACAACAATTTTTTTGACTATACATACACTTGCGTATTCTGCTTAAGTATTTTTTTTCTGGGTGGTGACGTCACAAAAGTGATCTCTATAATTTAACAAATAAGTTCTCTCAAAATACAAGCAAATGAAGATGTGCGCATACATCCACACATAAGAATATTGTCTTTATTCTTTTTCTCTGCCGGCAGCGAATTTGCGACGGCCAAAGAAACTTCTCTGCTGTTTGTATTTATGTATGTATGTAAATTCTTTTTTCTTCACCAATGTGGGTACAGAAATATGTACATACAAATTTGCTTCTTCAATTTTGCTATTTTAACAACTCGTTGATTTAACCTTGAGCAAATTTGGTGTGTACGTATGTATATATATATGTGCGCATGCCAACAATCATAAGCACATATATGTATATAAATTTCGCTGTTTCTTATTTTTTTTTGCAGGTGCACAAGAAATCGAAAAATAAGAAACCGTTGGAAATGCAACAAAAAAAAAAAAAAAAAAAAAACAAGTACCGCTAATAATGGTTTTGGCAAATTATTATGCAAATTCGAAAAAGGGGTACAGTCAACGCTGTTTTTTCGAAAGGGTTAATTTTTTTTAATGTGGGGCCCCTTGGGATTTTCCTTTATGGAAACACGGGTAGGGGGTATGGGGTTTTGTTCTCCTTTATACGGAGGAAAACTTTATGTATATATATATATATATATATATATATGGGGTCCGGAATGGGAATCCGGTGGGGTTTTTTCTCCTTATGGAGGAAAGTTCTAGGGGTACCGGGTTGGATCCGGCTCGAAGGATCAAAAAATGTGGGGGTTTAAGGGGGACTCATCCACTTCGATGTGGGTGGGGTCGTCCCACAGAATTGTGGGGAAAAATACTGAGGACTTACCCTTTTTTTATCGGCAACGATGGCGCCGACTGATGGCTTCTACGGGGGTGACAGGGCTGGTTCCAGGCTCCTGCAATGAATGTTCCTCACTCGGTCAAATTGGGTTTACTGCTGTCTTTTTGGCTGTAACCTTTAGTTACAAAGTATTGGAATTTCTGTATCTGGCTTGCAATGACACCACTGGCAATGACCAAAACCAAAACTGAGAAGAACAACCACCAATAAACAAGATTCCTTGAAACTGAATGCAGCAGCCAAAAAAATATTTTTCTTTAACTTTTCAAATCTAAACTTTTTTGTAAAAAGAAATTATGCCAATTACGTCTTATCTTGTTTTTATAGCACGAATTTTATTTATTTTTTGTCAATTTTGGAAATTTGTAACAATTTAAAACAGGTTTTAGTTTGTTTAAAAACATTAAAATTAATTTTCTGTTTATTTTTGAATTTACTGTTTGCCATTAAGACAACACCGCACAACGAACAAACACATCTATTTCATACAAGATACTCTATGTTACTTATTTTCCGCACAAACCGAACTTTCCACTTTTAAAAATCACAAGCAACTGCCCAAAAATTCAGCTGCGCATTCTTTTGCCCTTTTTACTTTGTTTTTTTGTTTCTCTCATTTTTATTTGCACAGAAGCAAAAGGGTAAAAGAGTGTTGACAACGCATTCTTCCTTTTTGCCACATAACAAAACGACAGGATAGGGTTTGCGGTCAAAGACAATCCCTGGAAGCCATGAACCAGAAAGAGAGGTCATAAAAGATTTACGTTTTTGCTACATCAGCTTAACACACAGAAATCATGTGCCTATTTTGTAAAACCGGCTCTCACCAATTGTATCGGTGTCAGAGTTTACTACAGCTATTGCCATTAAACCGCCTAAGCTTCGTTCGAAAACAAAACCTATGCGTAAACTGTTTGAAATCAGGCTACACTGCAAAAACTTGCAATTCAGGATCGTGCATGACATGCAAGAAAATGCACAATTCGCTACTTCATTTAGAAAGCAACACCCAGTCCTTAAAACAAGGATCAAGAAGTGGAAAGACATCCCAGATGGCGATATCAAACGCTTCTACTTCACCTAAAGTAAATGAACCCAATGTGAATGAAATGACATCTACCTCTTCAAAGGCATCTTCATTAGCAACAGCAAATGGTCAGTTGTCCAGCTCATACGTTCTCCTCAGCACAGCTTTAGTACAAATCAAAACTGACACAATGGAGGTTGAATGCCACGCCTTACTTGATTCAGGGTCACAAGTCAACTTAGTTACCGTGCGTTTGGTAAACCGCCTTAACGTTGCATAACAGACGTCATCAGTGAACATCAATGGAATCGGGGACTTTTGCACCAAAACAATGCGCCGAGTCAATGTTGCCTTGTGTTCTCGGATTAATGGGTATTTAATGCGTCTGGAGGCACTTGTCTTGCCTCGAATCATAGCACCACAACCATCAAAATCCATCGAAATTGATGATTGGCCACTACCGAAAAACTTTATGTTAGCTGATCCAGCGTTCAATAGATCAAATAAAATTGATATATTGCTGGGTGCAGAGCACTATCACCAACTGCTCGCAATTAGGCAAATACAATCCTATATTACAGAACACAGTTGTTTGCTGGATCGTAGCAGGAAAAATAAATAGCGAACACTTAACAGAGGCATCCTGTGGAATGTGCATCGAAGATGAAGCGCTTGAAGCTTCCATTTCTCGACTCTGGCAACTAAAAGAAGTTAAACCAACTAAAAGGCCGCTATCAATTGCTGACAGAGAAAGTGAAGAACATTTTGCACAAAATACAACTTAAAACCATCACGGCCGCTTCATAGTCAAAATACCATTTTATCAAAACCCCAATACTTTAGGCGACTCACACGCAATTGCTTTTAATCGATTTCTCGCTATAGAAATACGTCTTAAAAATACACAGAATTTGAAGACAATCGTGAATTGTTAACAGAAAAACAATCACCAAAACCGTGCAATGGAAGGCCACTCACCAAGAAACGGCTGACAAGCTCAATCTTGACTGCACAACTCACAGTCTTGCTATTACTATCGCTCGTGACCACAGACAAAATTGAAAGAACACAATTCGAACCCAATATTGGCTAATCTTTTGAAGGTATTGACAACACACGAGTATCTCGGTCAGAATGGAAAATCATTTCGTACAATAACTTACACCCATATTGGCAAGAAATAGCCAGAATTACGAAGAAAAAAACACGTATGCAACCTTCTTTTTCAAAAGAGGATTTGTTCGAGCGCTCTCTAAGCAGTTGACTTGGACCTAGCGGGTCTAAAGGACAAAAATCTCTTGCTCAAGAGGAGAGTTAAACGAGGCGCTATTTACGTTGTTAGAAACATTGCTAATTCTCTGTTTGGCATTCTAGATTCGAGTTACGCTGACTAAATGTCAAACAGCATCAACGCAGTTAACGACAATTAAAACCATCTTAAACAGCTCCTCATGAATCAAACATCAATTGTTGACGCAACACTGAACATAATCAAACAAGATGAAGAGAATATAAAACAAAGGTTCACCAGCTTAGATGATCAACTAACAGGAATCACCCCAAGATTACACGAAAATGAAAAGAAACAGTATCAAGCAAGGCTGGTGCAAATATTTATGTTACGATCTGTCCGAATTTCCTTAACATCAGCGAGATTACACCGAATTCAATCAGAAATTATAGCAGCATTGACGGATTCGCACCATTGAAAACTCAGTCGAATGCTCTTGTCACCGTCTCAACTTCAAGCTGAGCTAGTGCAAGTAAGAAATCATCTTCCAAAATCACTAAAATAACCGGTCAGCAAGGATAACATTATAACAACTATACAAAATTATAAATGTATAGGGATGTGTAACAAAAGACCACGTCATCTTTCATACATCTATTCCATTATCTGATTCTGAAACTTGAGCTCATGTAAACACACCCAATTACAGTTTCAATCAATGTTTGCTATAAAACCAGGCGGCGACTTCTTAGCCATAAATGCCCACAAAAATTAGTAATTTATCTAAACAGAAAGGCAGTGGAGCACATGTGCAATTATAAGAGAGGATGAATTTCGATGCCAACACATGCAATCTAAATTCAATTCAAATGCTGAAAAATGTTTATGCGAGCTTTCACTTCTCAACGATAACATATAGAATAGTTGTAGCATTGTCTCTCTTGCTGACAACACATCGCTTACACAGTTGAAATACAGCAATCAATGGCTATACACTATGCAGCAACCATCCCGAATGATCTGGCATCCTAAAATATCACCAGATTGTACACTTAAGTTCAACTCAATCACTATCAAAGCTCATCAAACTGTCTCCACATCTCTTCAGACATCTCACACGGTAATGAGCAACATAAGTGATCATCTTTCCGAATGAAGTTAAATTTGAACGTATTCACAACAAGGTCTATGCTGGCCAAATTAAAAACATCTGTAGTAAAAATCTCTGATACATTTTATTTAAATTCCAATTATTGTAGCTCTTTTAAGCTCACGGTTTTTCTAACGTTATGCAGATACTTGTTTACCTTTAATACAATTCGGTTCCCACCGAATTGCGGGTTTCTAATTTCGGGACAATAAACGCTCAAGATTAAAGACGGCAGCAACCGCTTCAATCCCATAAAAATGTATTTTTAAATAATAGTTATATAACATGGCGACCGTGACAGGACTCCGTGTGATAAAATAAAAGTTATTCAACAAAAATTTTTTAATGCATACATATTTATATTGAAAACTATTTGTGAAATAAAAAAAAAATAACAATAATTAGATTTCTTTTAATATAAAACAAACTATAAAATGTATATATAAATTAATTCACTTTATTTATTTAATTCCAATCAATTAAATAACCAGTTTCAAATAAATGACTCAAGAAAATCAAATATACAAAAACAAAAAATATTGAAAAAAGGAAACTTTATGAAAAATTTAAACTTATCGATGATAAAAAAAATTTGAATTAGAAATAAAGAAAATTTAAATAAAATTAGATCAATAAACAATTAAAAATGAAAAACCAAAACTCTCAAATAAAAAAAGTTTAAGATTAAATACAAAATTTTAACTAAATAAAAAAAATATATATCAAGATGAACAACAGCACCCGGTAAGCAGGGAACCGGACAGCGGTTTTAAAAGGAATCATCAGCAGCGGCAACACCAATAATAGTAGCAGAATTCCAGAACATATTAAAAATTATGATAAGTTTGTTTTGTAAGTTTAATTAATTATTGTAAGTACATTTAATTAATTTAATTTTGATTTGAATTTAAATAAAAACGAAATTCTATGTTACAAAAAGCTAAAAGAAAAATGTAAAAACATTCAATTCGCTTCAGAAATTTTTCTTCTAAACAAAGTAATAGTGAACCATAAAGCAAAAAAAATCTAATCAAGGTCGTGTTATTCATTTTTATTTCCCTATTCGATTCGCATTTAAATTTTTTATTATTGAAATATAATGGGGTCATAGTGAACGAGATTGAAATAATTGAGTCTCCACAATTTACTAATATTCTACTGATTATTTTAGTTGTCATCGCGATAGGCGAGGTAGTTTTTAAAATTCCAAAATGGCATCAAAACTCTTTAAAGCGAAAATACCTTAAGCGATCCTTATCTCAGGATCAAGTTTAAAACAATAATGAAATGGGAAGAAATCTTACAAAATCTTTCGATACATAAAATTGATTTCTTAAAATCTTATAAATGCTTAAAATAAAATCGTCCCAATAAAAATGAAACAGTCATTAAGCATTTATCAATCTTAAAGCTACAACTAGAAAACATTAGAATCCTAGCAAATACCTTAGAAAAGCGATTAAAAAAAGAAAACTTTAAAATCGTGTCCGAATGCTTCTTTTCATGTAGGGAAAAACTTATTAAGATATTAAGTAAATTTTAAATAGTCAACCTCTAATAATTGCCTAATAATTTCCAAGAAACATTCAAAATCGACTATAAAACATTAACACTACCCATTACAAATACTGATAATAATTCTAGTGAAGAAGAAAGATTAGACCCAGATAACCTTGAAAACAAAATGGCACAAACAATTGAACAATTTCTCAACAGCGCAGCAAAGCTTTTACTTTCGATGAAAAGCTAGAGAATTTGCAAAGCTTTGTCGATGGCATTTGACTTCTTCAGCTAATAAAAGGGTCACACGAAGCGGTTGCAGTAAGTTTAGTAAAAACTAAAATAAAAGGCACCGGGAAAAATCTTATTTCAAATGAGTCGACACTAGAGGCATAAGTAAATTAACTTCAGTCGATGTGTTGACTGCTAAAATTTTAAATGCCAAGCAAAATCTCAAGTCTGCTACTAACAAAATCCTTAGAGTTCCCATATATTTCAGATGGGCTATCCTCAAAGTGTTCAATCAAAACAGCTGTAAAAGCTTTTACACAAAATTACAACAATGAACGTATTAAACTTATAATGAAATCTAATACTTTTCACACTATGAATGATGTTGTAGCAAAAATTGTGAGTTGTTGCACTAAAGCTACTAGCAACCAAAATTCTGTTCTTTTCTCTCAAAATCGGAATAATAAAAAATATAACCGTGGATGGTACAATCGTCAGAATCGCGGTCAACATCATGATCATAATCGTGGTCGCAGATATTATAATAACAGTAATAACAGGTATTCCGGAAACAATAACGGAAATCGAAGTCGAAACATCTCTCAAAATAACTATAGCCGACAAAACAGCATCAGGTTAATGGCTAGTGAACGACAAGAGCCGGAAAACTTAAACAAGCCCCTAGGAAACTAACTCCCAAAATGTATATTCTCAACCTAACCCTTTCTATATTCATCAAAATAAAAGTTCTCAATACAAAAAAAATCTTATTAATTTTAGTAGATACTGGTGCGGAGGTCTCAATTTTAAAAAATGATGAATTTTTGCATAATAATAATAATTTTTTAGACATTAGTGGAATTGGCCAGGGTACTGTTAGGTCCATGGGATCAGCTTGTGTTGACCTTCAAATAGAAGATATTACGATCCCATATAAGTACTAATTCGTGGCTGAAGATTTTCTTATACCCTATGATGGCATATGGGGCATTGATTTTATAAAATCCTTTAACTGTATGTTCCTTTAACTGTATGTTAGACTTTTGGAAAGATCAAGATTGGTTGGTTCTGAAGCCTATAAATTACAAAAATTTTGGAATCCCTATTCACACTGGCCATACTGAAAACACCATAATGCTAGGTCTGAAGTCATAAGAAAGGTTGAAATAAATACTAAATAAAGCCAGGTGTAAATACCAATAGTGAGCTCAAAACGTCCATTTGTACGAATTGTAAACACAAACTCTACTGATATCTTTGTTAGCAACTTTCAACTTGTATATAAACATCTTAGTGATTATGACATAGTTAATTTATCAAAATTAAATTCACGAAATTCAGAAGTTCTAAAACGACTTTCGAAAAACTTTCCAGACAATCATAAAGAAAAATTAACTGAGGTTTGCACTGAGTTCAGTGATATTTTTGGCCTAGAATGCGAAACGATTACCACTAATAATTTCTACAAGCAAAAACTCCAACTATCCGGCCCAACACCTGTGTATATAAAAAATTATAAGATACCAAATTCACAAAAAAATGAGCTAGAAAATCAAGTCATGAAACTAATTAAAGATAAGATTGTTGAACCCTCAATTTCGGCTTATAACAGCCCTTTACTTCTTGTTCCGAAGAAGTCATTACCAAACTCTAAAAATAAGGGATGGCGTCTTGTAATAGACTACCGACAGGTTAACAAAAAATTGATTGCAGATAAATTTCCCTTACCGAGAATCGATGACATATTCGACTAACTCGGCAGGGCTTAATATTTTTCATGCCTTGAATTAATGTCAGGCTTTCATCAAATTGAACTTGAAAAAACTTAAGGAAATGTAACGTCTTTCTCCACAAATAGTGGATCATACCGCTATACACGTCTACCCTATGGCTTGAAGGTTGCGCCAAACTCCTTTCAACGCATGATGACGTTTGGATTTGCTGGTTTAGCGCCAGCTCAGGTTTTTATATATATGAACGACCTTATCGTTCTTAGTTTTTCAGAAAAGCATATGCTTAAAAATTTGAAAGATGCTTTCTCTTTGGGCAGGAAACACAACCTTAAACTGCATCCAGATAGATGTACATTTTTTATACGAGAAGCAACCTTTTTAGGTCACAAATGTAAAGATAAAGGAATACTCCCTGATGATAGTAAATTTCAAGCCATTTTAAACTATCCAAAGCCCCTCAATGCCGACCAGGCAAAGAGGTTCATCGCATTTTATAATTATTATCGAGAATTTATGAAAAACTTTGCCGAATATTCAAGGCACATTACAAGACTTTGTAAAAAAAATGTTCCATTCGAATGGAACGATCAATGTGACAAAGCCTTTGAATATTTAAAAAACTCTCTCATATCTCCCCAAATTCTACAATACCCTGACTTCTCGAAACCTTTTTGTGTAACAACAGATGCCAGCAAATATGCATGTGGTGCTATGTTAAGTCAAGACTACAATGGCAAACAACTTCCGATTGCTTATGCATCAAAAGCTTTCACTAAAGGTGAAAGCAATAGATCAACTATCGAGCAAGAATTAACTGCCATTCATTGGGCAATTGTCCACTTCAGACCCTACCTATAAGATACAAAATTTTAAGTTAGAACTGACCATAGGCCCCTTACATACTTATTTTTGATGAAAAACCCTTCATCGAAACTTACAAGAATGCGACTTGATTTAGAAGAATATAATTTTGATGTACAATATCTTAGGGGCAAAGAAAACTTTGTTGCGGACGCGTTGTCTCGTATAACTATCCAAGACCTTAAAAACCTTAACATTGATAACAGTAAAATACTACAAGTGGTGACAAGGTCTAACTCCAAACGAAACACCGATCCTATTTCAAAACCTACCAAATTCCTTGCAAATACAAAAGAGCCCAAAATATTTGATGTCTTGAGCTTCCAAGATGTCAAGAAGTGTGTTAAGCTAAAGTTCCCTTCGGACAATTGCTTATTAAAACATGGCAAGAAAATTCTTACACACTTGAAAATTGATTATTTGATTACTAATGGAAAATTTCACTTCGGAAAATATTTTCCAAGGCTTGAAAAAGAAGCCAGTAAACTCAACATCAAATTATTGCAAATGTTACCAAACGAAAATATATTTAATACACTATGCACAGAAGATTTTAAAAATTTGGGCAACAAGTACTTGAAAAATTTAAAAGTAGCGCTACTTCCAAGAGTGACAATTATTAAAAGCAAGGATAAAACAAAATTAAGGAAATAATACAAAAATATCATGATGATCTTATAACTGGTGGCCACAGGACAATTTTAAAAATAAAAAGATACTTTTATTGGCAGGGCATGACTAAATTTATTTCAAAGTATATAAAATCATGCGAAAGTTGTAAAAAGCCAAAATTACTAAACATGTCAAATCACCTACAATAATAACAGCCACCCCCAGCGAAAGCATTTGAAAAAGTTATTGTTGATACAAGTGTACCGCTGCCCAAAACTGAAAACCAAATATGCAGTGACAATCATTTGCGATCTTACAAAATATTTAGTTACTGTACCTGTTCCAAACAAAAAAGCAAAAACTATCGCGAAAGCGGTAGTCGACTGTTTTATTCTTATTTCGGTCCGATGAAAACTTTTATATCGAACATGGGAACAGAGTATAACAACCAAGTTCTAAATGAAATTTGTGATATATTAAAAATTCAAAAGCTAACATCGACAGCTTATCACCGCATAACGCTAGGAACGGTGGAAAGAAGCCATAGAACATTAAATGAATATCTTAGATCCTACATCTCAATCGACAAAGACGATTGGGATGAATGGCTTAAGTATTTCACACATGGACTTAACACGACTCCATCAGCAGTGCACGATTACTGCCCATTTGAGTTAGTGTTTGGCAAAACTGCCATTTCTTTTGACGACACTGATACGATTCTTCCCTTTTACAATGTCGACAAAAATCAAGCGGACATAGATATAAAAATAGGAAATAAAGTGTTAGTTAAAAATGAAGGAGGTCATAAATTAGACAATAGATATTTAGGTCCATATCTGGTAGTATATACGGACGATAAAAACTATTTTAGCCTTAAGGACTCGGAAAACAAAATTCATAAATATCATAAAAATAAACTAAAAATTTGTAATTAATGTTTTTTTTTTTTTTTTTGCTTTTCACTCCACTAGTTGATAAATTTCAAAAGCGGATTTTATGTTTACGTATGTAACTTTAAGTAATTTACTAATTTCTAAGGGCGCCCTACAATAGAATAACTAGTATTAAAAAAAAAAAAACATAAAAAAATGTATTTTAAGAACAAATTAATATAAAGCCAAAAAAATCAATCACGTAAAAAAAAAATATTATTAAATATGCATAACTATATAATTAAAGAATTATATAAAAATACGCTTTCAAAAGGTGGAGGTGTAGTAAAAATCTATAATACATCTTATTTCAAATCCAATTAATGCAGCTCTTTCAAGCTCACGGTTTTTCTAACATTATGCAGCATTTGCAAAACATGAGTTTTGCAGATACTTATTTACCTTTAACATAATTTGGTTCCCAACGAATAACAAGTATCTAATTTCTTCAGTTATTCAGCTACACCAGCACCTAATAAACAGTATATCTTATTTAACTTTACCTTTAATACAATTCGGTTCCCACCGAATTGCTGGTTTCTAATTTCGGGACAATTCTGCTGCGCCAACAGTTTATTGCTAATATATTTTAAGTATCTTTAAGTTAGTTTTTAGAAACAAAATCATTATTAAAATAAACGTTCAAGATTGAAGACGGCAGCAACCGCTTCAATTCCATAAAAATGTGTTTTTAAAAAATAGCTATATAACACATCTCCGAAATACAAAGCAAATTACACTAGAAGGTATCTGCGGAATTTCCATCACAAATCAAACATATAAAATATGACCACGGGACCATTGTCTACGTTGCCCTCGTTTTCGCAATCATAATCAGCATGAGGGTTGTCTGGAAAAAGGCACATGGTAACGGAATGAAACCATATCAATGAACCCAACGCCTAGCACCACGTCTACACCCTTCAACTCCTTCAATCCTTTTAATACATTTAAATGAAAATTATTTAAATAAAGCAAAGAAAAAAAACAGATTTGTTTTTCGTTCAAAATTTTTATTAAACTCAGGCTACAAGAGTTGTCTATGATTAATCTATTTACTAAGTAATGAATGACATTTTAACCTAGAAAGACTATTGAAGACTTTCTGGAAAAATTTGTAAATTAAATTTTCGAAGAACATTTAGAAGAAATACAAGCATTTAAAAGTAGATATATAGATGTAAGCATTTACAATACACCTTGTCCACACGATTGTGTAAATGGAGATGTATTGGGCATGTGTGGATGTTATTTCTTTCATAAAAAAAACTAAAAGTGATAAAAATTATCGAGAAGTATAAAAAAATATTCCTCCTACTGTCATCAACTTCAAGATATCAAAAAGAAGAGTAATAAAGACAAGTTTCTATACTCCGGAATTTTATAATCAACTAAACAATATATGTTAATATTTTCAAAATAAAAAAATAGAATATATGTATATTTATTACATTATTGTACATATGAGAAGCCGCAGAACATAGGGTGCTTTTTCGCTTATTACCAATTTTTGGGAAGTTTATTTTCGCCCCTTAAAAAACTGCAAGAACCTGGAAATGCTAAAAAGTTTTTTACTTATCTACAAATGCACCTAACTGTCATAAGTCACCCCATTAAATGTTAAGGATGTTTGCTAAAATTCCATTTTTATTTCGGAGAAAGCAACTTTTGTAAAAAAGGAAAGCAAAAAGCACATTTTGTTAAAGAAAAGGTATCTTCGAGCACCTCAATCACCCCTGCTACAAACAGAGTGGCTATCATAGACACTGGTAAAAGTGACGGGACTATATCTTTAGATAACTTGAGGTTAGTCCAAGCGGTTCTTCGCAGTGTCTATAAGGACATAATTGCGGGCAATCCTGGCCCCTCTCCCTCATGCCATGATGCGGGCTGGTATCAGGGGCATGTTAAATTGATTGCTTGTGCTGATAAGCGGACTTGTACAAGCAGGCTATTGATAGCCTGGGTGAAATCTGGTCGGGTGCTAAGCTCTCAGCTGTACCCAAGGATCAGATTCCGAACCGTCCAAGATCGTCTGCCCGGTTTCCGCACATCCCACTCCGGATGAAATTCCAGTTCCAGAACTTATTAAACTCAGCAACAAAGAGCTGCCTACGGCCGACTGGAAGGTCGCTAAAGTAAGCGAATCAAAAGTCCACTTCCGCGACGCTGTCATCGTCATTAACGACGAGTCCCTCGCCCCACTCAACGTCTGTAAGGGGTAGATCAACTATGGTTTCGATTCGATCTCTCTCAGGATCTATAAAGGTGACAACATAGGGGCAAGTTCTAAACCTCCTATTGGACCTTTGGTACCAGACGCTCCCGGTTCAGATATGTCGGGTAGCACAAGAAGTGTCATTTCTTCATCCGGGTTTGCAGAAAGCGAGGAGTCATTCCTGTCTAACGAGGGTGATTCCGACGCTACCCTTACGGCCAAAAGCAATGATTATGAAGGTTGTGCAAATTAACCTTCATCATTCCATTGCTGCTTAGGCAGCCCTACTTCTCCGCCTGTCACAAAAAAGGGAGGATATTGTTCTGGTCCAGGAACCATGGGTCGTCAATGATCGGGTTTCTGGACTACCTATGGACGGCTACAAAACTGTCTACGTCACAGGTCAACGTATGTCCAGAGCCTGCATAATGATAAAGTATAATATTAACGCTCTTTTTCGCAGATTCAGTGACAGAGACAGCCTTGCCATAGCAGTGGAGACGGACTCGAAGGATGTCTGGATTGTCTTCAACTATATGGCCCACGATCATGGAGATTCGCCACCACATGAGCTGCCGAAGCTTCTGGTTGCAGAGGCTAGCAACCGTCAAATGCCGGTCATTATTGGGGCCGATGCCAACGCTTATCACCACATGTGGTGCAGAACGGACATCAATGAACGGGGTGAGTCTCTATTTGATTTTATACTATCCTATGACTTGGGTATTGTCAATAGGGGAAGGGAGGTCCTCGAGTAGAAGGGAGGTCCTCGATCTTACCCTGACAAATGGGGGCTTGTCTGATATTGTCAAAAATTGGAGTGTCTCTCAAGAGTGCTTCTTTTCTGACCACAGGTATTTAACTTATAATTTACATCTGGAATCAGTAGGTTTCGGAGCTTCCCACTCTTACATAAATAGGAAGCAGACGGACTGGGATAAATTTCGGTCCAATTTAGAGCTTGACCTAAGGCCTGCTCCCTTTGAGATTAATGACCATTGCGATATTGATCAAGCGGTTGAATTCTTAACCTTGCACATCTGTTCTGCAGCGAAAGCGGCCTGCAATCCACAAAAGCCAGGGGGTAAGCCGAAATCCCCTTGGTGGAACACGGAGATCGCGGAGTTACGCAGAGAATGAAAAAAACTTCAATAGGGCCAAAAATGATGGAAACTGGCTGCCCTATAAGGATAAACAAAGGGAGTTTAAGTATACCATACGAAGATCCAAAAGAGCCTCATGGAAAAATTTCTGTGGTAACATAGAATGCTCGTCCGAAACTAGCAGGCTACGCAGGATTCTTAGCACGTCCCCGAGGGCTATTGAGAGTATTTAGAGACCGGACGGTCAATGGACGGACTCTATAATCGATACCTTGTAGACGCTTCTCGATACTCATTTCCCTGGTAGTGAGGGGATTAGCGAAGTGACTAGAACTATAAATTCCAGGTTACCAATGCTCATGGGCCATCATGTCGCTTGATGCCTTCAAGTCTCCTGGAATCGACAATATCATCCCAGCGGACTTGCAATATCGCATAGACTTTAAAAAACCATGGCTATTGTGGTACTGTACTCAGTATAAGTAGAAGTGTGAAATACCTTGGGATGATACTTGACCTCAAACTTCAATGGAAGGCGAACGTTGCCGAAAGAGCTCAGAAGGCGACCTGCGCGCTCTACCTCTGCCAGAGAGCTATAGGACCAAGATGGGGACTTCCGCCTTCTGGCTCTAAAGGGAGTAACCGAGCCGAATATTATCAATGGTGCTGTTTTTTGGTGGCCCGCTCTCGAGAAAGTGGTTAACCAAAAGCCTCTTGTTAAAGTCTGAAGAACAGTCGCCATTTTGATTACTGGGGCTCTCCGAACTACCTCGAGAAAGGCTCTGTATGCCCTTCTACACTGGTTGCCCACCAAACTCCTGGTGTTGCATCAGGCCAAATGCTGTGGAGCGAGACTTAATGCCCTTTTACGCTGGCTTACGCCGGACATGGGTCACTCCAAGATTATCGCTCGGGATGTGCCCATACCATCAATGGTGGACTACATCTCTTCTACATTCTGAAAACATCCGAAATAGTGCTTAGGGACGAACTTTTTGGCCTTGCCATTCGGATATTTTCGGACAGTCAGGCGGAAATCAGGGCGCTTGCTGGTGCATACTGTACATCTAAGCTAGTCCTGAGATGTCGCTCATTACTAAACACACTATCGGTGCGATCACAGATTGACCTGTTTTGGGTTCCTGGTCACAGAGATGGGAAATTGTGAGGTCGATGATCTCGCCAAACGGTTCACATTGCTTCCTAGCGTCTCCTTGCTACCCGACGTTGGAATTCCTCTGGCAACGGTTAAAATGGCCATAAAGAACCACTACCTCAATTTGGCACGCAAATTATGGGTGAAGGAAAGTTCCTGTTGTATCTCCAGACAACTGTGGATTACACAGATCCTCAAGCGGACCAGGCAGCTGCTCGGACTGGACAGGAAATCCATAAGTATCACGGTCTCGGTACTTATTGGTCACTGTCTAATCGGCAGGCATGTTGAAAGACTGGGTCTGCTTTCTAATGATTTCTGTCGCAGCTGTGGCTCGGAGGATGAGGAGGAGACCGTATTGACCTCCTGTGCCACTGCCCATCCCTGGCTCGAAAAAGATTTAGAATTCTGGGCTCTTTTTTCTTCGGGACTCTTGCGGAGCTATCATCTTACGCTATAGGGACATAGCGAAGTTCATCCGGTAATCTTCATGGTTCTCAATTGGGTAAGTGGAGCCGCGCCGTTTTCCTTGCGGTATCACAACGGGCCATTCGATTGTGCTCAAGTGAGCTTCGTCGTGAGAGGCTGCCACTCCTAACTAACTAACTAACTAACTAAAGAAAAGGTAAAAAAAACACCATTTGTTAAAAAAAAAGTAAAAAAGCACATTCTGTTAACAGAATGAAAAAATACATTGTGTAATTCAAATACACATACAGTATTGTTCGAAACCTAAGCGACTTTTCCCCAGTAAATACTCACGGTCGTATTTGTTCTTTTTAAATAGATTAATGAAAAATTTCCCTTTTGTTTTTTATTATACATATAGTCTACATACTAATAATAACAACAAAAAATACATTTTAAGTCTTTGGAAGAAATTGTAAAACAAAAAGAGAATTAACTTATAAAATTTGCTGTTCGAAACTTAAGCAACTTTTACATTGTTGCATTTGTTACGAAATATTAAGTAAAACAACAACAAAAATTTTAAACAAAAATTGTAGTCCCGTTATGATTGCTATTGAAAAAAAATAATTTTGGTTGATTTTATGCATTTAAGTAGTACCAATTCTTTAGAAGTGCAACCATGACGCGAACACGTTATGGATCAGCTTTTAAGCTAAAAATTTGTGAACTTTTTAATAACGGTAAATTCCAAATTTCTGTAGCAAACCAATTTAATTTTAATACATCAATAGTTTCCCGACTTCTAAAAAAGTATAAAGCTACTGGGAAATTAGAGGAAGCCAATAGCAGTGGCCGACCTCGAAAAACTTCTGTGCGAACAGACAAGAAAATTTTCCGTCTAGTTAAAAAAAAATCAATTTACTTCGTCGAAGGACATAGTGAATGAGCTTGAACTTCAGATTAGTTCTTCATCAGTAAGAAAACGTTTATTGGAACAAAACTTAAGGAGCTTCATGCCATCTAAGAAGCCTAGTTAGTTTGGATTTTGGTAGAGCACATATGTATTGGACTATATTCAAATGGAGATTTGTTTTGTTAAGTGATGAATCTAAATTTAACTTACAAAATTCAGATGGAGTTTACCACGTGAGAAGACCAAATAGAAAGCGGCTACATCCTCGGTACTCAAAAGCCTCAATAAAGCAGAGGGGTTGAAATGTGATGGTTTGGACTTGTTTTTCGGCCAGTGGTATTGGTCCCTTTGTAGAAATTCAAACAAAAATGAACCGTTTTGTTTACAGAGACATTTTAGCAACTCACACGCTTAACTATGCTGAGTGGGAAATGCCACTTCGATGAGTGTTTCAACATGACAATGGCCCAAAACACTCATCGAAGTTAGTCAAGGATTGGTTATCAGCTACTTGGGTTCAAGTTTTGGAGTGGCCACCTCAATCGCCAGACTTGAATCCTTGAAACAGGTATTGATGAACTGTCTAAAATCAGAGTGGGAAGCTATACCAACATCTATTCTACTCGTATCGAATTTTATTGAATCTATGCCCAAAGAATATCATATCAAATATTAAAATTGGCTCAGGTTTGGAACAGCGAATTTTTAACTTAATTTTGTTTTTATTTTATTATAAATTTTAGGTTATAGACACATTGTGTAGTAGTAAATAAAAAAAATATTTTCTTTAAATTTATTTAAAGAAAAGATATGAGATAAGATATTACTTAGTGGGAAAAAGTTGCTTAGGTTTCGAACAATACTGTATATAATATGATCTAGTATATTAAAAATGTTAAGTTTAGAAAAATAATTTGTCGTTTTATTAAATAAAATTGCAACTTAAACATTTCTTTCTTAGCCTTAAGTTAAATTCGTATGAAATTAGTTAAATAGTGAATTTCTTGTTCCAACATCTTTTTCTAGGCAAGAAAATCCAACATTTTCTTCTATTGATTCTTCCATATCTTTATCCTTGTTATACAAAATGTCCTTGTACCAAAATATTGACTGCTTTTTCATTCCAGCCTTTACCAAAATGTTTTATTAAAATACTTTCAACGCCTGTTTTGTTAGCGTTAATATAACGGCCTGCCTTAGTTTTATTCAGAGAATATGAAAAGAGTGTTTTTCCTCGTTTCAGAAAATTTAAATTAGTATTATGTTTGTTTTCAGATTCAAATTTAAAGTACTCGAAAGTTTTAATCAAGCGTTATACTATCCCGTTTTTCATAAAATTCTTATTAATTATTATTCGTTTTATTCCTCGAATATTTTCAATCTTTTTATAAACTGATTCAAGATCTTTTATATTAAGAAGGTTTTAGTCGGTTCCCAGCATTAAAACTCGTCCGTGATTGGAATAAATTTGAGAATACTCTCCTAATGTCGTTAAAACAGCATGTTTTTTAGGTCTTTTTCAACACGTCCAAATACTGTATCAGCTGGTAAAAAGCACCTTTTGTTAAGCATAATTTTTTAAAACCCATTTGCTTTGTAAAAAAAAAATAATAATAATGCTGACTTGATTGTTTATACAAGACTTCAACCTTAAAATTTTAAAAATAGCAAAAAAAAAACAATTTTTCGAGACTGCAGGTACATGTAATATTAGTAGTAGATAATTATTAGAAATCAACTAACCTTCAAAGAGAATGAATACTATAATAAAAAATGCTTTGCAGTGTAGTCAGGAACTTCAACCTCAAATATATGACGTTATGTTTGAGATGGAGTACTTTCTCAACTCTCCATGGATTTGAGTCGATGATATGGTTCCATTATAACAATACACATTTTATTGGATTCGGACAAGAAGATTGGCTCCACCTTATGACTTATAAGGACTATATTTCCAGCACCCTTTCTCAGCGAGAAGTTTTATACTCAATAAACCTTCTTGAAAATTCAAGCGAGGAAACTACCGAGTACACCTTCAAATACAAAAGGGGTGTTTGCTATTTAATCATCCGGCAAGGAAAATTAAAAATTAAAAAAATTAATCTGGAAACATGGAAATCGATAATAATGATAGGAGTATTTTTAACATCCATACTTTGCTGGAATTGTATTCTAAGAAAGCAGATATTACATTTTTATTATAATTAATATACACCAACGTGTTCGAAGCTGAAAAAGACTCAAATCTTATTGGGTGATATTAACGGAATAAATGAAAGAGACATCGAAATAGATTAAATACGCCTTTGTAATGAGATTGAAAAAAAAATGCAAAGAAAAATAATTACCGATGTAAAAATACATAGATTATATTTAAGGATGTGTAATAAATGAGAACAAAATTTTTTAAAGAAATTGTGTGTTTTTTATTTCTTTACTTTAAAATGAAGTAGGAACTGCAAACATAAGTGACCCCAATTAAAAAATTTACTTTTGTGGTATATTTTATAGTTGTATTTTATATTATATCCTCAGTATGTTAACACTTCTAGAGGTGGTTGAATATTTTCAAAACTGTCAAACTATTCCACATAATCATTATTTTTATAGTAGGCTACCCAAAATGTACCATCTCCTTTATGAGAGTTTAAATTGATTACTCCGCATTCAGTTTGGCGTAGAGTTTTAGGGAGTGTATCTCTCATATAAACTCTCCTAAAACAAGGAATATACTTTTTTCCAAACATTTTTAAATTCACATCAGTAAGAGGTCTATTAGGTAGCTGCTGTATTAGTTTCTTGATGCCTTCGTTTTATTATAAAATATTCCATATTTCTTCTTATAAGCTTTGATATAGATCCCTTTACTCATTGCTATTGCCTCTAATCTATTATGATGTTTATTCCCCTCGAGCTGCTGCTTACCATTTTTTGCTGTTGTAATAGTCTTAGGAATCGACGAGCCGCCAGAAGCTAAAGCGCCCAATGCTCTAGGTGCTGTAAGTATAGGTACAAGCGGTAGAATACACCCAATTTTAGGAACGGTAATAACTCTTGGAATTTTGACTTCTGATTTCCTCCCAAGAATTGATTCATTAATAACTTTTTTGCAGTTTTTATGGTTTTTTTTTTGTATTTATTGGTTCTCTTTTTTAAAACCATAATTGCTGATTTAATTGCATTGCGAAAAAGGTTTTGTTTACAAGTGTTTTTAATGCATGCATTTAGTTTTTCATTAAGTGAGCTATCTTTATCTTCCAAACTTTATTAGCTAGTTCTCTATCAGCTTGATGTCGTTTATTAATATCAGAGTTCTGTGAATAAGCAGTATTTTACAAGCAGAATCTAAAGGATTGATTCCTTTATTCCCCTTTGGATACGTTCATTTAATTTCGTTCCAGGTCCACAAAATTGAGAGCCGGGTAGGTGAAGCTCAATTGGTAGCGAATTATTAAGCTTATTTAGTAGTCCTTCTCCACTAACTACCTGTTTACCAATAACATTTTTCTTTGTATACACCTTCATTTATAACATGCTGTTTCTGAAAATATGTAAGTAGCTATTAATATAAAGAAAAAGATGTTTAGATTTAAATGAAAAAAATAATGTAACTAAATATATTGTTTTGTGTATTCATTTGGTCACTTACTTTGTTGTTGGTTTTTTTAGTTTCTTAACTTCTTGCTGTTTAGACCTGAATTTTTTTGTTATAAAAAAAATACCTTTTATTTACAATTTTTCCCGACGTTTCGTAGATCTTTTGTCTACTTTTTCAAGGGATCGTCTATTTAAATAATAAAACAATTATTACAATAAATTTTTTACAAAAAGAACAACAAATTACTTACAAAATTGTGGGATTTTACATTTAAACAAAAATTTTTAAAACATTTGGACTTTTAAAAATTATTTAAAAACAAAACAAAAAACAAAAATAACAAACACATCTTAAAATTTAATATCACAGTTTATTTAAAAATTATTGCTTAAAACCACTCTGTAGCTTGCGTTTATGTTGTCTGTATCTTCTTTCAGGTTCATTGTTTTGTGTATTTGCTGTTGTATACTTAAGCTCTCGATTGTGAATCGCTTTTTTTCAATGTTTTCTATGTCCAGTATTTTAACATTATCAATATCAGCTGTGTGTCCAGTTTGTAGTATGTGTTGTGCGAGTGCTGTTGTTTCTTTTTTCTTTGCTATGTCGATCTTATGTTCTCCTATTCTTGTTTCTAAACTTCTTTTTGTTGTATACAAGTTCGCAGTTATCATTATTTCCACCCTTGCATTGGATTTCGTAAACAACATTGCTTTTTTTTTTATCAATTGGTGTTTTTGTTTTTGAAAAAATTGTGTTGATTGTTTGGTTTGGCTTGTAGGCGAAGCATGCGTTTGTTGATTTGATTATTTTTGTTATTGTCTTATTATTGATGAGTTTAGGTATGAAAGGTACACTGAAAAACTTTTTGTCCTGTTTCAAAACCGTTTCACTTTCAACCTCAGCATTTCCTTTTTTAATTTTATTTTTAAGTTCTTTTCTAATGTTGTCAACTAGTAAATTAATGGTGTTATTGGGAAAACTATTTTTCTTTAGTATATTTTTAATTACTTCTATATTTTTATTGTGAAAATGTTCATCGCTAATATTTAGTACTCGTCTTATAAAACTTTTTGCTGTATTAATGATTTGGCTTTTCGGTTGGGTGGTATGGAAATTCATAATTCTGCCCGAAGAAGTTTCCTTGGCATACCAATTAAATATAATCTGCTTGTCGGTTCTATGTAGTAATGTATCCAAGTAAACGATTTTATTGTTATTTTCTATTTCCATAGTGAACTTAATTTTTGGATGATAGTCGTTTAAAGTCGATAAAATAATATCTTTGTCGTTGTGTTTAATAATTGCTAGTATATCGTCCACATATTTTGCAATGTATTTTACGTTGATTCGATTATTTTCTAATTTAGCCAAGACGTTGTCAAGTAAGGTATCTAGTATTATGTCTGCTATTGTCGGAGAGAGAGGATTTCCCATAGGCATACCATATATTTGGTTATATACTTTATCTCCATATATAAAATAATTGTTATCATTGAGACAAAATTTTAATATATGTTAAAATTTTGTACGGGTAATTTTGGTTAAATTTTCAATATTATTCCATTTGTTCATTATATTTTTAATTGCCATATGAGTGGGAATGTTAGTAAAAAGAGATATAACATCAAAAGATACTAAAACTTCACCTTCATCGAGTTTGATATTTTTAAGCTGACTTTTAAGTTGTATAGAGTTTTTAATATTATATTTTGTCGAAACGATGTGTCTTAATATACTGCCAATGTATTTGGATAAACCGTAGCATGGTACTTTCATCGACGATATTATTGGCCTTAGATGAATACCAATCTTATGGATTTTTGGTAGACCATAAATCCTAGGAGCTATAGCTGCTGAAGACGTCAATTTTCTTTTTTGCCAACTATCAATTAAACAATTTTTATGCAAATATGTGACAATGTTATTGTTTTCTTTCTGCAGTTTTAAGATGTGTTTGTTATTTTTGTTTTTTGTTTTGTTTTTAAATAATTTTTAAAAGTCCAAATGTTTTAAAAATTTTTGTTTAAATGTAAAATCCCACAATTTTGTAAGTAATTTGTTGTTCTTTTTGTAAAAAATTTATTGTAATAATTGTTTTATTATTTAAATAGACGACCCTTGAAAAAGTAGACAAAAGATCTACGAAACGTCGGGAAAATTGTAAATAAAAGGTATTTTTATTTATAACAAAAAAATTCAGGTCTAAACAGCAAGAAGTTAAGAAACTAAAAAAACCAGTAACTAAATATAGTTTCCTTTAACCAATTTCTATAAGAGCATTAATAGTGGGACCATCTAATTGCGGAAAAACTAACGTTATGCTTAGTTTGATGGAAAGCCCTAATGGATTGAATTAAAAAAACTGTGTAAGTTTTTAACCGATATTTTTAAAAAACGTACAGTGGGATCAGCCTTTAATGTACAGAATTCGATGCAATTTAAAGATAAGATAAAAAATTTGACGCTGACGAAAAATTAATTTCCTTTGATATAATCTCGTTGTTTCCGAGTATACCAGTGGATTATGCGGTTAGTGTAATTGAAGAAAAGTGGGATTGAATCGAAAAACATACACCAACACCAAAAAAAAAAAATATTTTTTAAAGTACTAAGGTTCTGCATAAAGGAAAACAGGTATTTTAAGTACAATAATAAGATTTATACGCAAAGAAGAGGACTACCTATGGAATCTCTAGCTTCACCTATCGTAGCTGATATAGTGATGGAAGAGTTATTAAAAACGACATTGAAGAAATTAAATGAAAAACCTAGACTACTTACCAAGTATGTTGACGACCTTTTTTGGATAGTGCAATCAAGTGCAATTGAAAAAACACTTGACGAATCAAGTAACTTTCACAGGAGAATAAAATTTACTATAGAAGAAGAGAAGAATAGATGTTTGCCATATCTTGACACTCTTATAATAAGAGAAAAACAGAACCTGAAGATTGACTGGTATCAAAAGCCGACATCGTGCGGTCGGATTATAAATTATCATTCTTACCAGCCCAAGCATCTGATTATTAATACGGCAGCTAATTTAATTAAAAGAGTTCTAACAACGAGTGATACATGTTTTCATGATAAAAATATAACAAAACTAGAATTTGTTTTAAAAATGAGCTCATTCCCAATAAATATTATTAAAAGTTTAATCAGGATGCACCGTAAAAATAACAACAAAATTGACAAAAAAAACTTTGATTTTTAAAACGATGACATATATACCTGGTTTATCAGAAAGAATAGAAAAAAGATAATGTTATAATAAAGAAAAATACAGAATAGCATTTACATCGGACAACACTCTTAACAAACTGTTTTCAAACACTAAAAGTAAAATTGACAAAATGGAAAAATCAAATGTCATAAATAAAATAAGTTGCATGGGTGACGGATCCGATATATGCAACCAAGTATATGTTGAAACTACAAAAAACAAATTAAAAACAAGACTCGCTGGTCATAAATCTAATTTAAAAAACAGAGGTAAAGTTTTGACGCAAAAAAACAGCGCTAATGACCCACTGTGCTTAAAAACAACATAAGCCCAACTTGGAGAAAGTGAAAATATTACAGAGAGAGAATAATTAACACAAACGTTTCATATTGGAAATACTACACATTATAAATATAAACAAAGACGAAAGAATGAACTACAAAACAGACGTATAAACTGCGCTCAAATCTATTGAAATTTAATAAACAAAAACAGTAACAATTAGTGCAATAATTGATATAAGAACAAGTGGATGTTTTTTATTTGTTTTGTGTTTATTTATTGTTACTCATTGTAAATGTAAACCTGTAATATATAAATTATAATTGTCTAGTTGAATTTTTGTGTATCAATATTTATTGTAGGTCCCTGATGATGCTATCTAGAGGATAGCGAAATATTGGATATTTAAATATTTAACATCAAAATTGACCTCTAGCTTGAAAAAATATTTTATTATGTTAAGCAAAGAAAGGTCGAATAAAAGGATTAATTCCAAATCTATTGTTAAAGAACTACATTCACGATTGCGGAAACACTTCTTACAACGTCTAGCTATATTGAAGGGAATTAACGTTCTCTGGCAAGCTGATTTGGTAGAAATGCGCATTTATTCACCTTATATCAATGGATATTAATATATGGTAACAGTCATTGATACATTTTCAAAATATACTTGGGCCGAATCACTACAAAAACCGCGAATTTTTTAATAAGAAGTTTAGAGCAATAATGAGAAAACATTCAACAAATCATTACTCTACATACAGTGTTATGAAAGCTTCAATTGTAGAACGCTTCAATGGTATAACTCTTCAATAGGACATTGAAAGAAATGTTGTGGTGCTAGTTTAAAAACAATGGATCTTAAAGATGGATTGGCATTTATAAAGGTTTGATGAATCAATATAATAAAAAAATACATGGAACGATTAAAATGTCTCCTATTAATGTAATTCATGAACACGAAAAACATTTACTGAATACTGTGTACAATCATTTAAAACTATTTTAAGCTTCACGGTGTAAGGTTGGTGACAATGTACGTATTAGTAAATATAAGCATATCTTTGAAAAGGGTTATACACCATATTGGACGAAAAAAATATTTAAAATAAGGTCGATACAAAATACTTACCCAGTCACATTTATACTAGAAAACTATGAAGGAAATGAAATAAAAGGTAGAATTTACAAGGACCAATTTCCTAATACATTCTTAGTTGAAAAATATTAAAAACCAAGGGTGATAAAGCATATCGTCACATTAAAGACCAAACAACCTATCAGTAAATATTTCAAAATTTAGTTTTTTATTTAATATTATTCCCTATATCATAAAAAAAATTTTAAACCTCTAGTATTAGAAATAACCAAGCTATTACCAAATTACCAAATACCCTATCAGCAAGTGTACAACTTTCTGAAACCAAATAACCTATCATCACTCACGCTAAAGAAATCAGAGTAATCATTTATTTGATTTTTTTTAAATACAGTTTCTTTTGATTTGTTGTTGTTTGTGTTTTATTACACATTTTATTTATTATTAGAAGTGAAAAGAACATAAAAAAGTGTTAAAACGCAATAAAATGTATTCCATAAATGAAAATAATCTTGAGGCAGATATGCAAGTTCCTAAAAAAGTCAACAAAAAAGAAGAAAGAAAGAAAATCGTATGAACGGTAAAGAATATGAAGGTTTTTCAAAAGGCAAAATCGTTTGCAGGAAGCCAAGAGAAATGAAACCTGGGTGCACATCAAAATTTTGTGAAAAGGCTTCAAATCGACATTGTTATATTTTTTCTGAAAAATTAAGTAAAGAAATATTTCAACGTTTTTGGCAGATGTCATGGGACCAGAAAAAACTTTACGTAACCAGTACTGTTGACGTTTTCGCCACAAAGAGGACTTCTGTGGAAAATTCTCGACGCTCAAATTCAAAAGCGTTCTTTTTATACAAAAAACAAAGCGCTATCAAGTGTGCCGTAAAATGTTTTTGTCGGATTAATTCCTGTGAACTTCATAATGCTCAACTGGGACCTGATAATAAGAAATCCTTGCAAGCTGAAAAACAAAGAAATACAAAAAAGGGCCAGGAGTATGAGGTTCGTTTAAATTATTTAAATAAATGGTTGGAAGGCATCCCAAAATTAGAATCGCATTACCGACGTCAGTACACGAAAAAAATATATTTCCAAACAGATTTTAAATCTTATGCATCTGTGTAAGAAGTTTACTCCCAAGATTGTGATTCGCAAAAAGAAAAAGGTTTTGTTTACAAGTGTTTTTAATGCATGCATTTAGTTTTTCATTAAGTGAGCTATCTTTATCTTCCAAACTTTATTAGCTAGTTCTCTATCAGCTTGATGTCGTTTATTAATATCAGAGTTCTGTGAATAAGCAGTATTTTACAAGCAGAATCTAAAGGATTGATTCCTTTATTCCCCTTTGGATACGTTCATTTAATTTCGTTCCAGGTCCACAAAATTGAGAGCCGGGTAGGTGAAGCTCAATTGGTAGCGAATTATTAAGCTTATTTAGTAGTCCTTCTCCACTAACTACCTGTTTACCAATAACATTTTTCTTTGTATACACCTTCATTTATAACATGCTGTTTCTGAAAATATGTAAGTAGCTATTAATATAAAGAAAAAGATGTTTAGATTTAAATGAAAAAAATAATGTAACTAAATATATTGTTTTGTGTATTCATTTGGTCACTTACTTTGTTGTTGGTTTTTTTAGTTTCTTAACTTCTTGCTGTTTAGACCTGAATTTTTTTGTTATAAAAAAAAAATACCTTTTATTTACAATTTTTCCCGACGTTTCGTAGATCTTTTGTCTACTTTTTCAAGGGATCGTCTATTTAACTAATAAAACAATTATTACAATAAATTTTTTACAAAAAGAACAACAAATTACTTACAAAATTGTGGGATTTTACATTTAAACAAAAATTTTTAAAACATTTGGACTTTTAAAAATTATTTAAAAACAAAACAAAAAACAAAAATAACAAACACATCTTAAAATTTAATATCACAGTTTATTTAAAAATTATTGCTTAAAACCACTCTGTAGCTTGCGTTTATGTTGTCTGTATCTTCTTTCAGGTTCATTGTTTTGTGTATTTGCTGTTGTATACTTAAGCTCTCGATTGTGAATCGCTTTTTTTCAATGTTTTCTATGTCCAGTATTTTAACATTATCAATATCAGCTGTGTGTCCAGTTTGTAGTATGTGTTGTGCGAGTGCTGTTGTTTCTTTTTTCTTTGCTATGTCGATCTTATGTTCTCCTATTCTTGTTTCTAAACTTCTTTTTGTTGTATACAAGTTCGCAGTTATCATTATTTTCACCCTTGCATTGGATTTCGTAAACAACATTGCTTTTTTGTTTTTTATCAATTGGTGTTTTTGTTTTTGAAAAAATTGTGTTGATTGTTTGGTTTGGCTTGTAGGCGAAGCATGCGTTTGTTGATTTGATTATTTTTGTTATTGTCTTATTATTGATGAGTTTAGGTATGAAAGGTACACTGAAAAACTTTTTGTCCTGTTTCAAAACCGTTTCACTTTCAACCTCAGCATTTCCTTTTTTAATTTTATTTTTAAGTTCTTTTCTAATGTTGTCAACTAGTAAATTAATGGTGTTATTGGGAAAACTATTTTTCTTTAGTATATTTTTAATTACTTCTATATTTTTATTGTGAAAATGTTCATCGCTAATATTTAGTACTCGTCTTATAAAACTTTTTGCTGTATTAATGATTTGGCTTTTCGGTTGGGTGGTATGGAAATTCATAATTCTGCCCGAAGAAGTTTCCTTGGCATACCAATTAAATATAATCTGCTTGTCGGTTCTATGTAGTAATGTATCCAAGTAAGCGATTTTATTGTTATTTTCTATTTCCATAGTGAACTTAATTTTTGGATGATAGTCGTTTAAAGTCGATAAAATAATATCTTTGTCGTTGTGTTTAATAATTGCTAGTATATCGTCCACATATTTTGCAATGTATTTTACGTTGATTCGATTATTTTCTAATTTAGCCAAGACGTTGTCAAGTAAGGTATCTAGTATTATGTCTGCTATTGTCGGGGAGAGAGGATTTCCCATAGGCATACCATATATTTGGTTATATACTTTATCTCCATATATAAAATAATTGTTATCATTGAGACAAAATTTTAATATATGTTAAAATTTTGTACGGGTAATTTTGGTTAAATTTTCAATATTATTCCATTTGTTCATTATATTTTTAATTGCCATATGAGTGGGAATGTTAGTTAAAAGAGATATAACATCAAAAGATACTAAAACTTCACCTTCATCGAGTTTGATATTTTTAAGCTGACTTTTAAGTTGTATAGAGTTTTTAATATTATATTTTGTCGAAACGATGTGTCTTAATATACTGCCAATGTATTTGGATAAACCGTAGCATTGTACTTTCATCGACGATATTATTGGCCTTAGATGAATACCAATCTTATGGATTTTTGGTAGACCATAAATCCTAGGAGCTATAGCTGCTGAAGACGTCAATTTTCTTTTTTGCCAACTATCAATTAAACAATTTTTATGCAAATATGTGACAATGTTATTGTTTTCTTTCTGCAGTTTTACGATGTGTTTGTTATTTTTGTTTTTTGTTTTGTTTTTAAATAATTTTTAAAAGTCCAAATGTTTTAAAAATTTTTGTTTAAATGTAAAATCCCACAATTTTGTAAGTAATTTGTTGTTCTTTTTGTAAAAAATTTATTGTAATAATTGTTTTATTATTTAAATAGACGATCCCTTGAAAAAGTAGACAAAAGATCTACGAAACGTCGGGAAAAATTGTAAATAAAAGGTATTTTTATTTATAACAAAAAAATTCAGGTCTAAACAGCAAGAAGTTAAGAAACTAAAAAAACCAGTAACTAAATATAGTTTCCTTTAACCAATTTCTATAAGAGCATTAATAGTGGGACCATCTAATTGCGGAAAAACTAACGTTATGCTTAGTTTGATGGAAAGCCCTAATGGATTGAATTAAAAAAACTGTGTAAGTTTTTAACCGATATTTTTAAAAAACGTACAGTGGGATCAGCCTTTAATGTACAGAATTCGATGCAATTTAAAGATAAGATAAAAAATATGACGCTGACGAAAAATTAATTTCCTTTGATATAATCTCGTTGTTTCCGAGTATACCAGTGGATTATGCGGTTAGTGTAATTGAAGAAAAGTGGGATTGAATCGAAAAACACACCAACACCAAAAAAAAAAAAAATATTTTTTAAAGTACTAAGGTTCTGCATAAAGGAAAACAGGTATTTTAAGTACAATAATAAGATTTATACGCAAAGAAGAGGACTACCTATGGAATCTCTAGCTTCACCTATCGTAGCTGATATAGTGATGGAAGAGTTATTAAAAACGACATTGAAGAAATTAAATGAAAAACCTAGACTACTTACCAAGTATGTTGACGACCTTTTTTGGATAGTGCAATCAAGTGCAATTGAAAAAACACTTGACGAATCAAGTAACTTTCACAGGAGAATAAAATTTACTATAGAAGAAGAGAGGAATAGATGTTTGCCATATCTTGACACTCTTATAATAAGAGAAAAACAGAACCTGAAGATTGGCTGGTATTAAAAGCCGACATCGTGCGGTCGGATTATAAATTATCATTCTTACCAGCCCAAGCATCTGATTATTAATGCGGCAGCTAATTTAATTAAAAGAGTTCTAACAACGAGTGATACATGTTTTCATGATAAAAATATAACAAAACTAGAATTTGTTTTAAAAATGAGCTCATTCCCAATAAATATTATTATAAGTTTAATCAGGATGCACCGTAAAAATAACAACAAAATTGACAAAAAAAACTTTGATTTTTAAAACGATGACATATATACCTGGTTTATCAGAAAGAATAGAAAAAAGATAATGTTATAATAAAGAAAAATACAGAATAGCATTTACATCGGACAACACTCTTAACAAACTGTTTTCAAACACTAAAAGTAAAATTGACAAAATGGAAAAATCAAATGTCATAAATAAAATAAGTTGCATGGGTGACGGATCCGATATATGCAACCAAGTATATGTTGAAACTACAAAAAACAAATTAAAAACAAGACTCGCTGGTCATAAATCTAATTTAAAAAACAGAGGTAAAGTTTTGACGCAAAAAAACAGCGCTAATGACCCACTGTGCTTAAAAACAACATAAGCCCAACTTGGAGAAAGTGAAAATATTACAGAGAGAGAATAATTAACACAAACGTTTCATATTGGAAATACTACACATTATAAATATAAACAAAGACGAAAGAATGAACTACAAAACAGACGTATAAACTGCGCTCAAATCTATTGAAATTTAATAAACAAAAACAGTAACAATTAGTGCAATAATTGATATAAGAACAAGTGGATGTTTTTTATTTGTTTTGTGTTTATTTATTGTTACTCATTGTAAATGTAAACCTGTAATATATAAATTATAATTGTCTAGTTGAATTTTTGTGTATCAATATTTATTGTAGGTCCCTGATGATGCTATCCAGAGGATAGCGAAATATTGGATATTTAAATATTTAACATCAAAATTGACCTCTAGCTTGAAAAAATATTTTATTATGTTAAGCAAAGAAAGGTCGAATAAAAGGATTAATTCCAAATCTATTGTTAAAGAACTACATTCACGATTGCGGAAACACTTCTTACAACGTCTAGCTATAATGAAGGGAATTAACGTTCTCTGGCAAGCTGATTTGGTAGAAATGCGCATTTATTCACCTTATATCAATGGATATTAATATATGGTAACAGTCATTGATACATTTTCAAAATATACTTGGGCCGAATCACTACAAAAACCGCGAATTTTTTAATAAGAAGTTTAGAGCAATAATGAGAAAACATTCAACAAATCATTACTCTACATACAGTGTTATGAAAGCTTCAATTGTAGAACGCTTCAATGGTATAACGCTTCAATAGGACATTGAAAGAAATGTTGTGGTGCTAGTTTAAAAACAATGGATCTTAAAGATGGATTGGCATTTATAAAGGTTTGATGAATCAATATAATAAAAAAATACATGGAACGATTAAAATGTCTCCTATTAATGTAATTCATGAACACGAAAAACATTTACTGAATACTGTGTACAATCATTTAAAACTATTTTAAGCTTCACGGTGTAAGGTTGGAGACAATGTACGTATTAGTAAATATAAGCATATCTTTGAAAAGGGTTATACACCAAATTGGACGAAAAAAATATTTAAAATAAGGTCGATACAAAATACTTACCCAGTCACATTTATACTAGAAAACTATGAAGGAAATGAAATAAAAGGTAGAATTTACAAGGACCAATTTCCTAATACATTCTTAGTTGAAAAATATTAAAAACCAAGGGTGATAAAGCATATCGTCACATTAAAGACCAAACAACCTATCAGTAAATATTTCAAAATTTAGTTTTTTATTTAATATTGTTCCCTATATCATAAAAAAAATTTTAAACCTCTAGTATTAGAAATAACCAAGCTATTACCAAATTACCAAATACCCTATCAGCAAGTGTACAATTTTCTGAAACCAAATAACCTATCATCACTCACGCTAAAGAAATCAGAGTAATCATTTATTTGATTTTTTTTTAAATACAGTTTCTTTTGATTTGTTGTTGTTTGTGTTTTATTACACATTTTATTTATTATTAGAAGTGAAAAGAACATAAAAAAGTGTTAAAACGCAATAAAATGTATTCCATAAATGAAAATAATCTTGAGGCAGATATGCAAGTTCCTAAAAAAGTCAACAAAAAAGAAGAAAGAAAGAAAATCGTATGAACGGTAAAGAATATGAAGGTTTTTCAAAAGGCAAAATCGTTTGCAGGAAGCCAAGAGAAATGAAACCTGGGTGCACATCAAAATTTTGTGAAAAGGCTTCAAATCGACATTGTTATATTTTTTCTGAAAAATTAAGTAAAGAAATATTTCAACGTTTTTGGCAGATGTCATGGGACCAGAAAAAACTTTACGTAACCAGTACTGTTGACGTTTTCGCCACAAAGAGGACTTCTGTGGAAAATTCTCGACGCTCAAATTCAAAAGCGTTCTTTTTATACAAAAAACAAAGCGCTATCAAGTGTGCCGTAAAATGTTTTTGTCGGATTAATTCCTGTGAACTTCATAATGCTCAACTGGGACCTGATAATAAGAAATCCTTGCAAGCTGAAAAACAAAGAAATACAAAAAAGGGCCAGGAGTATGAGGTTCGTTTAAATTATTTAAATAAATGGTTGGAAGGCATCCCAAAATTAGAATCGCATTACCGACGTCAGTACACGAAAAAAATATATTTCCAAACAGATTTTAAATCTTATGCATCTGTGTAAGAAGTTTACTCCCAAGATTGTGATTCGCAAAAAGAAAATGGTATTTCACCTACATAGTTTCCTAATTTCATGGATGTCTTGAAGAAGAAAAAATGGCAAATAGAGGACATGAGAGAGGAAAAAAACATGATATTGAAAATGCTAAGGAGGGTTTACTATCGCTATTATGCATGGATATGCAAGCCGTAAAACTAATACCGCAGTTAAAGGCCAATGCATCGTACTACAAAATGAAACTCCAGGTCCACAACTTTACAATATATAATGTTATAACTCATAAGTCTGAAAACTACGTATGGGATGAAACAGAAGAAAATCTAATTGCCTCTACCTTTGCCACAATTATAGTAAATCATTTAAAAAAAGAAATGCTCAATACGCCAAATGTACATCATTTTGTAATATATTCTGATGGGTGCTTCTATCAAAACAGAAATGTTGTATTGTCCAATGCCTTACTTTCGTTTTGTGTAGAAAATAATGTTACCATTGGGCATAAATACTTAGTCGTGGGACATACCAAAATAGAATGCGATTCCACCCACTCATTAATACAAAGAAAAATCAATAACAAAATATTAATTTGCCCTCTGAATTAATTGAGCTAATGAAAGATGCACGAAAAAATTCATATCCACTTACTGTTAATCACTTATACCATGATTATTTCCAGGATTATGAAAATCTTTCAATGCGATACACTTTTATCCGTCCTGGTAATTTCTTTTATTTTATTGCCATTCAACTTCATTTTACCTAAACAAAATTATTTTTTAGGAAAAAGGATTGGGGACCCTAAAGTCAACATGATTCGTGTTTTGGCGTACGACCCAACAGGATCTATACATTACAAAATCAATATTAAAGACAATTGTCAGCTTTTACCACAAAGATCTGCTACACGTTTTGAAATTCGTCGTCCTAAGTTATTACATTCTGAAAGGTTAAAAATCTCCAAAAAGAAATGACAACATTTGCAAGATTTAAAAACTTTGCTTCCGTCAGACTGCCATTACTTTTATGATAACATACCTTTTGAATATTTTTTTGCGGTAGCTTTATTTAATGAAATGTTTTCTTTTTATTTAATTTAATTAATTTAAATTTTTATTTAGTTATTAACATTGCAATAAATAAAAAAGTAGATTTTTTTTGTAAAACCACCTATAATTTTATTTAAAAATCAAAAACTTTAGGAAAATTAAAAAAATTTTAAATGGCCGTGACGTACTAAATAAAGAGGAAAATAAATCATCATAAATCATGATAAAAGTTTATTTTGTTGCATAGTGTAATTTAAGCAAACATTAAGCACTTTTTGTTTAAACAAGTAAGAGAAACTATAAGTTTTATTATTTAATGTAAATTATAATCATGTATTCAAAGGAATGCCTAATTATTCATACTAATCAGTATTGCTGATAGGTTATTTGGTTTCAGGTTTTTACAATTCCAAATTACCTAAGCGCCATATCATAAGCTGTGTTTAGAAAAACAAAGCTTTCTCAACCGATATATACTTCTGGTTTCATTTTAATCATAATATATAATTTTCGGTTCAATATTGCAAATAGTTCCAATTTTATAACGTTTTTTCTGTCTCCTGTAAACTTTTGAAAACTGCTGATAGGTTGTTTGGTCTTTAATGTACAATATGTAAAATGGCTAGGTTTTCTAAGTCAGCAAAATTCTTGGATAAGTAAATATAAATAAATACATATATTTAATAAAAACAAAATACACAAAGTGTTTTTTTTTTATTTATTTACATTTAATTATTCGCTATGTCAATAGCTTTAGCACTGAACGGGAATTCCTCTATTTTGCGACAAATCTTTTCCCACCAATAGAATAAGGGGTTGATTTTAAATGTTCTTTAATTGATTTTCATTCATATAATTCGATTCTTAACGTAGACTACGTCAACAATCTTTTCCATATTTGAGAAAAAATAATTGAAATTCCTATAGGTTCTTATGAATTGCAAGACAAGCAAGCTGATAATATTATCGCACAATATAAAGAAAAAAATGATAGTAAGTCAGTTGTAATTAAAGCCAACAATAACACTCTACAAATTGAAGTAACATCATACTCGCATGATACAATTTTCTTTGATCGAAAAAGATCTTATGGTAGATTACTTGGCTTTAACGCTAAATCTTTTGATCCTAGTATAAAACATTTATCGAGTCAACCTGTAAATATTTTTAAAGTTAATGATGTACAAGTTAAATGTAATATAATACGGGAAGCATTTATAATATTAATATGATTATTTACAATATAACCGCGCAAAGAAAAGTTAACGAAAACATTCCATTGGAAATTGTTAAAGCTAATAGACCTAAACTAACAAAAGAAAATAAGAGATTTCTAAGATTACTTGAATTGAAAGTAAAGAAAAATGTCTGAAATACTCATATCATACATTCAATCATTTAAAACTAATGATGAGATACGAATTACTTCACAAAATCAAGACTTATACGTTCTTCCTAGTGAAAGTTACTTGTATATAGAGGGAAATATAAAAAACACTAACTGGGAGAACTTTCCAAATACTAGACTAAGGAATAATTGTGTTGCGTACTTGTTTGATGAAATACGTCATAAAATAAATGGTGTTGAAATTGATCGTACTCGGATCTTGGGAATGTCTAGCACAATTAAAAACTATGTTTCCCTTAATAAGTTTGAAACCGATATGATGAGAAATGCTGAACGCAGTGTTTCTCGAGACTTAGTCATGCAAATATTTAATTTTTATGTACCCCTAAATTTTATTTGGGATTTGCCGAGGTTTTAAATAAAATAATATTAAATAGTAAACACGAACTTATTCTTTTACGGAGTTCAAATGATGACAACGCGTGTTACTCCTACTTTCTCTGGTGGATGAAGCCATATTTGGAATGTTAAGCTATCAATAAACCGAGAAAGGCCTAGAGTTATATTATTTGTGTTAGAAAACAATAAAAAATATATATTTATTCTAATTAATAAAAAAAATAAAAGTACATTTAAATTCAGATTCTTATCCTTACGATGATTTAAATTTGAAGATTGCAGAGAATCGCTATGCTATATTATATGAGATGTATTCGAAATTTCAACAAAATTATTAGATGAAGTCCGCACAACCGCCTCATTCCTGTGAAAATTTTAAGGAAAATTCAATTTTCGTAAGCACCTAAGCTATCAAAATAAAATGATTAAGAGCGGGCCTATAAATGTGAAAATTGAATTTGAGACTGCGATTTCGATTCCAACAAAAAAAATGCTTATTTTTTATTTCTCTATGACCGTTTGATGAAGTACACCCCATTAACTGGAATTGTTCAGAAAGTTTTTTAATAAATTTTATTACGAATTTATGACTTACATTGTTTTTTTTTTCAGTTTAATGTAAAATGAAAGACATAATAAAGTTTTTTTCAACTTAAAATTTCTTTTTATTTTTTTAACAAAATAACATATGAATATCTTAAAATAAAATTAGCATTCTAATTCCAATAAACATAAATCATCATCATTATCTTTCATAAATTGCTCTTTATAATTAAAATCTAGACTATCAATTTGATCAAGATTAATTAAGTAATCATCATAGTTATTGATATTTAAAAATTTTTCTTTATAATGACCCCAAGCAAGGGTATTAATATTATCCTTACATATAAATCTCTTTTCATCTTTATAACTTAATGATACTTTATTAGCTAAGGTTGTATACAAAGTATGCAACATAGATCTAAACATATAAATTTCACCATAATAAATTTTGTTGTTGTATAAACAATTTTTATAGTCCGCTTAACTTAGCTTTTTACAAATATTGGTTTTTAATCCTTTTGTTTCTTTATTTCTACGATATTTTCATTAATGAAGGAGTACATCTTAGACCTCAAACCAATGAATTCCCTCATTATGACGCCATTTTTCTCGTCTTTCATCATTCCCAACATTATTATATTTTATTATTTTGTTTTGTGGAATATTAAATTAGTTATTTATTTTATATTCAGATGTATCAAACCCTTATATCTTTATAAAAATCGTCAGTGTGAATTATATAAATGAAAGAAACAGTATCCATATAATTAAGTTCTAAATTGGACTTAAATTTTGGAAGCAGGTAATCATAATGAAAATCATACATTTTCCACTTTTAGAGCTCTAAAATGCAAAGTCCAAGATATATAGGCTTATTGTAAGCCGATTAAGTTCTATTTAACTCAACTGCAACCATGTTGAGTTAATTTGAGCGCAAGCACCTTATTTTTACCAATATTTTCACAACAGTTAGCAATTTTAAAATTCTTTATCGTCATTTTCCATAGTTTTGCCGTAAGCAGCATTGTTTAGCAGCTTAGAGAAATTTTTTCAAAAGAATTTTTCGCTTCGGTTCTATGGGAATTGTTTGAAGAAATTTATTTTTTAACCAATCTCATTGCTTAAATTTCAATATCCCATCAAATCCACTCTCCGGAAGATATTGCGACATTGCCCAACCATAAAAATTATTTGCATCTAGATACATTAAATATCTAGTTGATATTTCATTATTATAATCTGCCATATATTTTTTATTTGCCAATGAATGTCTGTTAGAACAATTCCCCCTCTTATACCTTTTTTTATAAACAATATTGGTTATCTTAAGCAAAGCATCCCATGAAAGCCCTGGGGGCAGATTTAATCGAATACGTTCCATACTTCTTTAGCATGATTATAATCATCATCATAGCAATCAGTCGCAGTCAGAATATTAAAAAAATGCTCTCTTTTAGGTAAATGGGATTCTTTAAACTCTTCAAATGAATCTAAGTAATTATATGGAAAGGCTACTTTTCTCATAAGCAGTAAAACCTGTTTTTTATCTTTAAAAATTGAATTTATTGTTGTAAAATAGTTTTTAGATAAATTACTTGCTAGTGAGTCTAGACTTGATGACATAAATCTAAGGGAGTCCAAAAATCTAATTTCTACCATTGTCAATAAGATTTAGTTCTTAATAATCAAATGGCAATCATACGAAGAAAAGTTGTGAAAAATTACAGGAAAAAACTGATGAATATTATTTAATTATTTAATATTATTTAAGTTACATTTATTTTGGCAGGTGCTCTTTATTGCCCACTCAAATGGCAATGATCCTTTACCTTAACTTCACCAATGGTAGGTTTTCAACAAATATGACAATTATTAGTTTCATTAAAATGGTTTAGTTCCTCATCATTTAAAGGAATCATTGGCTTGATTTCTTTTATATAATTCTTTTAAAAATATGTTATATCATCTACTAGTCCCCTAATAAACAATTTATGGGAATCTAAACCCTTAAATATCTTAAATTTATTTAAACTACTATTAAAATTACAAATATAATACGGAAAAGCATAAGGTATATGTTTGTTTATTAACGTTGTTGATGATTTATTAGGATCTGCATGTATCATTGTTTTGAAATATGCATTCTGTGTCCGCATGTATCACAAACGGTATATCTAATGCTGTTTCTTGTTTTGTGAATTTTAAAATACTATTTTCCTTACTTGGTATATATGTTCCACTCCTACTACATACTGGTATATGATCCTTAAGTTTGGGCTCACGAATGTAGCAAGAAACAGTCGCAAACATAGTTTTTTTTCCTTATACTTGTTTGTTTGTCTTCATTTTAATATTAATATTTTTGAAAATTCTATTTGTCTTACCTTGATATAATTTTTATCCATATATAATGGGCAGTGATCGTGGTATGCGTTTGTTTCTGTAGAAACAACAAATTTATATGGAAATTTTTAACATCCTTGGTTTTGTAATATGGTCCAATAGCGATGTTTTGGTCCTCGTCATATCCAAAGGCATTTATGCTAATCCAATCATTCTTTTCGAAAATTTTAACGTCTTTTATTTGCACTGGAGAGCATAAGCCTTTAAAGTTCTATAATTAATAGTTATCACTGTTGAGCTAAATTCTACTGGATATGATGATGTTTACTCACAATTTTTTTTTTTTGCAGATCAGAAATAGCAGACAAGCTTTTTGGTGTAGGGATGTATGTTGAATCCTTTAGCGGTTGGTATTTTTTTAAGTTTAAATTCAACTTTAATAATTGTATAAGAGTCCAACCACTGTCTCTTTCCTGAAACTCCTCCATTTTTTTTAATTATATCTTTTGTTTTAAGAGGGAAGGCATGAGCGAAATCGTCATTATTAAAAATTATTTCCATTTTTGTTCGGAACATCTTCACCTCTAAGGAGTATTTTCTAACGCAAAAAGCTCAATATTAAACTTCATTGCATTCAGCAATCCATATACCGATTTCCTTTCGTAATGCTAACCAAGACCGATTTATAAACACTTCGGAAATAAACCAGCTTTATCATTATTTTCTACCGAAAGAGTTTGAATGCGCATTTAATTTTTTTAAGCTCAATGTTTTCACTGATTTTTCGATTAGCAATCACATTTGATGTGCTTACCCTTAAATCTTTTTGATTTTGGAATTTCTCTCCGCACTCAATGCAAATATTATATAAATTTTCCATTTTTAAATATTTATATCTTTAATTTTTTCACTCAAGAATAGTGCAACGACTAAACGCAAATAAATTTTTTTACGAAAAAGAATATTTTTGAATATTTAGAATTTTCTTTTTCATAAAAAAATTTTAATAAGCAACCTGATTATAATATCAATCATAGCATTGGAAAAGACACCATTGCACCTAACCCAAAACCCAAATATTCCTTACCAACATATTTACTATAACAAGTACATAACAGTACATTTTACAAATAAAAATTTATGTAAATCCAAATTCTTCTTAAACATTCTTATCGCTTGTGCTTAATGGAAACCAAAAATCTAAATTCAGTGACCTCCTAGATTGTTTATATTTACTAACGTATAAACTGTAACTACTCTTGTTAACATTTTTTACATGTATTGATATTCTTCTCTATTCCTTTCATACACTTTTGATCGCACATTGCACTAAACTTTAATAACATTGCCACACGTATCGATATGTCAAAAACAATTATTTGCAATCATTTTAGTATCCTTAAATCTCTTCATATATATATGTTCTGCAAATTTATTTTCTCTTTTAATAATATGGTGAGGTGCTTAGTTATATGCAGGTTTGTAATTTACTAAAGTTCTGATCGGTGTATTTTCCTCATGAATTTTGGGTTGTGCTCTAAGTGCAGGGGGTCTTGGATTAATGTTCATGTATATGTAGAGTTTACCGTCAGTAAACGTTTTACAACGTTTTAGTAGGCTGCGTATTTACTTTTGGAATGAATTGTTGTGTTTTGTCTATATAATCTTTTTAGTACATTATTACAGTTGTGTTACCTTTGTCAACTTTAGTAAGTAATAGATCGCTATTTCGTAGCTTTGCCTTTTCTGTTTAGTAATTTTCTGTTCACTAGGATTTGTTTTTAATGTAGTGTGTTCATTTATTGTTTTTTCCATCTCATGTGTTCTTGTCGATCAGTTGGTAAGTGTATAGTAGTAGCTTGGGCGTCTATAATTTGGATTTCAATTGTTCTTTATATTTTGTCAAAAGGTAGATTATGTTTCAGTCCCTTCTCCATTAGCTTTGTTTCATTGTCGCTGAATCGTACGGTTGTAAGGTTTTGTACACGTGGCTAAAATTCTGCGTTTGTGTGTTTGTCAGACTCTTTTGTAAGTTTTGTAAACTTTCTTTCCATTTGCTTGCATTTGTCAGTCATCTGATTTTGTATCCTTTCCTTGTAAGTTGTGTAAAAATGTGGAAAACAAATGGTAAAGATTTTGTTAAATAGTCTACTATTTCTCGATGAATGTCGTAAATTTCTTTATTAAGTTTGTCTTTTTAAATGTAAAGAAGGCTTATCTCAGTCTTTATCCATGTCAATTGGGCTACACATTTTGCGTGTTCGGTATCGTATGTTTGGGTCGTAATGTTAAGTGTTATGTAACGTGGTGTAATGTTGTTGTTAAGACATTGTTTGTGTAGTTGCAGTGTTTTGTTAGTAAGTCTAGTTAATAGTACCTTAACTTGACTAGCTGTGTTTAGTAGTAAGTTAATTGGATTTTTTCCGCCAGTAAATATTATACTGCTGTCTTACCTTTCGGTGAAGACCGTCGTCACAGTACCAAATAAACAGCCAGTGACGACGGTCTTCACCGATAGGAATGACAACGGTATAATATTTACTGGCGGAACAAATCTGACTAACTTAATATTTTCATTTTTTTTTTTTTATTAATCTATAACAATAATAGTTGACTAACTTTTATGTGTTTTTACAAAAGAATTAAATCGTAGACAACCTTGAAAAAACTTGATATCCAATTAAATTTTTTTCGTTTAGAAATACTTACATATATATGTTTGTTTTATATTAGGTACATTTGCGCATTCGTTATCAAAATTAAATTTATTATTATATTGTTAAGAGCCAATGCCCTACTTTACTAAAAGGTTAAAGTATGCAATATCATTATGTCAACATATTTGTTTTCTAACTTTTTTTTTTTTTTGTACAAATAACTGAGACTCTAATTTTGTTGGTAAACAACAGTTTGCAACTTGTAAAATAACATTTTTGTTTTTTCAGAATAATTAGCTTTACTCAGGTTCAATATTTCCAAAATATTTTAATTTTGCCCCAATGTGCAATGTCTGTTAAATGTTTTTCAAATATTCTCAAAAAAAATTCAAAAAGTTAATCAAGTTTAAAACATTAAACATATCTTAAATAATCTGCTCTTTATATTTGTTGCGGAAATATTCTATAAAATTAAAAAAAGTATAATATTTAATTAACCTGTTATTTATAATGGTTGGGGAAAATAGTTACTTTTTTAGAGAAAAAAGTGCTTTATTAAATGCAAAAGAATCGCTTTTATTGTTTTGATTGTAATTTACTTATGGTAACTACTTTTAACGGTATTATCTGTAGAATAATTCTTAATGGCAAGACAAATACCTACTTGCAGTATTTTAAGTGCAAATTAACTCTCTTCTTTAAGTGCACAAAAAATTTTGTATTCTTCAATGCGCATAGTAACTTTATACAAATGCTTTTATACTAAACACAACACTACTGTTGACGAAAGCAACATACGATTTTTCACGGCTAAAATTACAGCTTTATTCAGTATTAAAACTATCTAACGAAAAAAAAAACTTACTGGTATTATCTTAGAGTTTTTTTTTTTTGTATTGTATTTTCATAGATTTATCATGCTATTTTAGAAGTTTTTATATAAACTAATATAAAATACTTTTAATTATTCTAAAAATACGGTTAAAGTTTTTGTTAATTTAATTTGTATATGGGAGACCGTAGATGCAAGCACTTTAACTTGGCAGCGGTAAAAAATTGCTTGGTTGTCTTAAAAAAATAAATTTTTTTTCTTATCAATCAAAACAAAAATGTTATTTTACAAACTGCAGACTGTTGTTTACAAACAAAATTGGAGTCTCAGTTATTTGTAAAATAAAAGAGAAGTTAAAAAAATAATATGTTGACCTAATGATATTGCATACTTTAACCTTTTAGTAAAGAAGGGCATTGGCCCTTAACAATATAATAATAAATTTAATTTTGATAACGATTGCGCAAATGTGTCTAAAATAAAACAAAGATATATATACGTAATTGAATCTAAACGAAAAAATTTTAGTTAGGTATTAAGTTTTTTTTAGGTTGTCTACGATTTAATTCTTTTATAAAAACACAAAAAAGTTAGTCAACTGTTGTTGTTATAGGTTAATAAGTTCACAATAAAATGAAAACAAGTTAATCGGACTTGTTGCGCCAGTATATATTATACTGTTGTCATACGTTTCGGTGAAGACCGACGTCACTGGCTGTTTATTTGGTACTGTGACGACGGTGTTGACCAAAAGGTATGACAGCAGTATAATATTTGCTGGCGCAACAAATCCGATTAACTTGTTTTCATTATTAACAAAACACTGCAACTACACAAAACAATAGCAAACATACGGTAAATCAAACAATGTCTTAACAACAACATTACACCACGTTACATAACAATTAACATTACGACCCATACATACGTTTCCCAATACGCAAAATGTGTAGCCCAGTTGACATGGATAAAGACTGAGATACGCTCTCTTTACATTAAAAAAGACAAACTTAATAAAGAAATTTACGACATTCATCTAGAAGTAACAGACTTATTAACAAGAAAAAATCTTTACCATTTATTTCCCACATTTTTACACTACTTACATGAGAGGATACAAAATCAGATGACTGACAAATACAAGCGAATGGAAAGAAAGTTTACAAAACTTAAAAAACAGTCTGACTCGCCAAACGAACTAAATTAAAAGCTAGCCGACGGTCTTCACCGAAAGGTTTGACAACAGTAAAATGAAAACACTTAAACTTAAAAAACTTATAATGAGAATCATCTAAAACCATTCATCTAAGTGTTGCGGTCATTTTTTATTGTAAAAGCTGTTTGAGGCCATTTTACACTATAATACTGAGAATTAAGATTTTCATTGGATTTTGTAAGAAGGAAATTAAATGAGAATTGTTACTATCGTCAAGAAATCTAACATAACAAAACATTTTGTTTTCACAATATCACGCTTCAACTAAAATAAAAATTACCAAGCAATTTTAAGCAGTTGCAAGACAAAGAACAGATAGTGTAGGCGACGACGCGCTATCGTCTGCAATGCAGTCGGCATGTTTCTTTGCTCAACAGCTGCTTTTGTTATTTTACTCGTTTGATTTTGAAAAAAACCCTGATAAAATAAAAAGTGTTAGCGTAAAAAAAAAATTCCAAAACTGGTTCGGTATTATAGGTAGTCAAATTTCCTTTTGCATTGTTTTATACTTTGATAACATATTGCTTTCACACCATCACATTTTCCCATAGGATTTAAGTTTTTGACAAGTCTGAAGTTATAGCGTAATAGGGCCTTTGGTAATTCGTTAAATGTAGCCTGAAAAATTTAAATTTGTTTCTAAATGCTATGTATCCAACACTCGTGTGGTGATAAGTATGGGCTTCAATTTTGTTCGAAGATCTTAATACGTCTTTCTTCACCTAGGAGCATTACGGTGTTGTTAATTTTTTTTGTAATATATACTAGCTTGAGAATAAATTGTTAATTTACTTTTTGCAGACCAATGTTGCTTGAGCTGGTATAGGAACTGCATATATGTATCTACTTGTTTCGATAGCGGAGTGAAATCCAGACTGTATTATCAATAATTTGCTCTACAGGGCAGTCTTATTGCGTTTTGTTGTGGAATAAATTCAGCTTTCAAACACTTTTTGACGGATATTGTCGCTTCTTACTTTTCCTTTAGAGCATGTTACGCACCGGCTGCTGTATGAATAATATAAATTGTTAAATAAATTGTTAAATATTTCCAACTACCAAAATTGGCCTGTCAAATACAAGAAGAGGGATCAGAAAGCACGGTTTTAGATATCTCGGCTAGCTCTACCTGCAGTAAAATTGGTTCTCAACCCATATATTTCTTGCGCGTAAGCACATAACACACTATACATGCCTTAAAATACTAATAGTGTGCTAAATAAAACAACTAAACATTTTATGTTACAAAATCATGGCAAGATCTAGACCATGTGAGGTACACTTCTTCCCACCCACTGACCTACAGTCAGACACCGTAACAGGAAAGGTACCCTTAATTTTATACCTGTGCCTAAATTAGACACGGCTAAACGCCTTTAAATTTCATTCGAATAGGTAACCATTCCCCCTTTTAAAAATTATTTTAAGAAGACATTTTAAGTATTTTGTAAATGGTAAATCAAAATTATTTTGTTATTTATTTCTAATAATTCATGTAGAATATAAAAAAGAAATAATACTAAAATTTTTTCAAATACAATTTTAGTGCTGCAATATACACATATATACATGTATAGACATATATGTATGTATATAAATTATATGCTAGGGGTTTATATAAATTATTCCGTTTTGTGTTTAGTAATTAAGATAAATAATAAACGCTGAACTAATTAAAAATTCAAAGGAAAGATTGTTCAAGCATATTTAAATAAATAATATTAAACTTACATACATGGTTTAGTGTGTACGTGTATCCTCGTTGAATCCTGCGCTAGTAATCGACTGCATCAATTGGTGCCCAGCAATCACTGCATGAAGATTTGGTTTTAACTATTAGATTAGGATCAAAGAGAATATTTAGTATATACAAGTTAGTAGTGTAGTTAACAATATTCAGGCTTTGAGTTTAATTAATTAATTCTTTTAATAGCTGGATATATATAAATACAATTCGGTTTTTTGTTTTTTTTTTTTTTTTGCTTCAACAGTTTTCTACGCTTTTTCGTATTTTCTTATTTTCAGATTTGAAACATATGTAATTAATTAATTTTTGTTTTATGATTGTTTTCCAAATTTCATTTGTTGGTTGTTTTAATTTTAAATTTTTAATAGATAGTGTCGAAAATATTTAAGTACAAATTTTTACATTTAGAATTTATTCTTTCAATTAGTATTTTCGGTATGTATATAGCAATATTATACAACTTCGATTCGTGAATATGGATTCTTACTTTTGTATGCATGTAACTATAAAATTAAGCCAAACTCTTAGTTTTATATACATTTTGTTTTTTTTTTTTTGTTATGGTAATTTGATGTGTTTTTTTTTTTATATAAAACTTTTCTCTGCAATAATTCTTTAGATTTGCATATTAAATTATTTGCACTCATCAAACGTTTTAAGATGTTTGTATTTATGCGCTATGATGTTACACTCCTGAAATTTAGGACGCCAGACAATTTTCAAACTTATAATTTGCTTTTGAGTAACCAGAGTTCCGAGTCCTTTCTGGACGACAGGTGGAATTTATAAAATTGTTACGTCCCACATCTACAACACGGTATGTCAGTTAATTATATTCTCAAAACTGTGATGCAAAAACTCTTTTTTTTTCTCGTGCTTTCACCACGTGGAAAAATGTGCGTTAAAATAATTTTCCTAAATGAATACCTTAAAATTATTTTACAAAAGTTACAAAAAAGGAACACATCCTTACCTTATTTTTAAAAGAAAAATCCAATTTTTTTTTTGTAATCAACCTTTCAATTTTGGTAATTTTTCTTCCTAAGAAAAACTTATTTTTACTACCATACATACATGTGTATGTATGTTTTTAAATATATGTACTTATTCACTGTCTGTTCTGTTTGGTTTAAGACACACTTTATTAATGATTTAACTGCATAGATTTTACCATTCAAGAAGCGTTTATCAAAAAAATAATTGTCCCGTTAACAAATTGCAAAAAAAAACTCTTTATATTTTTATTAATAATAAAAACCTGTGAATTAGCATTGCTGAATCAATTATTAAGAGCTACATTAAAGAAGTAATGAAAAGAAATGACAGCAAGTCAAAACAATGTATTAAATACATAGGTCAGCTAACATTTTTAAAATTCAGCCAACAATTGCAAAATTGAAAGAAAGAGATTACCTTCTCATTGTTTAACTCTTCCACACTGATCAACAGAAATTGTGTACACACACGCATGTCTATTTGCAAATATATTCAGTCAAAGTAAAACGACACTTTAACCTTGACATTGAAGAGTTTTACAGTTTAAAAAAGTATTAGGGGTTGATAAAATGTACGGTGTTTACAATAAACCATAATATAAAAAAATCGTAACAAACCTGCTTCTGACTTGAATTTACAATTAAAGTTAGAACAGGAAGGGGTTTATATATATATATATATATATATATATATATATATATATATATATATATATATATATATATATATATATATATATATATATTTTTTTTTTTTTTTTTTTTTTTATTTAACAATTTATATTATTAATTAGCAAACGTGTGGCTCGACACAAGAGCCGGGCAATTTTTTATAGTCTTAGATCTGTTGCATGATATTTACCGAGATATTTTCCCTTTTCGTCTTCAATTTCATGCAAATTTGTTCCTACCTTTTTCCTTATTTTGCATTTCACATACTTTGGCATAAATTTTCTGTTGATATGCTTTGTCATATTACTCAAAGTGTAGTTTTTTCTATATACACTCTGGCCTTTTTTATATTCTATCATTCTGCCTCTTAGATTATAGGTTTTGGCAGCCTTGTTGTGAGCAATTGTAAGATTTTTACTGATTTTTTCTTGAACTTTCAATAACTTATCACTTATATTTAGTATTACCGTGTCTTCCCCATTTAAGCAGCCGATCTTGTCTAAAATTTAATATGATAAACCATGTTGAACCATATTCTGTCCAAAAGTAGCATAATAGGGAGAACACTTGATCGCTGTATGATAATTACTCCTCAGAGTCGCAAGAATTTGCGGAATATACTTGTCCCAATTTGTGTGGTCCTTTTGATCTTGTAGGAAGTATCTGATTTTTGTAATTACCTCGCGATTAGCTCGTTCTGAAGAATTTGATTGTGGCGCGTAAAACCCAGCAATATTATACGAACTATAAAAATCTATTATTTCTTTTGACTTAAATTGTTTCGCATTATCGCTATGTATAAATCTAGGGACTCCGAAGGTTGGAAATAGCTCTGACTCAAAAAATAATATTACATTTGTCGTGGTAGCTGCTTTCATTGGTTTTAGAAACACAAATTTCGTCAAATGATCTAAGCAAATAAAAATTATTGAATTTTTTGCCTTAGTAAATGGATACAGACCTAAAAAATCGCAATATAATCTCTCAAATGGTCTATTTGTTATGATTTGATTTCCCATTTGGGGTCTTGAAATTTGATTTGGCGACTTAATTCTTTTACAAACTTTACAGTTATTTATAAAAGCTTTAATATCTTTAATCATCATCGGCCAAAAGTATTTTTGACGAGTCCGCGCTAATGTTTTCATTAAACCTCCATGACAAAAAGTTACGGAATTGTGAGCAGATTTAATAATTGATTCCGTCAATGAGTTTGGGATCCATATCCGCCAGAGAGCGTCTTCTTCATCCTCTAAACCAAGCCTAAAATTTGCACGCTTTAAAATTAAATTACCTGATATGCATAGATCTGGCAATAACTCCTTATTTTCTGAAATATTTTTTCTTAGCTTTTGGTAATCACTTTCATGAAATTCTGGGTCTGAAAGGTCAATATCGCTTGGTAAATTTGTTAAGGTTAAATCTTCCACATCCATCCTCGATAAGCAGTCAGGTAAAACATTTAGAAAACCTTTTCTATGTTCTATTGTAAATGTATATCTCTGCAACTTTAAACTCCATCGTGCAAGACGCCCACTCAAGTCCTTCTGGGACATAAGCCATTTCAATGAAGAGTGGTCTGTAATTATACGAAAAGGCAATCCTATGTACGGCCGAAATCTGTTCACACTAACAATCGCCGCCAAACATTCCAATTCGTTCACCATATAGTTCCTTTGCGATTAATTGAGCTTCTGCGACACGTATGAAATTGGGTGTTCTCTACCTTGGTCATTATATTGAAAAAGTACGCCCCCTTCACCAACCTTAGATGCATCACATTGAATGATAAACTCTTTATTAAAGTTAGGCTGTGCCAGAAGTGGAACAGAATATAGAGCTAATTTTAATTTCTCATAAGATGTTTTTGCCTCTTCTGTTATTTTAAATGATCCTCTTGATTTTTTTAAACAGCCTGATAAGGGTCCGGCAAGATCAGCAAAATTGCTTATAAAGGAGCGATACCAGTTTGCCATTCCGATACATCTGCGTATCTGTTTTGGTGTTTTGGGCAACGGAACATTTTTAATTGACTCAACTTTAATAGGATCTACTTTTAAACACCCATTTCCCACTATATTCCCCAGGTATCTTATTTCTTTTTGGCAAAACTTACTTTTGCTCACGTTAATAGTCAGTTTAGCGGATTTAAGGCACGAAGCTACTTGAGACAGTAAGCTCATATGCGACTCGAAATTAGAACTACAGACCAATAAGTAATCTAAATATATTGTTAAGAAATTTTGCGTTTGTAATTAATTGAATAAAACAAAAGAGATGCTTGTAAAATTCAATTTATTATAATTTATTTCTGATTCGTTTTTTTATGTCTTTTATGTAGAGACACGTGTTTCTTTCTTTCTTTCTTTTTCTTCGTTTTCTTTTGTGTGCCATTTCTTGAAGTTTTCGTAAGTACAGCGTTGTATTTATTTGGGAGTAAAAAATGTTAAGGTTTATTTGTGTTAATGTAAAAATCGCTAGAATAAAAAAAAACTTGATCTCTTAATCGTGATGGAATAACCTTGTCCATGAGGCGACTCATGGTCTGAGGACCGTTACATAACCCAAAAGGCATATACTTATAATGGTACAATGGCTTACCTGGTATCACAAATGCTGTTTTTTCTTTCGAAGGCTCTGTCAGTTTAATTTGTATAAAGGCCTAAAGGATGCCACTTATAAACAACGTGTCTTTCAATCTAATCAAAAGTCCGTTAATATGAGGTAATGGGTACGAGTCTTTCTTTGCTACCTCATTGAGTTTTCTCTAATCAATACACAGCCTCAGTTTTCCTGGCTTTCTAACAAGTACTGCGAGGGAGCACCACGGAGAGTTTGACTCCTCGATAACACCCAGTTTCAATAGTCTATTTCTTCAAAAGCTTCTGCTTGCCTAGGAGGCGAGAGTGGATAGTGCTTGAACTTTATGTGGACAGCATCACCCGTATCAATGTTATGTTTTAATAAATCCGTGGATCCCAAGCCCAATTTCTCAAACGCTGGAAATTCTAAAATAGTTTTTTCTAACACTAACTTTTGCTCAGGACTGAGTTCATGAAATTTATTATCGATGTTATGCTCCTGTGAAATTTCCGGTACATATGTATTTATGGGGATTAAGTCAGGGGCTAAAGCGAATTCCTGCCAAAAATTAATACCGAAATAAGCATATTGTTTTAGTAATGGAACAAGATAAAACTGAATATGCTTTGTAACACCTTTAAAACATATTGGTAAAATGCAGAAACCTATGACTTCTTGTTTGTTACCATTTGCAGTACGAACTGATGATTTGATTGATGTGTATGGGATATTATTATTTTCTAGAAAGGATACACAGTCTTTACCTAACACGGATACATTAGCTCCCGAATCAAGTAATCCTATTAGAGTATGGCCTTTTACTCCCACCCTTGCAAATGGTCTGTCATCGATTCCATTAATAATAGTTGATTCTAAAATTTTTCGGTAAAACTTCCGCTTTTTATAGCGAAGTCTGCATTTCATAATACTCAAAGTTTGTTTTCTCAAAAGCTTTCGAGTAGTAGGTCGGACAGAATCTTTGCCGCTTGCAAAGAAAAAATAATTATCCGTCTGCGTGGATTGATCTCTAATTCCCGTAAGGCTCTCTACTGAAGTATTATTGTATTGTAAACTACAAGTTTGTGTTGAATTATCTATTTTAAATTTCTTACTTTGCGTATCTGAGTTCCTTAAGTTTAAAATATCATTGAAATTAACGTTTAAATCATACTCGGGGTTTTGACATGTGGACGAGCGTCCCCGGTAGCCGGTTCGCCCATTTTTCGGTTTCCCAAACAAGCATGTTTGTTTGGACACTTTGTTGTTAAAATTCCTTTGTATCCGCATTTGAAACAAAATGGGTTCTTTATTTGTTCGGCGCAATAGATGTACGAATGTCCATACTCGTTACAATTCCAACACTGAATGCCAGAGTAATCGAATTTGCCCTTTCGGTTTGGTATTTGTAAGGCTTCAATTTGAGGATCTACTGCTCGCATGTCAGGGTCCTCAGAGAAGTCGTCTACTTCACTAATATTCCGGCATGGTCCTAAGATAGGGTTTTGAAACTTCGTATCCCGCAAAATTGTTTCTGCTTTTCGAGCAGTATCACGAAAATCATTTAAATTACGGGAATCTGAGTTAAAAAGCAAAAATTTTAGATTCTGGTTTAGATTTCTCTTCATGATATCTATTAGTGTTGTGTCCGGCAGGGGGTTTTGTAGTCTTAAATTCATGGCAACAACTGCCGTGTGAAAGTCGTCGTAACTTTCCTTGTATTGCTGTTTGCGCAATGAAATTTTTAATAATACCTCTTGATCAGACTCCAAGTGTCCAAATTCTTTGATTAATGAATGTCGTAAAACGGAATAAGTTATATTTTAATTCTGTTTGGTAAATAGCCAATACCACTGCTCAGCACGACCTTCTAAAAGGATATGGAAATTAGACAATAAGCGTTCATCTGAACATCTGGAACATCTACACAGAGTTTCGACTTTAAAAAGGAAGTCGCTCACTGATCCTGAGCCATCGTAGCTTATTTTCCATTTCTCGAGTCTTACGTTGGAATTCTTATATACCCTACCTTGTTGAAATAAATGATTTAGATTTGGGCTGTTTGAATTGGTTGGGTGCAAAAAAAATTCCTGAGTTCTGCTTGATGAGGACGCCTGAACACCACTGATTTGAGCTATACTTTGCCTAATTGAAGCTAACTCTGTACGGAATTCATCTTCTGAACGTCTCATCATTTGCTCCATCAAAGTTATCATGGAGTCAAATGGACTTGCTGCGCTGGGATCCACTATATTGGCATTCGGGACAAACGAAACATTGTTATTGTCTCGAGCATTATGTACAAACGGATCTGCGGTTGGATCTAGGAGGTATTTCCTCAGATCCAGAAAACTGTTGTTGTAAAGTTGAATTTTCCATTGCAATTATATCTTGTTCAAAATTTGACGTTGGAAAGCTTGCCGAGCTTCGTTCTTTGTGTGTGGTTGTCTCTTTCTTTTTTTTAGGTAAGTGCATAACCCTAGGAGTTGAGCTACTTGTTCCGCTCTGAAGATTAGCGGGTATATTATTGTACGAGGCTAAAATTTCTCGACCTCTTTTTGAATTGTTATTTTCGGAACCTTTAGACGAATTTCTAGTATTCATGACGAAACTATTGGCACAAACAATTTTTTCTAGAACTCGAATAATGATTCATATATCGTGTTGTGAGTGGCAAAGGAAAACTTTATTTCCTTTTATTTAAAAAAAAATTAAAAACCGTAACTGGGTTCAAAGATATTGAAAAAAATGAAGAGAAATATGTGTGTATTAGTTATATAAATATATACGGGGGTTGGTAAGCCATGTCAAATTATATCCAAACGCAAATACCGTGTCTACTAAATAAATAGCAATTAGAAAGCAAAAAAAAAAAATTGTAGGATTAATAATTTTAATGTCACATGAAAATAAACTGCAACGCCGTCCTCACAAGGAGATATTTCTACGGCCTCGTCTATTTATCATCGCCCCAAAGGGAGTAATTATGACTCCAGTGCTTGTGCTGTTAAAACTATGCCAAGGACAAGTATTGTGCAGTTTATGAGACCACAAATAATTTCTAAATCGCTATTAGATTTCAGGAATTTATATTCCGATAAAAGTCTAAGACTGAAGTAGAATATTGTTTGCCACTGGGTCCAACACACACAAACCAATTGAAATCCTACGTGACAAAATATATTTAGTAACATCAAAGTCATTTTTGTTTCTCGGCCATGTCAAGGCCTTTTCGTTGGGCGCCATATGTGTTACGCGCCGGCTGCTGTATGAATAATATAAATTGTTAAATATTTCCAACTACCAAAATTGGCCTGCCAAATACAAGAAGAGGGATCAGAAAGCACGGTTTTAGATATCTCGGCTAGCTCTACCTGCAATAAAATTGGTTCTCAACCCATAAAATTCTTGCGCGTAAGCACATAACACACTATACATGCCTTAAAATATCAATAGTGTGCTAAATAAAACAACTAAACATTTTATGTTACAAAATCATGGCAAGATCTAGACCATGTGAGGTACACTTCTTCCCACCCACTGACCTACAGTCAGACACCGTGACAGGAAAGGTACCCTTAATTTTATACCTGTGCCTAAATTAGACACGGCTAAACGCCTTTAAATTTCATTCGAATAGGTAACCATTCCCCCTTTTAAAAATTATTTTAAGAAGACATTTTAAGTATTTTGTAAATGGTAAATCAAAATTATTTTGTTATTTATTTCTAATAATTCATGTAGAATATAAAAAAAAAATAATACTAAAATTTTTTCAAATACAATTTTAGTGCAGCAATATACACATATATACATGTATAAACATATATGTATGTATATAAATTATATGCTAGGGTTTTATATAAATTATTCCTTTTTGTGTTTAGTAATTAAGATGAATAATAAACGCTGAACTAATTAAAAATTCAAAGGAAAGATTGTTCAAGCATATTTAAATAAATAATATTAAACTTACATACATGGTTTAGTTTGTACGTGTATCCTCGTTGATTCCTGCGCTAGTAATCGACTGCATCAATTGGTGGGCCCAGCAATCACAGCATTAAGATTTGGTTTTAACTATTAGCTTAGGATCAAAGAGAATATTTAGTATATACAAGTTAGTAGTGTAGTTAACAATATTCAGGCTTTAAGTTTAATTAATTAATTCTTTTAATAGCTGGATATATATAAATACAATTCGGTTTTTTGTTTTTTGTTTTTTTTTTTTGCTTCAACAGTTTTCTACGTTTTTCGTATTTTCTTATTTTCAGATTTGAAACATATGTAATTAATTAATTTTTGTTTTATGATTGTTTTCCAAATTTCATTTGTTGGTTGTTTTAATTTTAAATTTTTAATAGATAGCGTCGAAAATATTTAAGTACAAATTTTTACATTTAGAATTTATTCTTTCAATTAGTATTTTCGGTATGTATATAGCAATATTATACAACTTCGATTCGTGAATATGGATTCTTACTTTTGTATGCATGTAACTATAAAATTAAGCCAAACTCTTAGTTTTATATACATTTTGTTTTTTTTTTTTTTTTTTTTTTTTTTTTTGTTATGGTAATTTGATGTGTTTTTTTTTACAAAACTTTTCTCTGCAATAATTCTTTAGATTTGCATATTAAATTATTTGCACTCATCAAACGTCTTAAGATGTTTGTATTTATGCGCTATGATGTTACACTCCTGAAATTTAGGACGCCAGACAATTTTCAAACTTATAATTTGCTTTTGAGTAACCAGAGTTCCGAGTCCTTTCTGGACGACAGGTGGAATTTACAAAATTGTTACGTCCCACATCTACAACACGGTATGTCAGTTAATTATATTCTCAAAACTGTGATGCAAAAACTCTTTTTTTTTTCTCGTGCTTTCACCACGTGGAAAAATGTGCGTTAAAATAATTTTCCTAAATGAATACCTTAAAATTATTTTACAAAAGTTACAAAAAAGGAACACATCCTTACCTTATTTTTAAAAGAAAAATCCAATTTTTTTTTGTAATCAACCTTTCAGTTTTGGTAATTTTTCTTCCTAAGAAAAACTTATTTTTACTACCATACATACATGTGTATGTATGTTTTTAAATATATGTACTTATTTAAATTTTGCTAACACACTTCACTGTCTGTTCTGTTTGGTTTAAGACACACTTTATTAATGATTTAACCGCATAGATTTTACCATTCAAGAAGCGTCTATCAAAAAAAATAATTGTCCCGTTAACAAATTGCAAAAAAAAACTCTTTATAGTTTTATTAATAATAAAAACCTGTGAATTAGCATTGCTGAATCAATTATTAAGAGCTACATTAAAGAATTAATGAAAAGAAATGACAGCAAGTCAAAACAATGTATTAAATACATAGGTCAGCTAACATTTTTAAAATTCAGCCAACAATTGCAAAATTGAAAGAAAGAGATTACCTTCTCATTGTTAAACTCTTCCACACTGATCAACAGAAATTGTGTACACACACGCATGTCTATTTGCAAATATATTCAGTCAAAGTAAAACGACACTTTAACCTTGACATTGAAGAGTTTTACAGTTTAAAAAAGTATTAGGGGTTGATAAAATGTACGGTGTTTACAGTAAACCATAATATAAAAAAATCGTAACAAGCATAGGTACCAGCTCTAACAAGTGAGCAGGAGTTGAATTCTGAGTCAATAGTGGTAAAATAACAAACAATTTAAGACTGGAATAGTGTTAAATGTTTATTTACTATTGCAGTTTAGATAAACTATATTATTGGTAAGTCCGCCTTTAATTTTCACGAGTTTTGTATAATTGTAATGTATCATCTTGATTTACAGGTAGATCTAGCGATTCGCTTAGACGAAGTTAAATTTTTTTATTACTTCCTTACGTACTTATATAGCGTGGTGGGTGTTTGACGGAATATGAAGTATTGACGATTTTCTCCGCTGCAGATTTGTTATTGTAATTGTTAATTAAATCCATAATAATGAAAAGATGCGGTAGACATGTTCTTGATGCTGTTCTTACCATTTCATGTTAATTTACCTTTCTATTTGGGAATCAATGTCATCAAACTTTTTCTATACTGCTTTCTGGTCTAATTCCATGACGTTAAAGGTTGCATCAATAATTGAAATATATTTTTTAAGGTGTTTAAAATATCTTCCGCTTTTTCTTTGACTTATGAAATCGTATCTGCCATGTCTTTAAAATGCCCGGAATAATAGTGAGTGTGCTATGCTTTTATTTAGATTGCAGTTCCTTTTTGTATTATTCCCGACAGTAGTGAGTTGCCTGGCTTAATCTCAGCTTCAATATGTTAAAAACATTTAACCAAGTCTTTGCATGTCACCCTATACTGTATTTGCTTACATAAATTCTCTAGAAAAACATGTGTTGCCTCAGACCAAAATTCCTTTATGTCTTAAGAGGCTAATATTTTCCCTTCTGTAAATGAAATGGCTACTGAACCGATTGCTTTGAAATGTAGACTCAGTGCCATCATATCTATAATGCACTGTAGCAATTCTACCTAACAGGAACTGTATTATTCTCTTTTGTTATGACCATGTTTCTTTTTTTAATGTAGCATACAAAGATATTCTTGTAACCGTCATTTCCAAAATTTCACCTACTGCACCTCGACTTGAGCATTCAGTGGTTTCGCCATGACGAAGTGACCTGGCGTTAAAGCAGCTAGGTCATAGTAGCTTTAAGCTATATATATATATATATATATATATATATATATATATATATATATATATATATAAATTGAAAATCTTTCTTCGTTTTGTTTTTTCAATAGCCTTAGTATCTGGCTTGACGTTAGTGACGTTACGTTACTAAATTTTTATCAGATAGTTTTTTTGTTAAAAAATAAAGAAAAAGATATAACTATAAGGAAATTATAAAAAATATTTATTACATACACATATGTATGTACTTGATATAAAAAGCTATCTCTTATATTATAATATAATAGTCTTATGTCAAAATGCGGTTTCAGCTGCTATTATTCATTTTAATTAATTTTTCTTTCTAAATGATATTGGTGTTGCCTTTTAAAATTTTTTCTCTTGCCGACTCTACGCTATTGTAGTTTGATTCCAACAGCTTTTTTCTATATCTCGATGCTCTTTCCTTTCTCTTTTCACGGCTTTTCTCAAGCCAATGCAAATCTGATTTCAATTTTTGCCATATCGCTTTAAAAAATTTTTTTTTTCAATCGCAGACTTCAGCTGCTAAAACCATATTTAAATGTAAATTTCAAATAAACATAACACAATGCAAAAAAATACTCACCATATGGCGTGACTTTACACACTTTTGAAAATTAATATAAAATTAACTATAACTTTAATAACTCAGTTTTTTTTGTAATTTCTTTTAAAATACAAAATTTCACGCACTTGAGAACAAATGCTTTTTTGTCTGGCGTGACTTTATCTTAGAATATCATAGAAAAGAAATCAAAATTTTACCGATAATTGATATTTGTGTATTCTTTTGTGTTAATTTTACGGTTAGTGGTTGTTGTAGTAAAAGTCTGGGGTAAGACTGGAATTTTACAATTACTCTTAGACATGTAAATATTAAAGAGAAGATACCCTTAGAAATAAAAGAAAATGACCAAAACTAAACCTTAAACACTGCAGCGCAGTATCTCGTAATTGCAGCTAAGGAAAGCTTTGAACTCTTAAATTTAATTAATTTTGAGTATTTCTCTTACACTACAGAAAAAACTGCAAGTTAACTTCTAATTTTTCGGTCAGGGTGGACCTTTCTGTGGAAATGCCCATATGTACCTACTCGGATGTATTTGTGCGAAAATACTGATTGTGCAAAAACAAATTAAAATAAACCGTTATTGCTATTATTGCTATTATTATTATTATTATTATTATTATTATTATTATTATTATTATTATTATTATTATTATTATTATTATTTTTATTATTATTATTATTATTATTATTATTATTACTATTATTATTATTATTATTATTATTATCATTATCATTATCATTATCATAATCATCATCATCATCATCATCATTATTATTATTATTATTATTATTATTATTATTATTATTATTATTATTTTTTTGTACGTATTTCAACAAGTGTCATTGTGCAAAAATTACATATGTTTGTTGTTATTTTTATGTACATAGTAGAGTATCTATTTAATCGGATTTTTATTTTATTCGAGCAAACAATTAATCGGTTTTGGGATTTTAATCTTGTTCGATTAGCCAATTAAGTGTTTTAAATTGCTCGAATTAATCGTGCAACTTCAAAAGTTAAAATTTCATTCCAATAAGAAATGACAACTATGCAATGACTTAGGATATATTTTAATAATAACAAAACTTTTACACAACCAAAAATTGTTCATATTATGTCTTATTGAAACATTAAAGCACACTTTGTCTCTTCTTATTTTATTTTTTATCATGTCTGTTAAAAATAAAGCTGAATTAAGATATTGAGCTTTTAACCGATTTTTTTTAATTTGTTTTTATGATTCACGACGATTTTTTCATCTCTTTCACATAGACTCTTTCGCTTAAACATCATAAAGACACTTGAAAATTACCGAGTAAATAAAAACATGTAAAATATAATATTATTTTTTTTATTTATTTATTATAATGAATGTCTTTCTAATGTAACAAGATCAATTATCTTATAAATTACAGCATTAGAATCAGATAAGTTACATACCGTTTACCGTTTTAAAAATTTTCATGAATTTATGTAATAATTACTTAACAAGTTTTTGAATCGCGCTGCATTGCTAGTAAGTTGAATATTTGGGGGGAGATGGTTCCAGAGGTAAATGGTATATATATAAAACTGGTGAAAGGAAGCACTGTTTCGGTATTTGAATATTAGAATATTATTGTTCCTTACAGACGATGTGAATACCAATTTTTCATAAAGAGAGGCGGGCTTTTTTGTAGTTATTATTTTATGCAAAAAATAAAATTTTTAAGCTTAAAGCTCTAAACACATAGACGACAGCAGACAGCAGACAGCAAACTGTCAAAAATAAAATACATGTGTTTATATGAGAACGATTATTTTGACGACATCACAGCAGTACGACTACACGACAGCATTTGCTGCTGCTTCCAACTTAGGCTATTTTCTATTTTGACGGGCAGCAATAAACAAATATAGTATTGCCATTATACATATAAATTGGAAAAATAAGAACAAAAACTTTTTTTAAACTAAACACAAAAGAACATTACAAAAATACAATAAGGAAATAAATTTATGTGTTTTTAAAATTTTTCGTGATATTATTACTTTTTTTATTTAAAATTTTAGTTTTATTCATTACAAAATATATATGCGGCATCCCTGTAATTTGAAATGCTAAAATACACAGCTGTTCATTTTTAATTTCATAGTATTGTGTTTTCGTTTGAGTTAATTTTTGTCATATTTTATTTCATTTTTCGTGTTAAGAAAATGGTAAAGTACCTATTTGTTTGATTTTCTGTTGTTATTTTTAATACGTTTGTAAAATTTTGCGGAGAAATAGTATGAACACATTAGCTGACTATTATGTTGTTGGTGTCTTCAAAATTAATATAAAGCTGACTTTAAAGCAGCATTTGAAGTTGGCAGCATTTGAAGCCGTGAAGTTGTGAAGTCGGCTGTCGTCTATGTGTTTAGAGCTTAATGTAGTCATCGAGGTGCATGCCAAGGACATGTATTAAATACGGTGTATATGATCAAATCTTTTCAAAGCAAAAACATATCGAACAATATTATTAAACGCTATGTTGAGCTTTCGTTTCAAAGTCATATTGCATCCAGCAAAAATCTCAGAGGCATATAAAATAGAAGGAATTAAGTATGTTTTGGCAATCATCATTCTTATCCTCATGGGTGTAAAGTGTTGAGCCTGCCATAGGGTTCTAATCTTCCCATAAATTATGCCACAAGCTTGATTAATGTGATCCGACCATGTCAGCGAGCTATTTAAAGTAACGCCCAAATTTTTGGCTGTATTTACCAATTCAATTTTTGTCCCATTAAGAGAAATATACAAATTCCCTCTTATTACCGCCGGTATTTTGCCAATTGTTAAAAATTTAGACTTAATAAGATTTAGGAGTAGTCCATTAGCAGATGCCCATTGAAAAATTCTATCTAGATCAAAATTTATTTCATTAATAGCAGAATTTATAGCTGATTTTAACAACTTAGATATAGCTGTATGTCATCAGCATACATTTGAATTTAAGAGTATCTGATTTGCAAAGGAAGGGCCAAGTATGGACCCCTGCGGAACACCTCGGCTTGTAAATAAGGGTGAAGAAACAATATCACCAATTACAACTATCTGTGATCTACCAGTTAAATACGAAGATATTAATTTAGTTGCGGTTGTAGAAAATTTAAACATATTGCCAAGCTTTAATAACAACATTTGATGGTCAACAGTGTCAAATGCCTTGGAGTGATCTAGTAAGACCAAAACTGTTAACTTATTCTCATCTAGATTGCCACGGATATTCTCAACCACCTCGGTTAATGCTGTAGTGCAGCTGTGTTGAGGTCTAAAACCAGACTGATGGTCTGTTAGTAAATTATTGTCGACTATGTGTTTATTAATTTGTTTGTGAAGAATTCTCTCAAAAACTTTTGATATGTAGGGAAGGATAGATATTGGCCGGTAGTCACCATCACTTTTAGGCACTGGAATAATTTTCGCTAATTTCCACTCAATTGGAAAAGTGCTAGTTGTTAAAATCGTTTTGAAAATGTGATTGATATAACGTATTATATAAGGCAATATAAGTTTTATAAAACGAGGGTTGATGTCGTCTAGGCCAACAGCATTAGACTTAATTTTTAGAAATCCTTCAATTGTGTCATCCAAACTAAGATGTCGAAAGTGGAGATCGTTTATTGTAGATATATTGTTGTTACTATCATAAAAATTCACATTTACCCGAGGTTGCGGAATATTAGCCATATTCCTATGACCAGCATTAACATCTAATGTGTCTGATTTGTAATTGGAATTGACAATTCCCATTTCACAAATCTGCCATGTTTGCTTAGTATTTACTGCATTCTGAAATTTATTGCCGTAATATGTTAACTTCTCCCGTTTGATAATTTTTACAACTTCACTTCTCGCCTTGTGATATTCCGCAAGCAACTGTGGTGTTTTGTAACGTTTCCATCGACTAAAAAGTAAATCCCGACGTTCAATAGCCGATTTAGTCTCGGGGGGAAACCCGGGATTTATTTTTCTATTAGATCTTTTTGTTCTGAGTGGGAAGTGTTTATTAAATAGCTTATAAATTAGACCATTTAAATGTTCGACTTGTGCATCAACAGATTGTATATATAATATATAGTCCCAGCTAGCAGAAAAAAGGTTATTCCCGAGTGACGGCATATCAATATTAAAGAAGTCTGAAGTTATATACTTGTAACAGAAATAAAAGATCATGCCTTAAGAAAACTGGTGCAGTTAATTGGTCATAATGATATTTTTTGCAGCTATCAGAGACAAGGAAGAGAGCTAATAGAGAAGCATTCGTCTTAGTGAAATGCGTTGGCATTGAGTTATTAACAGGGTGAAGATTAAGCGAAGTCATTGTTGTACAAAAATTTGAACTAGAATTGGTTAATAAATTGGCATTAAAATCTCCTGATATTATAATATTGGTATAAGCAACAGAAATTTGTTCTAACTCAGATAGTATGGTGTCCAATTTGATATTTTTATTTGATCTGTAAACACACCCAAGCAGCAATTTTTCACTATAAGATGATAGCTCCACCAATATATACTTGACATCATTATCCGCAGTGAAATTTCTCAGAAGCCACTCCACCATCTTTTCCACACCGGTCACATCTAAATAATTTATATCCTCTCAATTCAATAAATTTGTCGTTGTGGGATTCTTTAAACCACGTTTCTGAGATACATACGGCATCCACGCCTGAATCTTCAAAAAGATAACGGAATTCATCAATTTTGCAGTATAAGCTTTGGGCATTGATGTGACAAACACTTAGTCCTAGGTGTTGTTTAGAAAGTATGCAAATCACGTTATAATTACCCTCTCTGGAACCAAGATGGTCAATCGTGAAGTAGGACATAAGAAATATTTGATGCAACGCAAAGTAATAAAAACTTGTTAAATATTATAAGTGGACTGACATAGGTAAACGCAAATTTTAATACAAAGAAAATATTATGTAATGTCATTAAATTTACATATAAAAGCAATAAAGAATAATACAAAAAGGATGATAAAATAATGAAAGTTAGTGCAGTAATAAAAGTTAGTGTAATCAGAATGTGTTTGCTTACGAAAAAGCTTGTCTAGATCTTCAATATATTCTATAAGAACAGGTTCATCAGTGCTCCGCTTTCTAACATAGACCATCCCTCTAAGCGTATAGGCAGATTCAACTTTACCATCTCTTTTCAACCGTAATGCAGACATCAAAATTTTATGGTTGTGAGGGATTAAGTCTTCATTTATATATATAGGTTGATCACTTTGCATTCCCACATGCTTAAGAGTCAGTTTAATTCGGTTTTCACGTTTGTGTCTTGCTATTGATTTGAGCAGGAATTTTTTCGCATAGGGTGATTGTAATTTCACCACTATAGCGTCTCCATTAGGCCTTTGGCGGTTATTTGATTTATATTTTCTCCGCAGTCTGTATATGTTTTTTACTTGTAGAGCCGTAATATTTAAATTTTGGCAGATGTTGTTAAAGCTAAAGGAGTGGTCTTCATTTTCAACAAATGGAATACAGCTTATTCTAATGCTGTCTACCACCATTGTATTTTCTTTCGCCAGTAATTTCTTTTTGAACTCACAAATTTCAATCTTCATATTATCAATTTGCTCGCATTTGACTTCAAGGTTTCTGACCCTCTCAGCTATATCACTAATAGAGTTTCTGAGGCTCTGAAACTCTGATTCCACCAAAGAGCGAATCCGCTATTCACTTTCCGAAATGAGTGATTTGGTATGGTCGAAGTGGGTTATTTCATTTGCTCGTATGGAATCTTTTAAAGGTTGGGCAGTAAGAGATTCACTTTCCCTGATGAGAGCCACAAGAAAAGTCTTGTCCTCACTGGACAAACGAGGTGCCTTTAAACTATTGTCAGCAGGTGATACGGGTGATGAGTCTTTTAGCCGTTTACTTGCGCTAAATTGGTCTTTTGTTTTCGTTATATTACGTGTTTCCATTTTATTGTTTTATACTTTCTCTACTTTTAATTATAGTATTATCAGGAAAAATTTATTTCAAAATTGTTTTATAATTTCAAGTTCTATTTTTTTTTTTTTTTTTGCTCAGTAGTGTGAGTTTTGAATTTAACGGCCAAGTTTATGTTCCACCAATAAAATAAGTTCCACAAAGCTTTATTTTGACAAGAGAATTTATTTATAAAGAAGTGATTATATATTTTTGTTTTGGTTTTATTTATGTTTTGTTTTTATTTAACACTTTTGGCACTGTTATTGCTTCGTTTATATAATTTCAGTGTTTTGTTTAAAATTTTTAGCACAGAACTTTGAGAAAGCAAAAATTTAGCTCTATTGAAATTGTTCTGTAATATTTCGTTATTGTTACGTTTATATAATTTCAGTGTTTTGTTTAAAATTTTAAGCACAGAACTTTAAAAAAGCAAAAATTTAGCTTTATTGAAGTTGTTTTTGTAAATTTTATTTTATTTTGTTTTTGGTTTGTAATGTTGTTTTGTAATTGTATTTTATTTTGTTTTGTTATTGGTTTATAATGTAAATATAAATTATTCAATTTATGGTTTACAAGTTTGAAACTAATTTTTAATTGTAATTCTTTCTTATATTGTCTTTATTTTATTAATTTTGTCTTATGGCTCAAAAATTATTTTTATAATGTTAGGTTTTATTAATTTAGAAATTATTAAAAAAATTATTTGGAACAAGTTAAACAAAATTTTCAAGAGAGATAAAACACACGTCTACCGAATAACGATTTAACAAGAAAATGTAACATTTTTTAATGTTGATTACTTAGAATATTGTTTTCAATTTGCTTGTGGTTGAGATCGGTTTGTTGGCTTAAATTCATCTAAAATTATTTTACACCGTACAATTTTTAGGTCTTACATATTATTTCCAAAGCCACAAAAATATTTTTACTAGTAAAGCGTTCATTACCTTTTAACATTTGGAAGAATAATTTGGAAAATTTCTGTTTTGCTTTCTCGTTGCTACTTTTTGCTAGTAAAGTTACTAAACAGACCTATAACTCAATAGCAATTTCTTTTGTTTAAGCTTGAGAGCTGTATTATAAAATGTGATCAATATTGGGAAAGGTCGCCAAGTTATAAATTATTGTGTTAAGTAATTTGTGTCGTCTCTCAGTTATACTAGATTTTAAACAAACGGTTATATTTTTTTAAAAGGAGCAATTAGTTTTTTTTTTAATTGTTGTTCTTAGGAAAATGGATGCGCACGCCGAAAGACTTGCTTTTTTTGTTGTAAGTTAATGTGCAGAAGTATGCGGCGCCTAGATAAACAGATAGGAGATAAAGAACTGTGACTGGACTATATAGGAATGTAAAATAGGATCCATAGGTTAGCATACAATATTTCTCTATCAATATTTATGTCTTGTGTTTGAGTGTAGATATATATGTTTAAGTTCTTAGAATGTCGAACAAACAAAATGGTGTTTTAAATTTAATTGATGCTTTATTGTAGTAATTTATTTATGTTAAATTATAGCTTGTAATGTAAAAAAATTTAATATAATCTTATGTAGAATAGTTAAGATTTGGCAAATTCTACAAGTTTTTTGCGCAATAGAACTTGCACTTAGGGGATGACCTCTACTTATGCAACACATTGTGCCAGATCTGGGAATAGAGGAAGTAGTGGTTGTGAACATATGGTCTAGATCTTTGCACACTGAAAGTGACAGGAAAAACCACCGCAGAAAGTTTTTTTATAAACGGACTGTTTCGCGTTGGTGCTCTAGTAAGCCCATAGAGCTAGATACCTAACTGTCACTGATGAGGTTATTTGCTCTCTCCTGCACGCGGAAGAGTAACTAAAGAATAATCTTTGAAGTACCGGCCTACACATGAGAGTTATTTTCCATTTTCCGTCTAGTAAAATTGACATAGGTAGCGAGAAGATGAAATGGAGTGTAGTGTTTCTTACAGCGTGTTAGAAGACCTATGCATTTAAATGATTCTTCTGCGACTTAAAAAATATGCTGGTTCCTCCGAGCATCGCATTGAATCTTCATGCCAAGAACATCGAAAACTTCTGATTTTTTAATATATATGCACATTCAGCCGTACGCTCGTACGGGCCGAAGGTCGGTATAATAAATAAAAAATAGAGTAAGAGAAAGGACGGAACCTGACGGTATCCCCGAACTTATCAAAAACTCATTTAATGAAATCCCATCTAAAAAAATTCAAATAGTGCGATCCCTGAGAAATCTGGATATAAATCGAGAGAAGCCATCACTGACATCAAAAAGTCACCCGTAGAGTGTCCCCTATGGAACCTGTTGTATTCCAGATTTTTCATGAGGTAAAACTAAGCATACTTTCCATTTCTTTTAAGTGAACATTAAAACACCAGCAATAATAATTTTACTGTTCAGACAACTGTCTAAGATCTTCGATTTGGAATCGAAAAAGTGTATCGAAGCCGAATAAAGATGTATTCTTTCCCGTGTTTGGGTTTCATATACAAACCTGAAATGCAAAAATTGTTACCAGACTTTGAACTTAACCCTAAGACAGTTAAATTTAGTATCATTCGTGGCTAATGGTTGCTGGCACTGAAGCGACTTCATTGCGGTTGTTCAACGCAAGAGGAGTGCCAGCCTCTCACGACGAAGCTCACTTGAGCACAATCGAACGGCCCGTTGTGATACCACAAGGAAGACGGCGCGACTCCCCTTACCCAGCCGAGAGCCATGAAGATTCTTGAATGAACTTCGCTATATCCCCTATAGAGTGAGATGATAGCTCCGTAAGAGTTCCGAAGAAAGTAGAGCCCAGAATTCTTAATCTTCTTCGAGCCAGGGATGGGCAAAGGCACAGGAGGTGCAGTACGGTCTCTTCCTCATCCTCCGAGCCACAGCTGTGACAGAAATCATTTAAGGGCAGACCGAGTCTTTCAGCACACCTGCCGATTATACAGTGACCAGAGAGTACTGAGACCGTGATACTTATGGATTTCCTTGCCAGTCCGAACAGTTGCCTGGTCCTCTTGAGGTCCAATGTAGTCCAAAGTTGTCTGGAGACACAACAGGAACTTTCCTCTACCCATAATCCGCGAGCCATATTGAGGTAGTGGTTCTTTATGGCCATTTTCACCGTTGCCAGAGGAATTCCAACGTCTGGTAGCGAGGAGACGTTAGGTAGCAGTGTGCCTCGTTTGGCGAGATCATCGGCCTCGCAGTTTCCCCGGATATCCCTGTGACTAGGGACCCAAAACAGGTCAATCTGTGATCGCTCCGATATTGTGCTTAGTAATGAGCGACATCTCAGGACTAGCTTAGATGTACTGTATGCACCAGCAAGCGCCCTGATTGCCGCCTGACTGTCCGAAAATATCCGAATGGCAAGGCCAGAAAGATCGTTGTCATACCTTTCGGTGAAGACCGTCGTCACTGGCTGTTTATTTAATACGATTGGCGAGCGCTTTCGATGTAAAGACATCATTTTCAAGCCGCGTTTTGGTTAGTACTGGTTAGATAGTGTAAGGTGTTTGTTGCATAGATAGTGGTGGGTTCAGGTAGTTTTGTCCGTTAGGATGGTGTCTATTTAAAAATGGTATTATGCAGGTACATTGCCTGATATCTGTCATCTTTATTGAAGGTATATAATTTTAATATTTCTGTCTTTTATTATCAGGTAGGTAAGTGTGACCATCTGTGGGTGTTTTGCGTTTGTAAGTTTGTTTTAATAGTTTAAGTGGTGTAAAAATTGTGTCCGAGGTTGTATTTACCTGTTCGTTAATAATATCTCCGTTAAACGTTCGTGTTTTGTATATTTCCATGTTTTCAAGAATGTCCAGTCTTCGTCCTTTTTTACTAGGATGTATTAACGTCATACATTCATCTATTTCCCTTGGCTCGTGTTCATGTGTGTTAAGGTGTATTGCAAAGTTAGAATCTTCTCTTTTCCGTTTATATGATCGTGTGTGTTCTGTGAACCTTGTTTTTAATGTTCGTCCAGTTTGTCCTATGTACATATGGTTGCAGGTGCAAGTAAGTCTGTATACTCCGCTGGTGTTAAATTTATCGGTTATTTCTGTTGGTGTCTTGAGATTGTTTCGTAGAGTGTTGCTTGTCTTTAGTGCTGTCTGTAAACCTTCTTTTTGAAAAAGGTTAGTTAATCTATATATTTCTGTTCCTGTGTAAGTAAAAATGTGTCGTCGTGTTGTATCGATTGTCTCCTTGTTTTCTTTCTTCTTGTTTTTAGTGTTGTATTGTCTAAGTAGTTTGTCGATAGTACTGCAGTTGTAACCGTTATTTTTAGCTATAGTGTAAATTGTGTCCAGTTCTTTGTTATATTTGTCTGGAGAAAGTGGGACTGTCTTAAGTCTGTTAATCATATGTCTAAATGCTGCGAGTTTATGTTGGGTGGGATGGTTTGAGGAACTGTGGATAGTTATGTCTGTTGTGGTTGGTTTTCTGTATATGTCAAAGTTTAATGAGTCAATTCCTCGTGTTATTGTTATGTCAAGATAATGTAAAGTTCCGTCTTTCTCTTTTTCCATTGTGTATGTGATTTTATTATGTATTGTGTTTAAATCCTTTAAAATTTCTTCTGCGTTGTCCCTTTCTAGGATGCATATTATGTCGTCTACGTATCTGTAATAATGAGTTATTTTATGTTTTTCCATTAGAGTTTTGACGTATAGTTGTTCTAAATGTTGCATAAATATCACTGTAAAAATTGCGGATGTCGGGTTTCCCATGCCGAGTCCATCAGGTAATTTATAAAAGTTATTGTTAAATCTAAAGTAGTTTTGTTTTAGTATTGTTTTTGCAATATCCATTATTTCATTTATATATTGATTGTCGTATAAGTTGAAAAGCAAGTTACGTAGAATTGTTAACGTTTCTTGTGTGGGTATTGATGTATATAAATCCTTAATGTCGTAGGAAACAAGTCTCGTATTTTCGGTAATTTTGATGTCATTAAGTTTATTGATAAGGTCTTGTGTATTGTGCAACATGTATATGTTCTGCAAATTTATTTTCTCTTTCAATAATATAGTGAGGTGCTTAGCCAAGTTATATGCAGGTGCAGGTTTGTAATTTACTATAGGTCTGATCGGTATATTTTCCTTGTGAATTTTGGGTTGTGCTCTAAGTGTAGGGGGTCCTGGATTCATGTTCATGTATATGTATAATTTTACACCGTTTTAGTAGGCTGCGTATTTCCTTTTGGAATGAATCGGTTGGGTCATTTTTAAATTTCGTACATTTTGTCTGTTGAATGAACTGTTGTGTTTTGTCTATATAATCTTTTTTGTACATTATTACAGTCGTGTTACCTTTGTCCGCTTTAGTAAGTAATAGATCATTATTTCGTAGTTTTGTCTTTATCTGTTTAGTAATTTTCTGTTCGCTAGGATTTGTTTTGGATATAGTGTGTTCTTTTATTGTTTTTTCGAGTACATCGGCTATCTTGTGTCTTAAGTGTTCTTGTCGATCAGTTGGTAAGTGTGTTATAGTAGCTTCGGCGTCTACAATTTGGGTTTCAATTGTTCCTTGTATTTTGTCAAAAGGTAAATTATGTTTTAGTCCCTTCTCCATTAGCTTTGTTTCATTGTCGCTGAATCGTACGGTTGTAAGGTTTTTCACACGTGGGTAAAATTCTGTGTTTGTGCGTTTGTCGGTCTGTTTTGTAAGTTTTGTAAACTTTCTTTCCATTCGCTTGTATTTGTCAGTCATTTGATTTTGTATCCTTTTATCTAAGTAGTGTAAAAATGAGGGAAATAAATGGTAAAGGTTTTGTTTTGTTAATAGGTCTGTTACTTCGAGATGAATGTGGTAAATTTCTTTGTTAAGTTTGTCTTTTTTAATGTAAAGAGAGCGTATCTCAGTCTTTATCCATGTCAATTGGGCTACACGCTTGCTACACGTTTACTGACGGTAAATTATACATATACATGAACATGAATCCAGGACCCCCTACACTTAGAGCACAACCCAAAATTCACAAGGAAAATATACCGATCAGACCTATAGTAAATTACAAACCTGCACCTGCATATAACTTGGTTAAGCACCTCACTATATTATTGAAAGAGAAAATAAATTTGCAGAACATATACATGTTGCACAATACACAAGACCTTATCAATAAACTTAATGACATCAAAATTACCGAAAATACGAGACTTGTTTCCTACGACATTAAGGATTTATATACATCAATACCCACACAAGAAACGTTAACAATTCTACGTAACATGCTTTTCAACTTATACGACAATCAATATATTAATGAAATAATGGATATTGCAAAAAACAATACTAAAACAAAACTACTTTAGATTTAACAATAACTTTTATAAATTACCTGATGGACTCGGCATGGGAAACCCGACATCCGCAATTTTTACAGAGATATTTATGCAACATTTAGAACAACTACACGTCAAAACTCTAATGGAAAAACATAAAATAACTCATTATTACAGATACGTAGACGACATAATATGCATCCTAGAAAGGGACAACGCAGAAGAAATTCTAACGGATTTAAACACAATACATAATAAAATCACATACACAATGGAAAAAGAGAAAGACGGAACTTTACATTATCTTGACATAACAATAACACGAGGAATTGACTCATTAAACTTTGACATATACAGAAAACCAACCACAACAGACATAACTATCCACAGTTCCTCAAACCATCCCACCCAACATAAACTCGCAGCATTTAGACATATGATTAACAGACTTAAGACAGTCCCACTTTCTCCAGACAAATATAACAAAGAACTGGACACAATTTACACTATAGCTAAAAATAACAGTTACAACTGCAGTACTATCGACAAACTACTTAGACAATACAACACTAAAAACAAGAAGAAAGAAAACAAGGAGACAATCGATACAACACGACGACACATTTTTACTTACACAGGACCAGAAATATATAGATTAACTAACCTTTTTCAAAAAGAAGGTTTACAGACAGCACTAAAGACAAGCAACACTCTACGAAACAATCTCAAGACATCAACAGAAATAACCGATAAATTTAACACCAGCGGAGTATACAGACTTACTTGCACTTGCAACCATACATACATAGGACAAACTGGACGAACATTAAAAACAAGGTTCACAGAACACATACGATCATATAAACGGAAAAGAGAAGACTCTAACTTTGCAATACACCTTAACACACATGAACACGAGCCAAGGGAAATAGATGAATGTATGACGTTAATACATCCTAGTAAAAAAGGACGAAGACTGGACATTCTTGAAAACATGGAAATATAAAAAACACGAACGTTTAACGGAGATATTATTAACGAACAGGTAAATACAACCTCGGACACAATTTTTACACCACTTAAACTATTAAAACAAACTTACAAACGCAAAACACCCACAGATGGTCACACTTACCTACCTGATAATAAAAGACAGAAATATTAAAATTATATACCTTCAATAAAGATGACAGACACCATCCTAACGGACAAAACTACCTGAACCCACCACTATCTATGCAACAAACACCTTACACTATCTAACCAGTACTAACCAAAACGCGGCTTGAAAATGATGCCTTTACATCGAAAGCGCTCGCCAATCGTATTAAATAAACAGCCAGTGACGACGGTCTTCACCAAAAGGTATGACAACAGTATTTTATTTACTGGCGGAATAAATCCAATTAACTTAATACCAGAAAGATCGTCCCTAAGCGCTATTTCGTATATTTTTAGAATGGCTATTACCTCGGCTTAAAAGACGTTGCAGTAGTCAGGAAGTCTAAGGGAGAGTCTTAGTCCAAGGTTATTGGAGAAGATTCCGCAACCGACTCTGCCGTCCAGTTTCGAGCCATCGGTGAAGATGTCGAGAGTATTACTCACAACCACTTCGTTACAGTCCCATTCCTCCCTACTCAGAATATGGATCTGAAACCCGTGGTCCAGCGCAGGAGTAGAAGAGATGTAGTCCACCGTTGATGGCATGGGAACATCCCTAACGATAATCTTAGGGTGCCCTATGTCCGGCCTAAGGCCGCGTGAGAGAGCATTAAGTCTGGCTGCACAGCATTTGGCCTGTTGCAATACCAGGAGTTTGGCGGGTAGCCAGCAGAGAAGAACGTACAGAGTCTTTGACGAAGTAGTTCAGAGAGCCCCAGTAATCAAAATAGCGGCTGTTCTCCTGACTTTATCAAGAGGCTTTTGGTTGGCCGTTTTCTCGAGAGCGGGCCACCAAAAAAACAGCACCATAGAGCCAGGAAGTTATCCAAGGCTGAAACCCCCATCTTGGTCCTAGAACTCTCTGGCAGAGAAAGAGCGCACAGGTCGACTTTCGCGCTCTTTCGGCAATGGTTGCCTTTCATTGAAGTTTAGGTTCAAGTATCACCCTAAGGTATTTCACACTTTTACTTACACTAAGCACAGTGCCGTTCAGCTTAGGTGCAGTAAAGATCGGGATCTTGTGTCTCCGTTTGAAGAGCATAATCTCTGTTTTGCCGTGGTTAACATCGATATCAAATTCGCAGCACCATTGAGACGGAACATTGAGCGAATAGTTGACCCGGTCTGTGAGTGTTGTCAGGTATTTTCCAGAGACTGCGATAGCAATGTCATCAGCATAAGCTATCACTCTATTACCCGTTTGGTCCAGTCGCCGTAGCGACCTTTATAACGGCATTGGGGCAGACGTTATTGAAAGCTCCTTCTATGTCAAGAAACACTGCAAGCGTAAATTCCTTATTTGAAAGAGACTTTTCAACATCGGATATTAACACGTGCAGCGCTGTTTCCACTGATTTCCCTTTCGTGTAGGCGTGCTGCGAGCTAGAGATTAGCGCGGGACTTACGGAGTTTCTAATTTGAAGATCAAGAATCTTTTCCAGCGTTTTAAGTAGGAAGGACGACAGGCTTATGGGCCTTAAGTCTTTGGGTTTAATATAAGATGTCTCTTCCGCTTTAGGGATAAAAACAACTCGGGCTAAACGCCAACCTATCGGCATGTAAGTATTTTCCAGGTAAACATTGTAGATTCGCAATAGCCATTGTTTTATGAAGTCCATGCCATGTTGCAAGTCCGCTGGGATGATATTTTCAATTCCAGGAGACTTGAAGGCATCAAACGACATGATGGCCCATTCTATGTGAGCATTGGTCACCCGGAAAATGGGTAGACAAACCGACGCGGAATTCACAGTCCCCATCACTTCGCCAATCCCTTCACTACCAGGGAAGTGAGTTTCGAGCAGTGTCTCCAAGGTATCGATTACAGAGTCCGCCCATTAACCGTCCGGCTTCTGAATACTCTCAATAACTCTCGGGGACGTGGTAAGAATCCTGCGTAGCCTGCTGGTTTTGGACGAGCTTTCTATGTTACCACAGAAAGTTTTCCACGAGGCTCTTTTGGATCTTCGTATGGCATACTTCAACTGCCTTTGTTTATCCTTATAGGGCAGCTAGTTTCCACCATTTTTGGCCCTATTAAAGAGTTTTCTACATTCCCTACATAACTCCGCAATCTCCGGGTTTCGGCATACTCCTTGGCTTCGGTGAATTGCAGGCCGCTTTCGCCGCAGAACAGATCTGCAAGGTCAAGAATTCAACCGCCCGATCAATATCGCAGTGGTCAATAATCTCGAAGGGAGCAGGCTTTAGGCCAAGCTCTAAAATGGACCGAAATGTATTCCAGTCCGTTTGTTTCCTATTTATGTAGGAGTGGGACACTCCGGAACCTACTGATTCCAGATGTAAGTTATAAGTTAAATACCTATGGTCAGAAAAGGATTACTCTTGAGAGACACTCCAATTTCTGACAATATCAGACCAGCCACTAACTGTCAGGGAAAGATCGGGGACCTCCCTCGAAGTGACGAAGATAGGCTCGCATCCCCTATTGACAATACTTAAGTCATAAGATAGTATAAAATCAAAAAGAGACTCACCCCGTTCATTGATATCCGTGCTGCCCCACATATGGTGATGAGCGTTGGCATCGGCTCCAATGATGACCGTTATTTGATGGTCGTTATGCTCTGCAACCAGAAGCTTCAGCAGATCATGTGGTGGTGAATCTCCATGATCGTGGGCCATGTAACTGGAGACCACCCAGACATCCTTCGAGCCCGTCTCCACTGCTCTGGCAAGGCTGTCTCTGTCACTGAATCTGCGAAGAAAGAAAGCGTTAATATTGTACTTTTCCATATTGCAGGCTCTGGGCTTACCTTGACCTGTGACTTAGACAGTTTTATAGCCGTCCATAGATAGTCCAGAAACCCGATCATTGGTAACCCATGGTTCCTGGATCAGAACAATATTCTCTCCTTTCTGTGACAGGCGGAGGGGTAGGGCCGCCGAAGCAGCGATGGAATGATGAAGGTTAATTTGCACAACCTTCATCATCATTGTTTTTGGCCGTAAGAGTAGCGTCGGAATCGGTCCCGCTACTCAGGAGTGGCCCCTCGCTTTTAGCCAAATGTTCGGATCCGAGCCTTATTTGCCGGAAAAAGTCACCGGCAAACCCGGATGAAGAAATGACACTTCTTGTGTCATCCGACGTATCTGAACCGCATATGGAGGCCGGAGCCGTTTGTTTAGATTCAGTTTGTCCTGCGGCAACCAGAGGTTCCATGGGAGGTATAGAACTTTCCCCTATATTGTTACCCTTGTAGATCCTGAGAGGGATCGAGTCGAAACCGTAGTTGATCTCCCCCATACAGGCGTTGAGTGGGGCGAGGGACTCGTCGTTAATGACGATGATAGCGTCGCGGAAGTGGCCCTTTGGCTTACTTTAGCGACCTTCCAGTCGGCCGTTGGCAGCTCTTTGTTGCTGAGTTTAATCAGCTCCAGAATTTCATCCGGAGTGGAGGGATCTGCCGGGATTCGGGCGAAGGATCTTGGACGGTTCGGAATCTGATGCTTGGGTACAGCGGAGAGCTTAGCACCCGACCAGATTTCACCTAGGCTGTCAAGTGCCAGCTTGTACAGGTCCGCTGGGCGTTGGTCAGCACAAGCGATCAATTTAACATGCCCCTGATACCAGCCCGCATCACGGCATGAGGGGGAGGGGCCAGGATTGGCTGAAATTATGTCCTTATAGGCACTACGAAGAGCCGCTTGGACTAACCTCCAGTTATCTGGAGATATAGTCCTTTCACTTTTACCAGCGTCTATTATAGCCAAAACGAGGCTATCCCTAACTATCTCGCTAAGGGGACGTGTGGACATCGGTTTAGACGTAGAAGTCTTTGGCCGCTTAGGCAAGTGAGGGACTGTCGTGGCGGTTTCCTCAGCCGACCTTTGTCGTTTCTGAGATGCCAAGTTAGGTGGAGGGCGAGTCTCCCAGTTATGTTTGGCCCATTTAAGTTTTGTCTGGTCCCTTTCAGACAAAGTGTTCGGATCATGCCCACCGAGCTTTTGCAGGATCCGATAGGCAGATCTTCTGGTGCTGTACGCCCGCGTCGAGGCGTTGATGTGTGCACGAGAAGAGGAGGACGTGCTAGGGCCCAGACTACCTGTTGTTTGGACTGGCTTAACCGATGCGCTAACACTAGTAATTGGACCAATATGCGGGGGAGCCACTCTTTCACTCTGTTTTGTAGCAGGGGTGATTCAGGTGCTCGAAGAGGGCACTACGCAACCTTTGCAGATTGTGGTGCGGGATGTTGATGAGGTTGCTTCTGGATTGCCGGCTTTTGCCGTTTCAATACAGTTCACTCCCTTTTAGGGTTGGCCTTTGTGGTCTTTTTTGTGAAATTGGTTTTGTTCATGTGAAATGGGTCTCCACTAATAGCCGCTATCTCCACCCGTATGTGTAGTCAACTCAAAGGTCCCATGGTTATCTATGCAAGCAGGGAGGCCATGCGAGGGTTGACACCAGCCTTCATGGGGACAGGTGCTCAGAGCCAGACCGTTGCTAATTGGGATTATGTCTCAACCAAACCTACACCACCGACTTAACGGTGACGGGTATCGAACGTACTACGAGGGCTGGTACTATGAGGGATGGAGATAGTTATGACCTTAAACTGGAGCCGTTCCCACACGGTTTCACCCCCAGTGATACTAGGTCCTAAAGCCATAACCATAAGCCCAAGTCAAACAAAAAAGTGCCGAAAAAAATCGGAAAGAAAGGTCCTTGGACAGAAAAAGGTCGTGCCGGGGGGGTATAGATCATTTAGCGTTACTCAGGATGCAATGCGTGGAAGCGATCTATGCTACATCCCAACTGTGTGCATACATAGAGAAGAAATTTGCTCTTAGCCTACGTATTTTGCACAAATCAATACTTAATCTTTCCGCCATAATAAAGATTAAAGAGTCAAACCTTTTGTCTATTATTTAGTACTAATACCAATGAAATGTTTTACCTTCGCTACTAGTTAGGACTAGGAAAAAGAAAAAGTAAAACTTGAACTGTAGAGATCCATAAAAGCCCTGATCCAGTCATTAGCTTCCCGTTGTGCCAACAGTGGGTATATTTTATTCCTTTTCTGTTTTTGAGTTGCTTGATTAAATAGTTCACTTTTGATCTAGCCAAAATTAATTTAAACAAGTTAGTATATTCGACTATACGAAATCTTATATATCTTATATATACGAGGGCTGCTCTATATATTTCTGGCCTTACAGTGAAAATGCGAATATTTATAATCAAAAATGGTTTTATTGTTTTTCAAAGTATTCTCCAGCATGATTTATACATTTTTGCATGCGCTCAAACCAGTTGTCGAAGCACTTTTTCCACTCCGATTGAGACACCTCTAAAACATAGTTTTTGAACACTTCAACAGCTTCTTCTGGCGACAAAAATCGTTGACCACGCATTTTTTTCTTAGTGTGCGGAAACAAGAAGAAGTCATTAGGTGCCAAGTCAGGGCTGTACGGCGGATGACCCATTAATTCGACGTTTTGGCCGGTCAAAAACCCTCTGGTTTGAGCCGATGTGTGAGAGCTCGCATTGTCATGGTGAACAATGATTCGTCTTCTCTTGTTGGTTTTTCGAATTTCTCCGATGACTTCAGGCAAACAAATTGTAGTGTACCACTCAGAAGTGACTGTCCTACGTTGCTCAAGCGGAACAGTCGCCACATGACCAGTTTTGCCGAAGAAACAGGCGACCATTTGATTCGGAGTGCTTCTTCCACGAACAACTTTCGTTGGATTTTGTTCGTCTTTGAAGACCCACACGGTCGATTGTTGTTTCGTTTCGGGCTCATATGCATAGATCCATATTTCATCACCTGTGACGTCTTTCGAAGCACCGCAGTCATATTTTTTCAACATTTCTTTGCACCAATCGACACGAGCCTTTTTTTGAGCGACTTTCAAATTGTGCGGGATCCAAGGAGAACAAAACTTTTTTACGGCCAGGTATGCTGGTGGAAGAAATGTCCAAGGATGTCTATATCTCTCGGTGTGTGCATGTCGATCTTGCATTATGAGTTCACGCACGGAATCAATGTTCTCTGGCACAACAGCCGTTTTTGGACGACCTTCACGGAATTCGTCTTTGAGCGAGCTTCGGCCACGATTAAATTCATTTTACCAATTTTTCACAGTGCTATAGGATGGTGCTTCATCGCCATACAAAGATTTAAGTTCATCAATGCACTCTTGTCGTGATAATCCACGTCGAAAGTTGTGAAAAATAATGGCACGAAAATGTTTACGAGTTAATTCCATTTTTTTCTATATTAATTTTTTCAAGTCACTGTAAACAACACAAATAATGGTCGTACGTCAAAACGTTTTGAATACGATTATGCTTAAAAATGACAAACTTTCCAATGGAAATGTCAGATTGCACTTGGCAGCACTCAGTGTTGCCAGGCAAGAAATATATATAGCAGCCCTCGTATATCCTTTACCAGGTATGTAAGTCGAGTTAAGTAAAGTAACTCCAATTAAAAAATAACAAATATCGTGGTGATAGAACATTTTTAAAATATTTAGATTTCTTCGGAATTAGCACTTTAGGAATTAATTTATATTTAGCTTATTTCATAACCGTGCTATATTCTTTAAGAAAGGGATAGATGAGAGTTAAGACAGATGGTGAAAGGAGAAAGACAGATATATCCATTTTATTAGTTTTTTTACTTCGCCGGCGAATATGCTATGAAGAAGTACAGAAGAAGGAGGCTGCACCTTTTAATGTTTATCCTGAATATATAATTATACCATTAAAAAGAAAAAAATTAGTTTTCGATACCTATATTGATATTTTAAAAAATATGATCGGTCGTACTTTTTTATAAAAAGTTCAGAGGCTCATATCTTAGAAAATATGGACTTTTCACTTGATATTTTTTTCTTATTTTTTAATTCTTTATCGACCCATAGGATGCTACCATAGTCATCAACCCCTGCGGCAACCAAAAAATAAAAATATGTTTTTTACTGTTTAATGATATAAAACATATTTAGAATTTAACAATACATTTATTTCACCACCTATCTTTTCTCTCCTCTATCCTTTTCCTACAGAATGAAGCAAGATTACTCTAATATGTATTATTTATATGAAACTAAGTTAAATTTTTTCTTTTTTAAAGAAAGATTTATTTAAATAACTAAGAGTTAAATTAATTTTCTTCACACTCGGTCACATTGTTTACATTTTAATGCACCACTGGTCTAAGGAAAAATCTTCATTTTTTCGAATGGTTTAAACAATAGAAGTTATCATCTGCTTGTAAAATGTTTATCCGTAACTACTTTCCGTTTTGCTACATTTTCTGTTCTACTGTTTTAACTTTTAGTTGCTTGATTTCGATAGTAGATTGCTTTCCACTTAAAGCCATCTTATATATTATTTTTATTTAATATGTATAGTCTGCTCTTAATGCAATTAACTAATAATTATGACAAAGCAATGAATTTCAAATTACGTATTTTCAAAATAACGGCATTTTTGCTGCTGCTACTTTGATTTATCCGATTATGCGTTGAGTGCAAGAAATTGAGTATTTCTTGTTTTTCTATAAAATTTACACTTACCATACAAAAAGTACTTGTTGCTCTTTTTTGTTCAGTAAGTATGTATTTGTATTGTCCGATTATGCGATGGAGTCATATATATATATATATATATATATATATATATATATATATATATATATATATATATAATGTATATAATAATATATAATATGTATAATAATAATTATTTTAAAGTTTTCCCATTCAGATTCAGGATTTGAATGAATTAAAATTTATTATTTTCTTGCTTAGGTTCATTTATCCACGTAATAATTGTATACAAATTTTTTATCGCATGATGAAAAGTATATGCATTTATAAGCCTTAAAATTTGAAGGAGAGCCACTCGAAGTTCAGTCTTAAGATAAATTTTGATTTAGGCTGCTAAAAAAACTACTAACGGTCTTTCGTAGTTTGTATCAACAAAACATTTGTAATTTTGTAACGAAATTAAAGTAACTAAGACTAACCAGTTACAAAGAGAAAAGTGAAGAAATACTTTGGTTTGTGTGTCGACTTCGTCTAACCAAATTAATATTGATATGAATATTCCTCGTATTCTTATTTACAAAATTAGTTGGTTTACAATATACACAATTTAAGGTAGTTAGATGCGAAAAATGCTGATGATGGATTTGGCGGTCCATTGCGGCATTACATTCCGCCAGCGTCTAATTTTTCTTGTTTTCCTTGGAAAACGTCCGCATACATTTGTAAATAATTTTTTTTTCTAATGATTTTTAGAAATTAAATTTGTAAATGAACCTAAGCATTTAAATTTTTTTTTGGCCGATGTAGTGCCTTAGAAAAGTTGATTGCAACCCGAACAGAGATGGACAGACGGACATCACTCAATCAACTTCGCTGTGCATAAAAACTCAGAATATATATACTTTATAGAGTTGAAAATATTGTAAAACTTATAAACGGAATGACGAACTTAGATATACCCATTTTCCACTTATGGTGAAGGGTATAATAATTATAACTTGTATTAACGTTAGATTGTAGATTTAATTTAAAAGCAAATTTGTTTACAACTGTGGCAAAGTTCAAAATGAAACGAAGTTCAAATATGCATTTTTAGTTATTTATCGATTTAGTTCGTGTAACATTATGGCGTTTTCAGAACTTCTCATGATTTTGGCACAATTTATGGCAAACGAATAATCGTTACAATTACCTGATAAATAGTTAAAAAATTTTACCAGAGTTTTCTTGCTTTAAGTATACAATTGGAGAATTTTATACACTAAAGTGGTCAGTTTTTGTATACAGTTGGTTACAGGTGTTAAGCTACGACTTCTGCGACTGGAAACCGTCGGCCGAAATCCTAATGCTGCGTTAATGATCGTTTTAATCTATGGAGAGATTTTCTTTTACTTAAACGGCTTTTTAAGCTTTAGTGAACCAATGTGTTGTAATACTCTCCGCACTTTCGGCAGGTATCCATGGAAGAACATGCCTCAAGTCGTGCTTTTATTAACCATCTTGTTTTTTGTCAGTACATCCATTTGAAAAAATCGCCTCCATAAAACGAATGTAGTAAACAAGTTTGAAAGTCGGACTTGTAGTCATCTGGATCGCGATTTCGCTGGCAAAAATTGAAGATTACTTCAACTTGAGTTAATATTGCAGAGAGTCGCTAAAATTTAACTTAAAGGATTTACTTGCTTTAAATCTAATTTCCGGCTGACTCCCGTAACCGGCTGACTCACGTAACCCACCCACGTAATCTTTTATATTAGAGGAATTTCTACGGGACAAGTTTTATAGATCGAATCGGCCAGCGAAGTCAATACAACCTGTCTGCAAAAAACGTGCATCTTCCTGATGGCAGCGAAGCCATGATTTGAGAACACGGCTCGGATAATTACTTTATCCCAAATTAAAATTTGAATTTTTTCAAGTTTAAACAAGCGTAAAAAATTCCTCTGAGATCGTTAGGGTCGAACCGTATACCAACTCGACTAGTGAAGCACCGATGTGTGACTTAGTCCAAGCAATTATTGTAGGTAAATATAATGTCCACTTTGCAGGACATAAAATTGCCGTTTGATTTTATTGTATCGATTATCACTCTTCGAAAAGCTTTTAGAGGGTTTGGTCTTATACCGAGGGGCTCCTTGACTTTAATTGTGGTTTTGTTTGTTTGGCATTAAATGCATTGTTTGACATATCTAGCTATATCTCTAGCCATGTCTTTTCAATGATAGTGAAGTTTTACTTTTTTGATCATACGAGTTATGCCTGGATGTTCACCGGTAGTAGGATCATCATGGTATTTTTGCATAACTCTCAGTTTTTTAGAATCAGCAGAAACTTAAGTTCGTTTTGGTACGAACATAAATGTTTAATTAAAATAATATTAACTTTCCATTTGAAGGTTTCCACATTTGTTCCTAAGTAAGTATGTAAGTATACTGTCATTTAGTAAGAGTAGCAATGTTGTGAGACCAATATTATTAGCTATTTTTGCAAGCTTTAGAAAGAGCTGACTTAGGTCGACTTGCTTTCTCTTACGGATATGTATTTAATCCTAAGTAAAATACAATCTGAGTATTTTACGATGCTTCTTGGCATTTACAGTCTAATATATTTAAAATTGGCTGATTCTTTTTGTTGTCTAGGAGTTATGTTTGTACTTTGTCCGCCTGTTTTAGCTTGAAATCTTGTTGTAACCCTTAGAACTGTTTTGATTTCAATATTTTTAATATCCTTAAACTTTATGCGTGACAGTGCGTCTGCAAATGTATTTTCCTACCTATAATATACTCGACTACAAACTCGTACTCCTCGAGGCTAAGCCTCATAGACGTAAGCTTAAAGGATTAACTTGTTAGACAAAATAAGTAGGGGAGTGGTTTGTGATCACTTTTGATTACGAACTTTCTGCCCTAAGAGCAATGTCTGAAGTATTTTACAGCCCAATGTATTACAGTTAGTTCCTGCTCTATAATAGACTTGCTATTTTCACGCTTTGTAAAAGATCTTCAAGCGTATAAAATTGGCATTAGTATACCCTGTTTTTGCTTAGTAAGGACAACCTTTGGAAATAATCACAAAAGGCTATAAAGCACTTTATCACAATTCCTCGGTGTTGGATAATTTTGTACTATAGAAAATTTGCTATCATCGGAAGATATACCTTGATCATTACATTTGTGGTCTAAGAATGTTACTACAGCGCACATTTGTCTGATTGTTATTTCAGATAATTTTTTCTGCAAAATTCAAATACATTGTTTTCAATTTCGTAACATATTTTTTTTAACAACCGATCATTATAAGGTTTCCATGTCAGGAATGCTTGCGCTGGAGAAAGACCTGAAAAAGCCAATGATATCATGCGTTGGAAAGAATTTGGTTTAAAACATAATGTAATCTTTTAAATCTGAAAGATTCTTTATAAGTAGAAAAGGATGTGTTATCTCTAGATTCATTTTCATGCTCTATTTGGTGAAAACTTGACAACGCAAGAGAATAATTTAGCCCTGTCAAATTGGCCCAGAATGTCATCTCTGCGATACAATTGAAATTTATCAACTATCAAATTTTTATTGACTGTCCTGCAGTTTACTACCAGCTTCCATTTCTTATGGTTGGTACCAGGTTAAGGTTTCTTTCGTACTAAGAGCATGGGTCTATTGTGATCTGAAATGGATGGTTCAATAGCATCATCTTTAATGATGTATTTGATAGTTTTCGATGTAAATAGAGTAAAAATTTCTGAGGCATAAGGATTTTAGATGTTTTTCAACGAAAGTTGGGAAGTTTCTAGAAAGTTTTTCCATCTGTCCTTTGTATTTGTCAGGTGTTTAATTTTGTTTGTAAATTTTTTAATCTTAAAGGGTTTCGGTAACAAGTTTAATCTCAGAAATTACCAAATCCTGTTTAGCGGTATTAACTATTTTTAATAGGGGGTTTGACTTGGGTATAATTGTATTTGCGACGTAAACGCCGCACTGTGGTCAATATTTTGAGATAGCGGCCAAAACTCCTTTTGGTTTTAAGTTATTAGACTCATATGAAAGTAGACAGTAGTAAACCTCGGGAGCCAAAAAATAAGAACTCTATTTCAACTATTTCACTGAGAACAGGGTGGTCCAAAATGGGCTTTTTCAGAATTTAGTAAATTTATGATATTTTTAGTTAATTTTTAAGTTTAAATGATCATAACTTTTTTGTTTTTCAAGATTTTTGGACGAAATAAATTTTGTGTTGTAACTTAACTTATTTCCTATTACTAGTAAAATTGAAGTTCTACTGTTTTCAGAACAATTTAAATATTTTTTTTTTAAAAAGGTCAAATTTCTCGGAAATTTCCTACTTCATAGAGCACAACTCCTGTGAGTCAAGCTGAGTCAAAACACAAATTTACTATTTTGTAGTCCTAACTCTCCCCTACATTCCTATATATACATGTCCATGCATCGGGACTGCACTTTTTGAGCTACAGCAATTTTTCTGACCCAAGGTAAGATATTCGGTACAAATGAACGTCATATTTTTTGAGAAGTTATTTGTATGTGAAAGTGGCTATTATGCATATATTTTGATGAAATTTTGTACAAGAGTTCTTATTGACCAAAAAATAATTCTGCTGAAATAAGGAGAAGTTGGCCCAATTTGGACCTAGTCCACATAGAAGGGTGTATCAAAATTTTGACAAAAATGACAATAGAACTCCCGAATTATGCGGTATCTGGCAATTCATTTGGAAAAGGTAAAAAATGATTTTATTGCCATCTAAAACTACATAACTTAAATACCTGCAAATTGCAAATAAATCTAAAACCAATGGAAATAACTGGTAAAACCAAGTACCTGTTATATTATTGCCAGTACCTGTTAACTCTCAAATTATGTGGTATCTAGCAATTCATTTGGAAAAGGTAAAAAATGATTTTATTGCCATCTAATATTACACAACTTTAATACCTGAAAATTGCAAATAAATTTAAAACCAATGGAAATAACTGGTAAAACCAAGTACCTGTTATATTATGTTTCAAAGAAGTAAAAAAGATCATGTTGAAACTTCGAGCAATAGTATATTAATTCATGCATTCATTTTTTTCTTCATTATTGTTTAAACAATGGCTTAATTCAGTTATAGTGTTCTATCTGATATATATTTTGAACGGAAAGATGAAAACGACATTATTTTACATATAATGAATAATCCATTCTTCAAAATATGCGACAAACAAGAAATTAAAATTCATAACTTAATAATAAAAAACTTTTTAAATACTTTAAGAAAACGGTACAATCAATGTTCCAGAAACGAGAAATTGTTTTTCTCACACAACCAAGAATGGCTAAGAAATAAAGTTATTTTTAAAAAGCCATCAGTAACTACCACGGAAACTGGAAAAGGTGGTCGACCAGCAAAGCCAATTGATAATTGTAGTGAAAGATCACGAAGACGCAAGCTTAAACATATTAATGAATGGAACAAAGTTTAGCGAACTGTGGTTGGTATATGTCTCCAACATTATTTTTGGTTATAAAGGGTTGCTGTCTCATTAGCATACTGACCAAATTTTTTTGCATCTATCTTTTGCTACATGCTATAACTTCTAATATGATTTGGAATTGTCGTATTAAATCATAATCTACTCCAGTTATAGAAGTTGCAGTTTCTGGGTCGGAAAAAAATCTCCTTGCTGTGTTTCCATTTTTAGAATTTCCTTCTCCTTACTTTGGCTGGTCAATTATAAGGCCTATCTCAAGGTATTTTTCTTGAATATGTTTTTTTTTTTGCTTTCTTTTTTCGAAATTTTCTTTGTTGTTTCTCACTGTTTCGCCTAACGGGCCAAATTCCAAATCGTATCCCAATTTAAGAATATGCTCCATAAAACGAATTCTAGCATGAAGAGGTGACATTCGAAATTCATATGCTTCATTAAAACTATCGTCTTGTGTTGGTGGTTGGCTCAATTGACTTGATGTTTTTTGGCATATGGTGCAGCTTGACGAAGACTTTGTTTCGGTTAAAGCTTGTGCAACTTTTCCATCGATCATTGTAAGTGACATTTTAAAGTTAACTTCGATGCATTGATCATTAAATTCAAATATCACGGGCTTAAGTTCTTTAATTTCATCTCTTATTTTGCCAACTTCTTCAGTTATGACATCTTTAGTTTCTTTTTTTTAAGCAAACTTTATTGGTCTACAAAATTTTGTTGACGATGGAATTTCATTCTTCCATACATCTATCCCTGCAGCTCTACTAGTTGACGGCTCTGAACCAATAAATGTTTTTGTTAAACGTAATGGAACGAAAGAAATCATGAATAAATTGGCATCTGATGAATTTTCCGCATTACATTGTTTGTATTGTTTCTGGCCAGAGGACCCATCACATCCCCATTTAGAAATTAAAGTCATGCTGCAATTTTTAAACTTCTTTAAATAGTCAGCATCAAATGTCTTTAGTAATCGTTCTGCAGTGTGTTCAAAAAGATCCTGCAATTTTATTTCTGCTGAACTTGAAGTTACACTAATAGCAGTTGGTGAAGGTAAGCAATCTTTTTTGGCAGAAACTATATCTCGATATGATGGAAAAATTCCACAATTTTTTTCATTGGTTCGCTTCCGCAATTCTGTATATTGGTTTTTAGTCATTTTCAAATCCAAAAATAGTGCAAATGCTTCTTCTGGAGTAAATTTATTTTCTTCAGTTGGTGTCGGCATACTTTTTAAAATCCTTTTTGTGCGTCTGGGGCTTGCTTCCACTATTTTATTAATGATAGCAATTTTACTCTTTTTAGTTTTCGATGGTTGAATTTGATGCAGAAATGAATCCTTTATGATGCTACAAGAAACTTCTAATGAAAATGAAAAGAAAGATCTTATGCAGATATATCACAATGATCCTATCCTAGGCGGACATTGTGGACAAAAAAAATTGTATGCAAAAATTCGAACAAAATATTATTGGAAAAATATTACACAAGATATAGCTAAATTCGTTAAAAATTGTCCCAAATGTTATCTAAACAAAGTTAAACCAGCAAACATTGAAAAACTGGTCATGACGCCAACTCCGACAAAAGTATTCGACATTGTTGTTATAGACACAACAGGCCTATTACAACTATCGACTTACGGGAATAGGTATGCATTGACTCTTATGTGTGACTTATCAAATATTTGATAACAATCCCTATCCCAGACAAAACGTCACAGACCGTCGCCAGAGCAATATTTGAAAATTTTATTTTAGTTTATAGGAAAATGAACACAATAAAATCCGATTTAGGAACCGAATTCAAAAATGAAATTCTTTCTGAATTGTGTAAATTCAATCATCGCGTCTTCAACGAATACATTCGCGCATATTTGAATGAGAACTTATCCAATTGGGATACTTATTTAAAAATTTCACATTCCTTCACAACACTACTCCCAACACCGTATTTGAAAACAAGTTTACACCATTTGAATTAGTCTTTGGGAAAAAGGTCAGAATGCCAAATGAAATAAATGCAAACTTAGATCCAATTTTTAACTTAGACAATTATAGCAAAGAAGTTAAATATAGATTACAAGAAACTAACAAAATAGCAAAAAAATTTATTGAAAAACATAAAGAAATAAACAAACGTTTTCATGATAAACATGCAAAACCAATAACGTTACAAGTAAGAGATAAAGTTTTGTTAAAAATAGAACCATATGATATACGATGGTCCATACATTATAAAAAATATAAATGGAGTAAACGTAACCATTTATAATGAGAAAACAAAAAAAAACTAAAACTGTCCATAAAAACAGAATTAGAAAAGATTAAAAGAAAAATCACGTTGTACACTCAATAGTTTCAAGAAAAACAATATATTTAAGGAATGTATTAATATTATTGTATGTTAAAATAAACAAATATAAATAAACTTATTCATAAAATTTTCATATACCTATACCTTATAAAAAAAAAAAAAAAAAAATGAAATAACTAAAAAAGGTAGGTATTATCCAGAGGTCTTTCCTGCCACTTTCAATGTGCAAAGATTCAAATCAAATGTTCACAAGCACTACTCCCTCTATCCCCCATCCCTAAACCTAATTTCCTAGTTCTGGCACAATGCATTGCATAAGTAGGGGTCATCCCCTGAGTGCTGGTCCTAATTAAAAAAAAAAAAAAAAAAAAAAAAAAAATATACTTTACCATTAAAATCAAAAAACTATAAATAAGTGTAAATCTTATATTTCATATTTTTTTTATTTAAAAAAAGGGAGGTGTAGTGCCAACCCTGAATTTATTATATAATTATATTATCTGTGTAACCCAGTTAAATAGTTGACACGTCACATGTCAAGCGTATTATCTATAAGATCATTTTGTATATACATACTTATTGTTTTGCCTAAATAAAGTTAGTTAATACTCAACACAAGAAGAGACCGGTTGTCTTTATCAAAGTGCATAATATTAAGTGTAAGTTATTAAAATAGCTTTTTACAGCAGTTTTTTTGCGATCCCAGCCTTGTGGTCTTAGAAGATACAGGCTAAAGTCAATACTTCGATGTAAAATATATTAAATTGGGGGACCTCCATCTTCTACAAGGATTATCAATTTTACACGAAATTTAGTTAACACATATATAGTTAGCTCGCACAAAAATATATTTTATTCCTGCAGAAATTTTTTTTATAAAATACAGAGATGTGGCCCTCTTTCAAAATTGAAAATCGTCTGGTTTTTTTATCAACAGAGATATGATCTTCATTTTTTTCAAAAATATTTTAAATTTTGACCGCTAACTTCGACAAAAAATTTAACAAAATTAGCTAAAAATTTTACCCGATGTTTTGAAAAACTGGACCAAGGTATCAAAAATCTTATGTACTGAGTTATTTCCAAAATATTTTTATTCTTCCCCACTGTGTATTTAAAATTCAACGACACCTAGTGACAACATAGGTAGTTACATATATAGAATTTTTAAGTTTTAGTAGCTATCCAAAAAAATTGTTTTCGTTGTTTTCTACGAAATTTATGTAGCATCTTTATATGTTTTCCCAGATCGTCGGGCCCCAACTGAGTTGTTTTCCCGCCCTCGTGACAACTACGTTGCCAATAATCTTAAATTTGAAAACAAAAAATTAAAATTCGTTGCCAGAGAAGGCTGCAGCTGTGCAAAATATTTTTAAAGGAATTTTTTATTACGAACAATAGGCTACTGAGTGCAAGTCAAAGCCTTATAATCCTTCTAGTTTTTAGAAGTAACCTGACACATAACCATACATCAAGAAAAAAAAAAATAACCAAAGCAACACTAATGGTAATTATCTTACCTGTAGTCAAATTGACCATAACAACCTACAATTGACGCTGCATTCGACTTGTCTTAAGATTTGTATAAGTTTGTTTAAGCGGGGAGAATAAGGGGAATAATATGGCGCCCGTACACTTAAACAACTCGGCTTTTCTGAGTATATACTTTTAACTTATATTTGTCAGAAAAAATCTAATTAAAAAAGACATCATTCTGTTCGTTTCTCGAATACGGATTAATGTCAGTGTGATCTTTTTTAGTAGAACAGAATTTAAATTCCAAGAATTAATGTTATAATTAATTTTAATGGATTCACATTAATACTTGTTTTGTTGGGAGGGCTACCAAATGTAAATATGTATGTATGATTAGACATATAGAACAAAAAACTATAAATTAAATGGATAGCGTATTTTTGTGATTATTAACTTTTCTGTGATTTATGTTTTTTTTTTCATTAGCTAATGACGTCCCTTCTCAACAGCCTCTTTTGTACATACAACAATCTGGCGCAGGTCAACAAGGGTTTATAAACTTTGCTGGTAGTTTTCTACCAAATACTGGACAAGCCGCTAATACTCCACAACAAATTGTCAATACGAATTCGCAAACAGCTGCAATATCAGCCGCAGCTCATGGGTATACTGTAATGTTTAATCCTCAATTAACTATGCAAGCACAGCCACAGAATACCGCTCCGTTGCAGCCACATATTAACTCCGCATATATATACGCAAATCAAAATATGCAACAGCAAATTCAAGTTCTACCTTCTAAACAATTCCAAACAGCTGCAGTTTCACAGCAAAGCTCCGCTGATATCTCATACAACCAACAGATAAATAATGTTATCACGTCTGGAACAGACACAAATTGTAAGTAAAGCTATTAATTAGCAATAAATGGCGGGACTTGACCTTATTATATTATCCGAATAAACTAAGCAAACTTTTTGTTTATGTTAAATTAATATAATATTCACTAAATTTGGTCGACCTTTTTTCTGCAATTCCTATGTAGTTTTAAATACTTTTTGAGCTTGAAGGTCTTTGTTGAAATATATTTTATTTTTCGATATTTCGCCAACCTCCGGTTGGCATCTTCAGGAAATCTTAAAAAATTTTAATATAATATAATAATAAATAATAAAGAAACTTATTTTTAATAATTTAAAAAATAACAGTTTGGACAAAACAAATAAAACTAATACTGAGACAACAGAGAAAATTTATAAATCCGTTCTATATTTACCAGAGTTCTCAGAACGAATAAAAAATGCTGGATTATTTAACGCAGACAAATGTAAAATAGCATTTAAAAGTCAAAATACACTAAGACAACTATTTACAAAAACCAAAAGCAAAATAGACAAGATGGACAAATCAAATGTTATTTATAAAATCAAATGCACTGGGGACGGAGAAAACATATGCGATCAACTATATGTTGGTACGACAAAAAACAAACTAAAAACCAGAATATCAAGACACAAATCAGACATAAAATGTAGACATAACACAATCACACAGAAAACAGCACACGCAGCCCACTGTACTGAGAGAGGACATACTGCAAACTTTGATCAAATAGAGATTTTAGACACAGAAGAGATATATAATAAGAGGTTTACCCTGGAAATGCTACATATTATCAACATACCACAGGACAAGAGAATGAATTATAAAACAGATATTGAAAATTATACATTGTTGTTGTAATCAGTAAATTTTGTGTGTACAGTGGTTAAGATGTATGTTTATTATATATATTATATTAAAATTTTTTAAGATTTCCTGAAGATGCCAACCGGAGGTTGGCGAAATATCGAAAAATAAAATATATTTCAACAAAGACCTTCAAGCTCAAAAATTATTTAAAACTACATAGGAATTAAATTAATATATTTATGAATAAATTATAATTGAAGTTTAGTTTCAAGTTTGTAGTAAACTAGTTACAAAGAGGCTTAGATAGATGTTAAGTTCAATCAGTATTTAGTTTTAAACATTTCTATTTCTTGTTTAAATACATTTATTTTATTAAGCTTAATGGCTCTAGCGCACTTTACAAGACCTTGACCGTTCGATATAAGCTTTCAACTCGCTCTGCTCTTATAACATGTCTTTCTTTTGCTTGTCTCATTTGTGTGTAAGTTCTGTTGTTCTCCATTTTATCGTTTGTTCTTTGTCAGTACTCTCAGTGTTTTTATTGTGGTGCTTCTTAATGTAAGAATCCCTCTTCCGGCCGTCCTGACTATACATTCCCCTGCAATGATTTCCCCAAGGTTTTATAAATTCTACAACTGTCGAAGTCCTTTTAGGTTCTTCGAAATTTCCTATCCTTTAAACCTCGTACCTGTCATGGCTAAGCTTTTCCACGATTTTATATGGTCCAAGATACTTTGGCTTTTCTCTGATATCGATGCCAAATTGAGTACGCTTAATGACAACTAGGTCATTGTCGCTGTATACGGTTGCAGGGATTTTTCTTTGGTTGTATTCTCAACGGTTTTCCTGTTTTATGGTAAGGATGTTATCTCTAGCTTTTTCTCTAATTGCATCTCTTGTGGTGTTAAAATCTTGACCGGCTAATTCGTTAAATAGATCACGGACCTCCGCGAGATCTTTTCTTCTTATTTCTACTCCTGTTATTAGAGTAAATGGTGCAAAATTTGTGCTTTTAGATGGTGTACTGTTCATGATTTTTTGAGCCCGACCTACATGCTTATACTTATTAGAACCCCGTCGCTTTTTAGAAGTGTTGTATTCCTTGTAACTCGCAGTATTCTTAGTTTGTTGGACGTAAAAGCGGTACCTTTGTTCGTTATTATTCTTTTAGGGTTTCCGAATACATCTGCATTTTGGTGAGACGGTCTATGACTTCATTCGTGCCTGTACTCTTAGTGGAGCCATACGAGCTTGTAAAGGGGTCTACCACGACTGATAAAAGATTATACTGTTTCCTTATAGATTCCATCGGTCCTGCGTACCGAGGTTGTACGTCAATAAGGTCTTGTCAGCTTTATCAACCGGGCTAAGAAATCCTTTTACACGACCTCTTTTGGTATCGGCAATCAGACATTCAATGCAGTTTTTCACTTTTCGCTAGACTTTTTATGGCAAATCTGGGATAAAGTATGACTTTTTGCACTATTTCTTGAGTCTTTCGAGCTGCGAAATTTCCATGGCGGTGAGCTATTCGAAATATTTCCTGTTTCATAGAGTTTGGAACAACTATTAACCCTTTATCGGGATCTTTGTGCGAAATATCGAACTTCATGAAATAGTCGCCACAATTACCAGTTTTCAAAATTTTCCTTGCAGCTTTAATTTATTCCTCTTCTTGTTGAGTCTATGTCCTAAAGAATCTTCAACCATTAAACAAGATAGACGGCTCAGAGCGTTTCATCTTTGAACCTGGTTTGTGTTCTATTTTGTAGTGGAACTCTTGAAGACAAGGCGCTCACCTTGACACTCTATGTAGTATATTTTTCTTACGCAGTGTTAATCCAAAGGCGTTGCAATCTGTGATAATCTTAATTGGTATCCCTAGTACAAAAATTCGCTATTTCTTAAATGCTTCTATTACACTTTTAGTTCATATAAGCTATACTTCCGTTCCGTTAGTGTGGTCTTCCGACTTATATATTCTGTAGGAGGGAAGTGCGAGTCATCGTCTGTTTGCATTAAAACTGCGTTATAACCAAAAAGATTAGTATGGATCTCCGTTGCGGAATTAATGTAAACATTTTTCAAAATTGGTGGGTTTACTATCGAGTTTCTTACTTGAGTAAAAGCTAAAATTTCTTCGTCGTCCATTTTAAGTTTTAAATCTTTCCTCAATAAGACTAAAAGTGGTTTCGCTATTGTCGCATAACCGGTATGAAACGTCTTAAAAATGAATTAAGTCCAAGAAATTCTTGCAATGCTTTTACATTGGACGGTAGTGGGAAATTTCTTACAGCACTTGTTTTTTCGGCTGATGGCGAAACTGCAAGCTGAAAGTTGATTCTTTGCCGTAAAAACTGACCTTTCCCCCATTTTATGTTTAATCCGTTTGATTCCGCTACCGATAAAACTTTTTTTAATTTTAATATGCCCTAATTCTCGTCCTTCGATGGCAACGATATCATCCATATAAAAAATCAATATTAACTTTTTTTTGTTAATTAACTTTTGCAAAACAGCAGCTATGTATCTGCAAAATATAGCAGAAGAGTTTGATATTCTGAAAAGTACAAATTTAAACTCGTATTGGTTACAAAGGAAGTATACTTTTGTGAACTTGTTTCTATTACAACGCGAAAAAATCCACTGCGTAAATCCAGTGTCGTGAAAACTATAGAGCCCTTTAACTTCTGGATGCCGTCATATATCTAAGCCATTCGGAAATTATCCCGAATGATTTTTCTGTTCAATCAACAAAAATCGCAACATAAACGCTGTGTACTATTTTTTTTACTAACATTACTACGATTTAATACTCTGAATAACTTTGTGTTATTATACCATCCACTATCCATTCTTTGATTTGATTATCAGTAAAACTTTAATCGCCAAATGGAAGTCGACGTGGTCTATGTGTAACCGGAATATCACCTTTGAGTATTATCGTCATTTTTACTGGAAATGTGTCTAGTCTTGTTGGCCTATATGGTTTTATCATGTTCTTGTATATTTTTCCTTTCTCTTTAATGAAGTGTTTCGTATTAATCTCGTCATGTGTAAAGTTTCCACTCGATACAAAATGGATTATGTCTGCGAATTCGTTTTTCAATTCTGCCATTGGATTAAAGTCTTCTCGTTCTGAACTAGCAACGTCGTTTGTTTCTTTATCCTTAATTAAAGACCAAGGTACAATCTTTTAATGGAATTCTTCTCCATTAGCATCTATTACCAGGTCAACATCGGCCAAATCATCATTGCCAATTAGAGCCGAATACAGAATATCGCTTTCCCTACAGACGTGAAAATTTATCTCCTGCTCGATTGCGCTTAGTTTTACACGAGTTTTGAAGTTTCCTAGAGTTTTAATGGTTTTCCTTCCGATATCTGTGGATCTTTTACACTCGCTTCCTAGTTCTACGTCGCTAAGGTTCTAAGGGTATCATACCGACGAGGGCGGTAATTTTATTCTCACGAATGTTTATGTCTGTAAAAATTCTCCTGAATAAAGATGTGAACTGTGAACGTTATTTACATCCTATTTCTGACTTCTTGTTCTTCTCGCTTAATATTGAATGTGCAAATTAACTACTAAAACCATTTTACATCTGATTTTGTGCATACGTAAGCCAGATGTCCTTTTTCACCACATTAAAAACATCGCTGTTCAGTTTTAGCGCTGTTGTATCTCTTTATTTTAGATCTAACGCCCTTCGAGTTTGTTAATTTTCCAGCCATTTTAAATTTTCATAAGTCTTCCGTTGCTCTTTTAGATCGTCTATTATTCTGCCCTGGTATGAAATAGATTTATTTGCAGTTTTGTCTTTGATGCCCTGAACAAAAAAATCGATAAGGCTATCGTCATCTATATCAATTGGATTTCCGATATCTTGTAGACTATACAAATATTCTCTAAATGTTTCGTTAAAACTTTCTCCTCGATTTTCCAGGATATTGAGAATTTCCAACGTAGACAATTTTATGCCAAATTCTTTAAGCGAAGCCTAATTAGTAATATTTGATAAACTTCTGATAAACATTTTTGCAGCTCCCTTAAGCAATTGCTTAGCGAAGATAAACTTTCATAACTCATCCCAGCCGACCGTAAACGCTATGTCATTAAACTCTTGTATCCATCGCGTGACCTCTGGCAAACCTTCACCGGCAAAAGCGGATACCGAATCTTATTTATCGCGTAGTGGAAAATTGTTACTGCGCTCAATTATTGGACGAAGAACCATTGAATAAGCTTCCCCATAATCAGTTTAAGTGTCTTTTTCTCTACTCAACCCAAAATGCGTCATAAGACGATCTTGTAGTTCTAGTTTATTACCTATTTTAAAACGGTTCAAATGCTCCAACTTTGCTCTAAAATCTCCTACCCTCCATGGTCACGGTCTCCTACCCTCCATGGTCGGAGCCTTACAAGGTTTGAAACATATGGAATGAATATTAAATACAATTTACAGAAAAATAACTTAACTTTACTATATTACACAAAAATTCAATTTGTTGTGTTACCTTAAGATTTTTGAACATTAATTTTACAAGTTTTGCCCACAGTATCAATTATTTAAAAAAATTCCACTTATTTCTTCAAAATTAAAATTTTTTTTTGGTCTTGTCATTATATTTGATATTTACTGCTCTTTTAATTTTTACAACTTTTCTTTTTCATCAATATTTCTCTTTAACTTCTATAATTTTTTAAACTGTTTAACACTCTTTTATATGCATTTTCTATATACTTCTAAAATATAAATACATACTGTAGTGTTTGTCGTCCTACAGCATCATCGACTTCTATGTATGTTGATTGTTGTTTCAAACGATCACTAAAACACTCCCGACGGCAGTTTGAACATCCACCTAGGCATGTACAAATATTATTTTTGTCGCTTTGTTGTTTTAATTTTTAGTTTAAACTTATTTAATTTTCTATTTTCTTTTGTTGAATGTAAGAAAAAATTAATCACTTGGCATTTCTCTTTAAATGTTCATTTGTTTTCTGTCTCTATTTTATTCACTCCCTTTAATTTTGACTTCTATATAATTTCTTGTATACACAAGTATTTTCGCTTCTAGCTTCTCCGTCGACCTTCGTCTACTGATCTGTCTGCGTCTGTGTATCTTTTACTTCGCATTAAATCAAAGCAGAACAATTAACTGCTGTAACACACATTAAATATTCTCACTCTAGTTTTGTTTTAAATTGTTTTTAAATTTGCTTTTTTACGTTTATTGTTTGAACTAAGGTTTGAAATTTTCCAAAATTTTTCATTTATCGGGAAACGAGAAAAAAATAATTGTGTTCTCTAGATTTCCCGGTATTCCTGGGAAAAAAGCTATCTTGGAGAAAACAGGTTTATTTAATGAAATAATATTAAAAAAGTTATAGTTTTATTAAAACATAAACAAACAATAAAAATAATTCCTAAATAACAGTATTAACAGCTTAAAAAATTAAAAAAAAAAATAAGGTGACAAAACATGTATACATATATACATTTGTACTACATAATGAGAGATAACATAGATTAAAAACACTGAAGAAGTATTTTATTAATTAGTTTTTTGAAAGATATGATTTCAGAACTGTAAGTGCATTTACCAATTCACTAGATTTTCTGCTTTGTGCTTTCGTTGCAAAATTTCCAGCGATTGAAAAACCCTTTCACTTTCTACTGAGTTAGGTTTTGTTGTCAACATTGCGTTATAAAAATTTTCTATGTTCGTTGATCGGATGTTAGTGGGTTTGAATAACTCAAATTCCTTTTCAAACAAATAAGTAAGCTTTTGTTTTATATCTTATGTAGTGCAACTCTCACAAAACGAGATATGTGACAGTAATATTTGAGAAGCAATCAGTACATTTTTTTAAAGTGTTATGATTTTTAACTAACGGTTTCCCGGGAATTTAGCTAAAATATTCACGGGAAATTATGGATAGCTTTTTCTGGGAATTACCTCCTTCTTATTTCTTGTATTATGCACATATATTGTTCAACGATATTTTTCTTGTGTTTTTACAAAGTGCGTTTTGTTTTTCTTTTTTCAAAAGAAAATATACATAACTGTTTATTTGTTCGACACAAACTAGTTTTTAGTTTTAGAAATTTTTTCTCAACTGAAATATAATTGGTTTTTTTAACCCAAAATTATTTTTCTTTTCAAGATTTACTGTACTTTTTGATTTTAATTATTTATTTTAGAATTCACTTTTCACAATGATAATGTATTATAAAATTGGTTGAGCCCCCATGATGTGTTTTGGTTACATTATTTTATTTTCCAAATATTGTATGTATGTATTTAATAATAAAAATTATAATTTAGGTTTAGACTTAAGTTTGTAATAAATTAGTAATAAGTAGGTTTACAAAGGTGTTAATTTTATTCAATATTTAGTTTTAAGCATTTATATTTCTTATTTAAACAATCCTATTTTAGTTAGCTTAATGACGCTAGCGCACTTCACAAGACTTTGACCGTTCGATGGAAACATTAAACTCACTCTGCTGTTATAACATGTCTTTCTTTGCTAGTCTCGTTTATGCATACATATATAAGAAGTTCCGGAGTTCCGAAAGTACCAATTAAAACTTTTGAGTATCCAGAAAAATGTGTAAATACTCGGTACTCGATATCCAATATCAACTAATTATTGTTTATTCAAAATCAAAGCGAGGTTTTACTATCGTGAACTAAATATTTATTACCATCATTGTAGAAACTTTATTTCTAATTCTCTTAAACAAAATCTTACCAATTATTCTACGTATAAAACGAAAGGGAAAGTGTACACAAATGTTTAGTTTAATTTTATTACCCGCAGTAAAAAGTCCTAACTATTGAAGAACTTTTAAAAAACATCGTGAGTGTTAAAATTATAGAACAAGGATACAAAAAACATTTATTTGAATTTCTTGATATTCAAAATTGATACTCAATAAACCGGGAAGATTGTTGTTTTTTTATTTGCTTATTTATTTTCAATAGTGAAAAGCTATTTAACTTTAGTATACAATAGTTAGATGTTAAACATATTAACATATACAAAGTCCCATTACAGAGCTATCAAATATAACTTAAAAATAATTAAAGGTTTACTTATTAAATAAATAGTACATTTTTTACCTTTAAGGAGAACAAAATATTAATCAAATGTTTTTAACAAAAAAGATTATTTTTAAAAACATTACAGCTTTAATATTTGTCCTCCTATAATTGTGTTAAAAGATAGGAATTTTATTTACTTTTTTATTTATTTCAAAAAAAAGATGCCGAAACCCAATAGGGCCTAATTGGCTAGTCTACTCGGTAAAAGAAAAAATTTGGTACCCATATTGCCCTCTTTAAAACTAGGTGTTACCCATTGCATTTTTGTCTAAAAGCGAACTAACACGAATTTCTAAAAAAGCTGAGACCCGTATTTAATTAAATCGATTAAAGATTAAAATATGTTAATTTGGTATTTTTATTATACACAACCCCGAACAAAAATTTCGAAAACCGTTTTTTGGTGAGTTGCTCTAATGCGCATACATTTTATTCTGGCACAACGTTAGGATATTAGGGAGATCATTGGAATACATAAAAACAATAGAGGGCCAACTATTAAGCCCTGCGGGACTTCTCTCATCACGGGAAGTACTTTTGACGGCTTAAGTTTCAACATACTGGTATCTTTTGCAAAGATACGTTGACAATAACTAGACAGCCGTCCGTGAAAAGTTAAAAATTTGCTTAGCTCATAACAAATGATTTTATATCAACTTCCTTTCGGATTTCCTCAGAAACATCTGCAAGTGCTGTTATGTCTGTTGGTGTGCAGTTTATTAGTGTTGAGAAAAAGAGTAATTTGCATATGGATAGTTCTTTTAAATGCTTTGGATAAAAACGGTAGGTATGTAGTCGGCATTGTTAAGTTGCTTCTGACTGAGTAAAAACTATTGTCAAATTTTCTATGTTTCTTGTATTGAAAGTATATTGATTCCTTAAAAATTGTATAGTGTAATTTCCAATGATATTTATACATTTGTATACATAAAGTAACAATTGAAATTTATAAAGCCCATAAATTTGCAGAACTTGAGTAAAAACGTCATTGTATAACACAAGTGTTGGAAATCTGTTTGGTAAATTTGCTACACTTTTTAACGCTTTGTTTTGTGGTCTCTGATGCGACTTCAACTCAATGCCAGATAATTAATATGGCTTTGAACTAAAACCTAAAAGATTAAAAACTTTGTTTTTTATCAAACTTGTTTTTAAACTTGCATAACAAACCCAATGCAGGAGAAATGTTTAATTTTAAACTTCTGATATGTTGATCCCACATAAGGGTTCTTTGAAAACAAATACCCAGATATTTTACTGTGGGACTTTCTTGGATTGGTTGAAAGCAAAGTGTGGTTTAAATCTTATTAATTTTGTTTTGACAGGATTTAAAAAAGTTTATTAATGCGAATATATTCTGAAATCAATGCAGCATCTCTTCCCATATAAGGTTTCAATGCAAAATATACTAATATCATTAGCGTATAAAAACATTTTGCCTGTTAGGTTAAGGTTTTGTAGATCTTTGATGTAAATGGAGAACAATTAAGGACCTAAGACACTTTTCGAAGAACACCATATTCAACAGATTTCAATTCACTAACTGTTTTATTGATTTGGAAAATTGCTTCCTAAAATTTAGATAGCTCTTTAAAAGTGAAATGAGCTTTCACTTTTAAGGATCTCACTCATTGATACCGTAATATCTTAGCATTTGCAATAGAATATTATGATCAATAAGATCAAACGCTTTGGACAAATCAAAAACTATACCTGCAACAGCACTATGACCCTCATCCATACCCTTGCATTTATAATTTCTTACATTAACAACAGCTTCTTCAGTCCCGCTGATGAGATGAAACGTAAGCTGGAGAAGAATCTGGCTGGAAAACAGTCTCAGAGCAAAGGGGATTCGGGAAATAAAGTATATTGGTTATTTTATTTGCTCAATATTAAAATTACCAGTAGGAAATGAATATACCATGAAATAGAAAACAAAAATGCTAGAATTAGATTTTTTCTCTTGGAAACGAACAAGTTTATTTGGTATTAAAGTTAATTTTTACCTTACAGTTCACACGTGCCCAAAGGCCAAAAAAAGAGTGTCTAAAAAAATATAAGTCACTCTGGAAACAACACTGTGGGCATTATTGCCAAGATATTAGCAGGTATAACATTATGAAAAAAAGGTTTCAGCTTTTATATACAAACAAAGAAAGGGAAAGTTGTGCCCATGACTGGTATTAATGCAAATGTACAGATACTGACCGTTGGCATTAACATTGCCGCCCGCCTTACAGGATAAGTTCAATAAAATTCAATAAGTCAACTTGGTCTCTTCCAAAGTGTTGTTTCTAGAACGTTACAGAAATTTAGTAGTATAATTAAGACTAAAATACATATGTACATATTTATGTAATACGGTATCATTGGTGTCTGTACAATTACAATTAGCATTTTAATAAAATGTTGGAAAAAAAAGAAAAAAAAACAGAAAAAAATAAGTACAAAATTATGATACTTTTTTTTAAAAATTGAATAAAGGTTAATATTATGGAAAAAATGTAATAAAAAAAATATTATGAAATATAAAATAAAAAGGAAAGTAAGAGTAATTATGGCTTAGAGATACGCTTTGTAATTTGCCATATCTTTCTTAAAAGTGCATTTTTAGATGACTTAAAAATTACTTGGACCGTAAATGGTCCACCCAAAGACTGTGCGGTTGGAAATGCTGTTCGAGTAAATACCCCCTGACATATTACTCTAGGATATAAATCAACTCCAACTATTATGTCAATTGGGGCAGATTCGTAAAATTTTGAATCTGCTAGGAACAGATCCCTGAAATTCTTTTTGTAGTTTTCTGGAAGTGATTGCGCAGGAGTTCGGAGAGTAATACGGTTGTCTACCCTAAAGGTAACTTCTATTTTTAAAGGTACCTTCAAAACCATTTGACACAAGGTTTCCTCGTGTAATGTAAATGAAGTTAAATCCAATTTATTAATTAAAACCTTAGAAACACGGCTAAACGAAGACCCAGAGTCCAGTAAACAGCGGGCATGTGACGTAGTCAAACCAATCTTTACTAAAACGGTAGGAAGGAGTATTATGGTATATTGGCGTATGATTTTGGCTAAAGAAACACTCTTAAAAGTTGATCGTGGAGGAGAATCATTTTTACGCTGCAGTGCAGACGAATTATTGGTTTTACGGAATGTAGGCGGTGACCGTGAGCGCGATGATGAAAACAAAGACAACAGATCTTTCTGCACTCTAGGGTTGACATGTAATTAGTGTGTGGTGAAATTTACAACCACGCTTGGAAAAACAAGTGCCGTGGGAATGATCATGTGCTAGACAGTTAATACAATAATTGTTCTCGCGAACGGCACGAATACGATCCGGAATGTTCATTTCTAAAAACTTTCGACCAGTTCGAAGTGGGTGTGGACGCTTAGGTGCGTAGAAGTAGAATTAGAATGTGCAATTCGCACATATAGAGCAGCTGCGTATGCTTTTTCAGAAGCATCACAGAACCTATGGAAATCGACTTCAGACCTCGGGCAATAATCAACCCACCGAGGAATCCGAATGGTGTTGATAACGGAATAGTTGTGTATAAAACATTTCCAGTAATGAAGCGAATCTGGAGCCAGTACCATCTATCCAAATCTTCTGCATCAAAATTTTTACCAGTACAATACAAGGAGCATCAGAACATTAGAAAAAACTATTTTAGAAATATATAACCTACACCTTTAGCTTAATTTTCTCAACAGAAATAATTGCAATTTTTTAAGCTTTAAATTTAATGAAAAAGTAATTCGAAAGGCTCTTAAGTTGTCAAACAATGAATATTATCCATCAATTATCAGAAATACCCTAATTGAAAGATTTCCTAATATTAAGTTTATATGGGTTCCTGGTCATAGTAAAATTTAAGTCAATAAATTTGCTGACAACGCTGCGAAAAACGCATAAAAACAACCATTATATTTTACAACTAATCGTAACAACAGGGACTTTAAAAAATATGTTGTAAATTTCTACAATGAAATAAAAAAAATATGACTATATTTCGGACTACGAAAAAGAAACTCATAGACTCGACTTTATTAAATTTAAAAGAGTAACATTTGGCCACACAAAAGCAACATACGGAAAATTCATTGATTTCAATTATCGCCAATTCTGTAACTGCCAGATTGACTACCCTACAAACCCCCAACATTTACTACACGAATGTCCGCTACCAACTAGTTCAAGAACCGCCATATTCCAAAGTTCTGATCTCATATTTACCCTATCCTATGTTATACGTCGTTCTAATTTTTTTTCTGTTCATTAAAAGTTGGTATATAAAAAAAACACAAATTCAAGTTTGGCATGGTGTAGCTAAAAGATTCCCGACTAGCTCGATCCGGTTGGTAATTTTCTTGACCCGTGTCTTTGACATATTAACACATATCGGAACTCTCCATGCCAAATAAAACCAAGAGTTCAGTTAATATTTCCGATAACATTTCTTTCCAGGACTATTGTTTACTTTGCCCTACCACATTTCAAACCCTTTACCGCATGTCTAGCTATTAAGGACATGCGGGCATGTCTTCTCACAACCACCTTTAACAGCATGGATGCCCTTAATTTAGCTGTCCCTTTCCTGCAATCACTCACGCTCTGTCATTCCTCAAGCTAGCCTAAATTCCTCTCAATAAAAAAAATCTACCAATTCATATCTCTTTCAATTTTGACTTTTTTTTTAAGTCAAGATAAACTAGCTAAAACTAACTTAAAAGATATTACAATTAAGTGTTGTATATGCATTTAATATATAATTAAATAATATAGTACAATTATTTGAAGTATGTGAGTAACTTACTAAACACAGGGGAAAATATTAATTACAATATAATTTTAAAATATAATTCATTTGTAATTTTAATACCAAATATACGGATACATACTGTTGACGTTCTGCGTTTGTTGCGGCCGTAGTTCTGGCTGGTATAGATTGTTGTTGTTTCTTTATTCGTTGCTATTGTAGTTCTTGCTGTTATTTCTTGTTGTTCCTTTATTCGTTGCTATTGTAGTTCCGGCTGTTATTTGTTGTTGTTGTGCCTTTATTTGGTTGGTTGAAGTTCTGGCTGTTATTTGTTGTTGTTGTTGCACTTGCTTGAAGCATTATTTATTTGTTTAAATTTTGATTGATGTTGTTGTTGGTTTTGGTTTTGTTTAGTTTTAACGGGTTGAATGGTTTTTCTTTTTTTCCAACCGGTTTTAGATGGTTTAAAATTTTCTTAATTTTTCTTTTATAATTTTGTATTTATTAATCACAGATAAAATCATTTTGAAATATCTAGTATTATTTTAACGTTCACAATGATTTTAAGAACAAACAGACGAGAAGTACGCCAACAGTCAAATATGGGTTTCAAAGACGCGTATTGTCTTATAAGCTGAATTTGATTAACACTTTTTTTATATTTTCTTACACGTAAGTATGTTTTGCCGGCAAACGTTTAACTATTTTTGAAGGTTAAGCCTTAAGTTAAAAGTTCACTGCAACTGTTTTGTTGCAGGCTGTACCAAACGTGTTCGATAAAAACCCGTGTTCAGTTAACACTGCGTAAAAAGACGATGTGTGCTTCGACTTATATAACGAGAATTTATCCAGATGCGTTTTTTAAAACTTTTTATTGAGCACTTGCGCAAAATTATACGTTACTGACTACATCTAGTTGGTTAATTTTAAGTTTTATTAATTAAATGACTTATGTTAAGGATCGTTATCTTGATAAAATTTAAACACGGACTTATTCTCTCTTATTAATCCAAATTTCTTAGCACTATTAACTAAATGGGTCTGCAAAATGCTTAAATATTGTCGCGTATAATTATTAGATATTCTTTTATTAGTTTATTCCGCTTTTGTTCGTGTGTTGTGTTGATGATTTCAATTATCATTTCGTAAAAATTGCTGGCAATGTTACGGGCAGTGAGCTTTTACCATACTCGTTTGTGAATCGTCCCACCTTGAATCATCCTACCGCTCTTTAATCGGCTTTAAATGTCTACAATCATTGTGGAATTCCTTGGCTAAAGCTGAGTAGTAGATATTTTTATCATTCAGAACATGAAGGCCTTTAGCAAGGTTTGTCGACGCTCGGCTATCGGAAGTTGTTACATTTCTATTTGGTTCATTGTTGTTAATGTTGTTTGTTATACGTTGTAAGTTGTTGCTGTATTGTATTTTGATTGTAAAATGTGTTGTTTTCAATTACAAACACAAAAAAAAAAAAACAAAACTCCAGTAGAGTAATTCTTCTATTATACAAAAAAACTGTTTTTTTAATAAGCCATTCAAATAATCAAAATGTTCAATACATTTCAGTTTCTAAAATTCAAATTTCCAAACTACAAAACGTCTGCAATATTTATGATTTTACAAAGTAAACGATGGTATTCGGTTAAGATTGGCTCAAGATTTAAAATTGATATTAATAAGATTTAAAAGACAACGAATTTAATTATAAAAACAACATTGCAAAAGATTTATAATAAGATTTTTGTTTAAAAAACAAAGTGTTCTCAAACTTTGCGGTGATAGATGATTTCTCAAATCCGTTTGAAGCAGACCTGCAGTGGAAAATAGTCTTTTAGATGCGACAGAACTCATTTGAAAACTTAAGCATTTTTGCGCCAGTAAGCAAGAGGGTCTGCGTCTCTAGGAATAATCTAATCTAAGGTATCTCTAGACTTCTTTGTTAGCTCATTTTCCTCGGATTATTTTAAAATTTTTTCACATACGCACCAAAGGCAAGTACTTCTTGTAGACTTATAAGAACTTTTGCGAGGTTTAAGAGGGACTGTGTCTACAACACTTTCGTAATGTAGAGTCATGTTAAGCAGCTCAATAAAACGTTTTTTTTTTTTGATAGGTTTGAAGTCGATTGTCTTTGAAATATTTGAGCTTTGTATCTATGGTCAAGAATTGTAGATAAATAATAGATTTCATTATTCTCTAAACCCTCAAATCTTTTATTCATAACTGATGCTAAGTTAGTCGCACATTTTTGGGATGCCGAACTACTCTCAGTTGAATCATGCTGCAAGAAAAATTGCCGTGTGTGAAATCGGTATAAAATGGACAATATAGATATTGGTCTATAGTTCTGGATCGGATTTGTTGCCACTTTTATATAATGGTCTAATTATTGACGTTTTTGGTGCTTTTGGCACATCCGTGTGTTGTAGACTTAAGTTAATTAACTCAGTATCCACTAATGTTGAAATTGTTGCATTTGATTTGAGATCTTTTGCTATGATTCAATCAATTCCGAAACCTTTTCTTGTGTTTAATGATTTAATAATTTAAACATTTTCTGGTTGATAAGTGTATTCTAAGAACAACGAATTTTGTAAGCTGGCTGGGTGTATGTTATTTCTTTTTATATAACATAAGTGAATTAGTTTTTTAATATTTTCACTAAGTTGTTAGAGTAGTATTAAGATTTCTGTTATTGTAATTTTTGTAAATTAAGCTGCCTATATTTGTTTTTTTTGGCTCTTTCCAATTATTTCATTTATTACTTACCATGTTTTACGAATGCCATTTTTGCTTTAAATAAGTTTATCTATCAAAATCCTTTTTTTTAAATAAAATATTTTTTTTATTTAAGAAATATAAAAATTTTTTAAATTCTTGTTATAATATTTATTATTGCGACAATTTTGCCATTTTTAAAAATGTTTATAATAATTAACAATTTCAATAGTAATCCATGTATGTAATGGTCTTTTTTCCAGGATGTTTTTATTGAATTTGTATATATTTTGTTAAACGTTCCATGTATATAATGATGTATGTATTTACTGATTAGTTAATAATTGCATTCCAGTTTGTTTCTTGCACTTGTCTGTTTACCTTATGATTATATGCCCCTGGCATATTGCTTCTTTAACCTCTCTGGTTTTTCACTTTCATAAACAGAACAAAAAATAGGGTAGTAGTCAGTTATTGTTGTTGTTATTATTGCTGCATATGCACTTTGTTTGCTCTTTTGTTTTTAAAAACAAGTAATTAATACTTGTTATGTAAAATATTTTCTTCAAAAATATTAAATATAAAAAAACAAATGGGTTTTGTTTTGGGAGTATTTTTAACTCGTTTTATTGTAATTTACGTTCGGGTTGACAGATAAAACAATAGTGAAAGAAAAAAAGTTTATACGAACTTAAACAGCATAAGCGCCCAAAAAAAAATAGAGGGGAGAATAAAATATAAATGGCAAAAACACTAAGGATTAGGAGAAAAGGGGTATTTCGTACATAAACATCCCGCCGTTTTTTACTATTGCAACAGGGCTGCTGTAGTCGAAGTGGTAAACACGTTGACCACAAACCTGTTTGGACAGCGTTCAACTCCTGCGGCAATCAGAAAATAAAAAGTTTTTTACTATTTGATAGTATTAATACATATTCAGAGTTAATACGAAAAAGTGTAGCCTTCTGCTTCGGTACTTCTTCATATAATATTCGCCGGCAAAGTAAAATAACTAATTCTCTATGTTTCTCATTTCACCTCCTGTCTTATCTCTCACATATTCCTTTCCTAGAGAATGTAGCACAGTAACCCATATTAATAAATATGTAATAATGCCTAAAGTGCTACTTCTTAAAAAAAAGAAGGCTGAGAATTTATCTAAATAATAATAATAAAATTGTCATTCAATTATTGTCAGTTGTTGAATTCACGCTCTTTTCTTTTAATTTGAATTGTCTTGATGTACCACCTAGACAATTTTACAAGGCGTTTGCTAAATATTTTGCCGTCATTATCCTGGTGTACCGCATGGATAATTAAAAGAAATAAATAACCTAGTGACCTAGTAACCTAAGTTATCCTCTTTCAGCAGATAAGTAAGGCAAACGAGCCCTACCTTAACATTTTGGCGACTGTGACAGGACATCAGATTTAGCACACAACCTGCAATCTTTGAAGTGAAGAAGCTCCCATAGCCGACAAACCGCACCCTCAGGAGATCAACTGCAACACATAAGCGTTAGCAAAACTATTGTAATAAAACAGCGTTACGTTTATCCAAAAAGGTATCATAAGGTTGAATAGTATATTTGAAGTAACGAAAATTTCTTTTTCTATAAAACATATTAAAACAAGTAAAACTTGATCAAATTCATTATGTTGGAAACAAAGTATTTTACAGTGAATAACAACATGCATCCTCAACATTGTGAAGTTACATTATATTTCCAAAACTTTTACAACAAAATAAATGTTTAGGTTTAGGTACAGGTTTTGTCAAAACATCAGCTAACATTATATTAGTAGGCAAATATTTTTGTTTAACAATATTTTTTTCTATAGCATCCTTAACGTGATAATACTTATAATGAATATGTTTTGTACGGGAATGATTAGATTTGAATTCAGCCATTTTCTGAGCACTTTGTGAATCCGTGTTTATTAGCAACGGACTGTGATCGGAATATCCAAGTTCTCCTAATATATACCGGTAATAAGATGCTTCCTTTGTTGCTTCGGTTAACGCCTCTGCACTAGATGTTGCTACTACCTTTTGTTTTTTGACTCCCAGGAAACAAGACCACCTGCGAGTAAAAAACAAAAACCTGATTGAGATTTTCTTTCATTAACATCTTGAGCCTAATTTGCATCGCAAAAACCAATAAGTGGTAAACCATTTTTTCTATACATTAATACAGCATTTCTAGTATAACTCAAATATTTAATAACATGATATGCTGAATTTGAATGTTGTTTACGAGGGTCTTTAGAAAATTATGACAACATATTTACAGCACATGTTATATCAGGTCTACTGTACAATGATAAATAAAAATCCAATAATTTCTTGATAAAATTTTTCATCAACTTTCTCTGCTTCCCCGCAAATTGCTGGTTCTTTTTCAAATTTAATACCTGACTGCATAGGAATTTTTACAGGCTTACAATTCTCTAAATCATATTTCTTGATCAAATTTGAAATATATCCTGGTTGCGAAATCGAAATTTTTCCATCTATAATATTTACTTCTAGACCAATGCAATGCTTTGAAATCCCCATGTTACGAATATGGAAATTTTCTTTTAGTTAACATATAAATTTTTCTGTATAACTGTTATCGTTTGCAGTAATAATATCATCAAAATACTAGGCGATAATTATTATTTTTTGATCTTTTCTACAAAAATAAATACACAGATCATACTTTGATTATGCTAAACCAAAATCTTTAATAACAGAATCAATTCTTTAAAACCATTGTCTACTGTTTTATTTAGTTTTTGTCGTATGTGTCTGACGACCAAGCATCTAATGAGGTTATATAGAATCTTATTAGATGCTTACAAACAGGTGCTTGTATTAACTACAAGCCTCTGCTTGAGAACCAATCAAGCTTTAATTTATTTATTTATTCATGTTTTACATTGTATGTATACAACATCTCTCTTTTTATAATATAATTAATTAAATGATAAGATAAGGTAATAAATGATAAGGTAAAATATTATTGTTAAATATTATTATAATTAAATAAATGATAAAATAAAGTATTAAATGATAAGATGAAATATTATTACAAATTTAGTTTCTGTGGTTCTTTAACAATTCTGCCACTTTTTGTAACATAACTATTCATATTGCTTCTCTCTTTATTTTCAACATAAGGCTTATATGTATTTAAAAATTTTCACCTTTTTTATCATTTTGAACGTTAACCGTTTGACTATTTTCTCTTTTATCAGTTTCAACATTATTGTCTTCAATGGATTGATTTTCCAATGTGTTTCTTATGTGTTCTTGGTTTCTCCTATAAAAATTTTCATTATTGTCTTTTAAAATGAATGATCTTGGCTCTTTGCAATAATCAACTATATGACCCGGGAACCAACAACTTGTGCGATTTTTCTTAAACATAATTTTATCTCCCTTTTTAACAGGCTTTACTTTTTTCGCACTTCGGTTGTAATAATCGGTGTATTTTTGAATGTTTTTATTTAACCTTTTTTTATATTCTTCCCGATCAACAATTTTTGGTTGGAGATTTTCTGTGATTGAAGGTATTTTTGTTCTTAAAGGCCTCGACATAAGTAATTCTGAAGGACTAGGCAAATTGCCCTTAGGCGTCGTCCTATAATGCAACAAAGCCATAAAGGGATCTGCTCCACTTGCAAAAGCTTGTAAAAATAATTTTTTAATTGTTTGGATAGAGCGCTCCGCCAAGCCAAGTTTGATCTGGGTAAGTATGGGCTTGAAGTTTTATGAGTTATTCCCCACTTTTCACAAAATGATTTAAAGTTGTTTGAATTGTAAGGGGGACCATTATCTGTTATTAAAATATGTGGAATTCCGTGTCTTGAAAAAATCGATTTTAATTTTAAAATTACTTGAGAGCTATTATATCCAGAACTCAATGATTTAATTTCAACATATTTTGAATAATAATCTACAACCAGTAAATACATGTTTTTGTTAAATCCGAATAAATCACATTCTAATTTAAACCATGGTACATCAATTATTTCATGAGGATACATCTCAGTTTTTTAATTAGAATTTTGATGTCGCATACATACCTCACAATTTGTTACAACGTTTTCGATGTCATCATAAATGTTTGGCCAATAAATTGATTGGCGAGCTAAATTTTTGCATCTCTGTATACCTAAATGTCCTTCATGAATTTTGTTAAAATGGATTTGCGTAGACTTTTCGGTATAAGAATTTGATGATTTTTTAACAGAATATCATTTAGAATAGAAATGTCCTCTTTAATTTTAAAATATGGCATTACATATTGATCAACATTTTTTTTCTTTCGCTAACCATTTTTGACAAATTCAAACATTTTTGTAAATGTAGTATCCTCTTTTGAATGTGCTCTTACCTCGTCAATATTTGAAAAAGGTGTCTCCAAATAAGAGGCTGTAAAATTGCAGTGGATTGATATGTCTTTATCCAGCTCTGTAAAATCTGTTTCTGATAATGCAGCTCTTGATAAGGTATAAGCAACCTGTAAATATTTACCAGGTTTGTTGACAACGGACAAATTATAACATGGTAAACGAAGCATGAAGCGTTGTAATCTAGCTGGAATCTTGAAAAGGGGTTTGTTAAACAGAGACACAAGAGGCTTATGGTCAGTTTCGACCAAAACTTTAGAGCCATAAACAAATTGATGAAATCTCGAGCATCCAAAAACTATGACAAAAAGCTCTTTTTCAATTTGTGCGTATTTTTGTTGGCTATCTGTTAGTGACACTGATGCATATGCAATGGGATGTCTGTCATGCATTATTGCAGCACCTAATGCGAATTTCGACGCATCTACTGACAATATTAATTGTTTGCTAGGATCAAAATATGTAAGAACCGGAGATCTGGTTATTTCATGTTTAAGGTTCTGAAACTCTTCTTCATGACTTGGTGACCACTGCCATTGAATTTCTTTCTTTAAAAGCTCTTGCAGATTTTTATTTTTGGAAGACAAGTTTTTTATAAATGAACCTAGGTATGTCACCATACCTAAGAATCGTTGCAAATCTTTGACATTTTTTTGGTTTTGGCATACCCAAAATTGATCTAATTTTTTTCTTATCTGGTCTAATGCCTGTCTTATCAAAAATATGTCCCAAGAATTTGATTTCTGTTTGTAACATTTTACATTTGGATTTATTAAATTTTAGCCCAACATCCCTGGCTCTTTGGAATACTCTCTCCAAAATTGTTAAATGCTCTTCTATTGTTGATGAGTGAATTAAAAAATCATCAATATAAATTATTAATCCTGGAATACCTGCAAATAATCTAACCATTTCTGCGCGAAAAATTTTTGGGGCCGCATTTATACCAAAAGGTAGCCTCAGAAATCGATAACGGCCAAATGGTGTATTAAAAGTGCACACTTTTGAGGATTTCTCATTTAATGGAACCATCCAGAATCCACTATTAGCATCTAGTGATGAAAAGAAGTTACAACTGAGCTTTGCAACTGAGCTTTGCAAACCTCAATGTTCGGAAAGGGATAATGAGGGCGTAATATAGCTTTGTTTAAATTCCTTGGGTCTAAACAGAGCCTTAAGTCACCATTAGGTTTTGAGACTAAAACAATGGAACTCACCCACTCTGTTGGCTCACTGACAGGTTTAATAACGTTTAAATCTGTCATTCTTTTTAACTCATTTTTTAATTTTTCCTGTAATTTAAATGGGATCTTGCGAGGTGGCTCTACAATGGGCAAAATATCATCACGTACCTTTAAATTGCATTTACTTTGCAAAAGGCCAAGACCATCAAAGACTTATGAATAATTTTCCATAAGTTTATTTATGTTTATCAAATTGACATTATTAAATAAATTTAGGTTTATAGTCGACTCAAGACCATTAATATTTTTGCAAGTAATCTTTACCACAAAAAAGTTCATATTAAACATTTTGTTTTCGTAACCTACTGTTAAATTGACATAACCTTCAACGTTCAATTGTTCACCACTAAATGTAAATATCTTAACATTAGTTTTCTTAATCAGATGTTTAATATTTATAAGAACAATTGTTTCTAAACACATAATATTGGCTTGAGCACCAGTGTCAATTTGACATACTATATTCTTGTTGTTTATGTTTACCTCAATGTACCAATGTACCATTCTGCAGCAGTTGATTTTTTAGAAATTGCGCCAGTAAAAAGATTTTCTTCTTCTTCATCACTTTCTTCATGACCTGCAGCTAACTTTTAATTAAATTTTTTCTTTAAGAAACACCTCCTTTCAAAATGTCCAATTTTTCCACAGTTGTGACACTTAGCTCCTAATGCAGGACACTTGACCACATTTCGAACAATCAGCCTGTGCATTTGACCTTCTTTCTTTTTGAAAGTTTGACTGCTTACTTTTAAAATTATTTTTTCTGATGTAGCTTACGGTGGGTTCGGCTTCATCTACTTGCTGTAGCGTTTTGGAGTTGTCTTTTGCTATAGCCATATTTTTTCCTATATCGACAGCTTTTTCTAGCTCGATTCCTCCTTCTGACAGCAGCCTCTCTCTTATATTAGCCAGTTTTGAAGACAAACCACATATAAAAATGTCTCGCACCAAACTTTCTCGAAGGGAACCAAACTCACAGCTCAAACTTAAATTTTTTTAAGAGTGTTACATATTCCTCTATAGTTTGGTTTGGATGTTGCTGACATGTAAAAAATGTATGTCGCTCCATGGCAATATTAAGTTTGGGAACAAAATACGATCCTAATTTAGAGATCAGGTCTTCGTACTTAACGGTGTCCTCATCTTCATTGAATGAGTGAAAAATATCCAATGCTTCACTTCCTAGGTGGTGGAGTAGTAAAGCAACTTTTCGTTGGTCAGTGGCATTCTCCAAGTTGGAAGCCCGCAAAAACATTTTAAACTGAGTTTGCCACATTTTCCACTCTCTTGGCATATTTGATGCTTTTAAATTTATGTGAGGCAATGTACCTGCAAATATCTGGCTGCCCACTCCATTAGAATCTGGCATTTTACTTGTTGCTATAATTATTATTATTCCTTTTTCTTTTTAAATTAATTATTTTTTAAAAACACTTCTGACACCATGTTTTATTTAGTCTTTGTCTTATGTGTCTGACGGCCAAGAAACTAATGAGGGTATATAGAATCTTATTAGATGCTTACAAACAGGTGCTTGTATTAACTACAAGCCTCTGCTTAAGAACCAATCAAGCTTTAATTTATTTATTTATTCATGTTTTACATTGTATGTATACAACTTCTACCAGCTTGTTTGAGACCATAGATAGCTTTATTTTACTTGCATACTTTTTCTTTTGTTTCTTCTTGAATAAATCCTTCTGTTTGTTGCATATAAATCTCTTCTTCTAAGTTTCCATTCAGGAATGCAGCTGACACATCTAGTTGACGAAGCTTTGAATCATTTTCAACTGCAAGAGTATATAATAATTTAAGGGAAGTTTTTCGAACTATAGGAGCAAAGGTATAAACGTAATCTAACAAAATTTTTGGGAATAACCCTTAGCTACTAATCTGGCTTTACGTTTTTCTATAGTTTCATCTAGCCTAATTTTTGATTTAAACACCCACTTACATCCTACTGCCTTAAGTCCACTTGGTAAATCTGTTAAATTCCATTTTCTATTCTTTAATAATGACTTATATTCATATTGCATAGCATTTAGCCAATCTTCCGCATAACCGGAATCCATGGCTTCTGTTATATTTCTAGGATGTATTCTTTGCTCTTTTGCAGCTTGTGTTGTTTCTTGATTTTTTCTTGGTATTAAACGATTTTTAATTGAATCAATTGAATTCTTTCTTACTGGTTCTATATTATTACTTCTTTTTCCAGGCTTACTGTTGGCATCCTGTTCATTTTTATCGTTAGTGCTTGCCGCTGAGTTATCCAAATTTATTTGATCTGCGCTATTCTTCATTTTGTAACTAGATACAAATTCATAAAAATTAGGATTTTCATTTCCTTTTGTCATATCATACATTTCTTTTTCTAAAAATTTTACTTCTCTACTTGTTACAATTTTTTTTGTTCTGGCTTTTCATAGTCTGTAAGCTTTTGATTCATCTGAGTAACCTACAAGAATGTGCTTATTGCTTCTCGAATCCCACTTTGATCTTTTCGATGTTTTATCTAATGCAAATTTAATACAACCAATGCGTCTAAAATAACTTATAATAGGCTTTCTTCCTGTCCATAACTCCTAAGGCGTTTTAGTATCATTTAGCTTTGTTGGACAGCGGTTTCTTATATACGCTGAAGTGTGTATTAGCTCTGTCCATAGACTTTCTAGTAAACCTGATTCTAACATTCTTTCAGCTACGCCATTTTGTTGAGGAGTATAAACTGTTGTCAACTGCCTTTTAATTCCATTCTCTTTTATAAACTTTGTAAAACTCTCACCAACTAATTCTGCACCATTATCGCTTCTTAAAATTTTTCTATTTTTTCCAGTCTGCGTTTCTACCATTTTCTTGAATGCTGTAAATTTTTCAAAATATTGATTTTTATTGCGGATAAAATATGAAAAAATTTTGTGGGTATAATCATCAATAAATGTTGCAAAATACAAACTACCACCAAGAGATTCAGTTCTCATGGGACGACAAAGATCAGTGTGAACTAGCGAGATTATTTCAGAAGTAGATTTTTTAATCTTATGAGGAAAAGGTACGAGTAAACGTATTTGCTTACCACGAATACATGAAACACAATCGATTGCCTCAGCTTTTAGTTTAGGCAATGCCTTAACCTATTCATCTTTATGCAGTTTTAGTAATTGATTCATATTTAAGTGGCCGTATCTTTTTGTGCCATAACTCTGCCTCAAAATTATTTAAATTTTTTGTTACATGTATTATATTTTCAACATTTTTATATAATTTTACAAAGTATAAATTATTCATCTTCACCCCTTCGATGATTTCATTTCTCTCTTTATAAACTACTACTTTATTTCCTTTCATTACAACCGTACAACCATTATCAGTCAATTTGCTGGTTGATATAAAATTGCATCGTAAATCTGGGACATAAAGAGTATTACATAAGCCTAATTTTTTATTCTTACCACTTGCCTTGAGACGACGCACCACTACCAATTATCCATGTTTCAGGGGAACTACTACAATATGTTGTCTCGCTTAAAGTAACTAAGACTTCATTTGACATTCCAAGTCCTAGGTTTTGTTCTACATACCGAGCATTTTCAACAAATATCCTGCAATCTTTAGCTTTATGACCTTTTTTCCATATCGAAAACATTTGTAAATAAGTTTATTTTTAATCATACCTTCTTGATTATTAAATTTTTTTGATTGATTATTGTTTATATGCTTATAAAACTTTGCTTTGAACGCTCAGTTACTTGCACTACTCTCTTCTTTATCACCAATTTCTAGCAATCTTGACTTTAAAATAACTAATTTTGGAAATTTATTTGCAGTGTTGTTAGCAGCTTTTACAGCTGAAAAACGCTCTGGTAAAGCATCAAGCATTATAACAACATGAAGGTCCTCATCAATCTCGATCCCGATTTCCGTTATGCATGAAACATGTATATCAATATCAATTAAAAATTGCGATATTGATTGATTTTCAGACATCTTCATATTTAATAACTTACGGTAACAATTTTTTTTCTTCCTTATTGACTTACGATCAAACGTTTCTTAAAGATAGTACCATATTTCTTGTGGTCCTTTTCTATTCTTTACAATTGTAACAATATTTGTCTCTATGGCCATTAAAATTTCCGCTCTTGCATTAATTTTCTTGTCTAAATATTGTTGCAGAGCTTTTAGTGACTGCTCGTATGCACGAGTTTGTGCATCAGTCGGCGACTCTAGAAGTTCTCTCACGCTCGGAGCTCTTTCCTTACCTATTACAATCTTAAGCAATCTGTTCTTGTGTAGTATCGCATCCAATCGAGGTTTCCACGTACCATAATTATTCCCATTCAATAAAGGGATACGTCCTGTTATTGCGTTCATTTTTTTTTTTTTAATTTTCCTTTTAAATTTTTACTGCTATTATGCCTTGACTTCAATGTATCCTTTAATATTATATCCTTATGGGATCTGGGCTCATAACCTATTGTAAGCGTTACGTTTATCCAAAAAGGTATAAGTTTGAATAGTGTATTTGAAGTAACAAAAATTTCTTTTTCTATAAAACATATTAAAACAAGTAAAACTTGATCAAATTCATTATGTTGGTAACAAAGTATTTTACAGTAAATAACAACAAAAACCACCATGAAAAAGGAATCAAAAAAAAAACTTCTCCGCCATCTAAAGGAAGCCACCGTTGTTCGAAATTTCACCAAGAACTCAGCTAGTCGGAAAATAGCAACATATTATCAGGAACGATTGGTTCGTCTAAAAACAGCGTGGACAGAGTTTGAGCAGGCAGATAATGAATTGCGGGTCTTAAAGGATCTAGACACGTCCGATTAGTACTTTACATAGACATAACGGAATACTAGCTTGAAAATCAAGGCCCAGAATCCAAAACTGCGAACAAAGATCAGCTGCCAGTAGTTGCAGCATGTGCACCAAATGCATCTGGTGTTGCAGGTGGTCACGATGGTCCAATAAGTTGGTCTTTCGGAAAAATGACAGCTCTTAGCCGACAGCTAGAAGGATTCCATGAGCAAGCAGGTCAAGATAGGTGCTATTACAATGTCAAAAAGACTACAATCACCCAATTAAGGCAGCAACTAGAAGGGCTTAATGATAAAGTATTGGATAAATATCCCGACCCGGATATCGCAGGATATGATTCAGCCAAATACGTTCACCTCGATTAAGCTTCCCAGTCAGCAATCATCCAGCTCACTACAGCCAATAACCAACACCATGAATCAACAATAGAAACCATAGCTAGACCACTTGCTCTAACATTACCCACTATCACCATTACCAAATTCGATAGTGATTATATGAAGTAGACATCATTCTCCGACCTCTTTAAGAGGATTTATCATGAGCAACAGATGTCTGTCGCTCGGTAAAGCAGCGAACCTCTAAATTATCTCGCTATTACTGCAGAAAATTATCAAGCTGTCTGGCTACTGCTGCAGAATCAATATGACAACAAAAGAATAATGGTCGCAAGAGCGGAAGAGCGGTTCAAAGCCCTCTCCAATATAGGACTTCAAATTTCGTCGTGGGATCCTCTCCTAATCCATATACTCGTTAAAAAGTTGAACAAAACCACTCTTTAGACAATGGGATATAAAGAGAAAACAGTTTCTACAAGAAAACATGCTGTAAGCGCACAACCCCGGCACGATAACCGACAATCCGTAGGATGCAAGCAAGACTTTCATCCATTATATCGATGCAAGAAGTTCATCCAGTTAAGTCCAACAAACAGATTTAACCTAGTACAAAAGCATAAATTATGTGTTAACTGCTTAAGTAGTAACCATTTAACCAAACAAAGCACCACTTCACGCCGCTGCTAGAAATGTGGAGAAAAGCACCGCACCCTGGTGCCAGTACCTCATGTAAATTTAATTTCAAAGAAGCGTAGCAAGTCTACAAAAGAAACTGAGACAGCCAAAGAAGTAGTTATACCTAATAACTCCCCAACAAAAAACGCGGCTTCTCTAGTCAATACACCAACAGAAAAAGCTGAAAGCTTGGCTGTAAGTTCCGTAAAAACAACACCCTATATTTTATTAGGAACAGCATTGGTAAAGGTCAAGGCGAATGGTTTAGAAACTAAATGCAAGGCAATTCTTGACTTTGGATCACAAGTAAACCTAATTACGGAGAAATAAGTCAGGCGGCTTGAACTCCCAGCAAGAGTTACCTTAATTTCAATTAACTGCATTGGAAAAAACCCGACTCAACAATTTCTCAACCCGACTAGAGGCATTTGTATTACCACAAATAATTTCTCCACAACCAACTCAACCTCTTACAATAGATTAGTGGTCGATTCCCAAGAATATAGTATTGGCTGACCCAACCTTTAACCGGCCAGGAAAAAATTGAAATTTTGTTAGGGACGGATATAACCACCAGTTACTTGCTATAGGACAAAATAAACTGGCTAACGACCTCCCAATGTTACAAAATACAACTTTTGGCTGGTATCAGGCAATATGTGGTGTTCTAACTGAAGATGATAAAATGAATATGGCTATTGAGAGATTTTGGAATTTTGAGGAAATCGAAAGTATACACCAACAATTATCTTCTTATGATGCACAGTGTGAGACACATTTTAATCAACATACTACTCGTGACAAAGAAGGACGATTCGTAGTAAGACTTTCATTCTCTACTGAACAATCATTGTTAGGTTCTATTTAAGAACATGGTGCTCCACTCATACCCAACTGCTTTGAGACATCCTCAGTGATGACCAAGAAGTAAATCTTGACTCCTCCACAGAAACGGATTATACATAACAAACGGATATGATATAACATACAACCAATCAATGCGGTGACAAAAAGAACAGTCACGTCGGACTTAGCGCGCATTTTTGACCCACTTGAGCTACTGTCCCCGGTGGTTCTCAGAGCAGGAGTTGTTCCTGGCAAGACACCTTCATGTTTTTATAGATACGTATGAAAAGGCATTTGGAGCTGTAGTATATGTCAGAACATTTCTACCAAATACAACGATCATCGTGAACTTGCTATGTGCCAATTCAAACAGCAAACAATTCCAGCGTAAGAACTATGCGCTGCTCAGTTAGGAGCTAACTTGGCCGCAAAAGTTAAGCGGGATCCGGACATGAGTACGACGCCCACATTCTACTGGGCCGATTCAAAAATAGTCTTGGCATGGATAATTTCAAGATCTTCCTCACTTCATACATTTGTCGCAAACCGAATCGCTTCAATCCTAGAAAACACGGTTCCTGGCGGCATGTGAGTTCTAAAAATTTCCCAGCAGACGTCTTATCTAGAGGTCTGGATCCACATCAGCTACAGCATATACCTAACTGGATATATGGGCCATTCTTCATCGAGACGAAAAACATTGGCCTCCTACCTTTTGTTTAAGACCTGATATGACGATCAGTGAACAGAAGCAAACCCTTATAGCTCACTGGTTGCCTTCAATAGTGACAACTTTCTGCACAGCATCAGCCACAGAAATTCGTTGAAAACGCTTCAGCGAATTATGGGATATATTCTCAGGTTTATCAAAAACACCAAAACTATCAAGTCAGAACGGCAAGCCTAGCGAAATCTGACACCTTTCGAACTCCATGACGTACTCATCATCATTGTTCGAAGTACCCAACAGTCTGCCTTCAGAGAAGATATTCAGCAGCTACAAAAGCAAACAGAACTGAAAGCATCGCTCCAGATTAAAAGTTTAGCACCATTTTGAGGTGAACATAACCTTGTAAGGGTGGAGTGCCGATTAGAAGCATCCTCCCTGTCTTTTGATGCCAGACGCCTAATGCTTCTGCCCTATAATGACACAATCAGCTGACTGATTTTTGAGTAGATATACAGAAAAAATAAGCATTGCGGTCCTAGAGCACTCCTTGCTATCGTAAAGCAACGTTTTTGGCCCATCAAAGGAAAACACCTGGCCAGAGAAACTGTTCATAAATGTGTCCAATGTGCAAGATAAAAATCAAAACTTCTTCAGCAGATCATGTAACGCCAGCACTGCCGTTTATTAATACGGGAGTTGACTACTGTGGCCCGATATAGGTTCATTTCAAATGTAGAGAGAAACGACCCCAAAAAGCGTACATTTCGGTTTTCTGTTGCTTTTCGACCAAAGCAGTTCATTTACAACTTGTGACGGATCCTACAACCGACATCGTCATTGAGGAGCTTAAGACATTCATAAGTCGATGGGGTCACTGTCAGCATCATTATTGTGACAAACGCAACCAATTTCGTGGGAGCTCGGAATTAACTAGCAGAGTTGTCTACCGCATTATTCGCTACTTCTACTCAAGACAAAACCAACGTGAGTGTGCCAGCAGAAGCATAAGCTTCCATTTTATTCCACCTCGAGTCCCGCATATTGGTGGACTATGGGAAGCTGCAGACAAATCCGCCAAACGGTAAAACTGGTAAAAGTAATAAACATTTGTCAAACGATGGGAATTACTTATTCGCACATAAAACATCAATTTTGGAAACGGTGGTCCCAGGAGAACCTCAATGAGCTTCAGCAGCGGAATAATTGGCAAACTAAGTGTCAAAATCTGCAGCTAAGAACCAAAGTCATAATAAAGGAAAACTCACCAGTCATGACATGGCGTCTCCGAACGACGACAATAAAGGTGCACCATCGCAAAAACTTTGTGCTTTATCCCCAACTAGCCTGTTGATGCTCCTAACACTATTCTTTCTGTTCGTTGTATGCCAACAAGTAGCTTACACACAGATCACTAGCAATCTTGGCTTACATTTTGAAAATAATGGCCAAGTCAAACCAATTATAGCAGAATAGAAACTTCTCATTTATTTTGAACTGGTACCTTTGTATAAAGAATTGCAGCTTTTAATTAAGGGAAAATCTGCTTTGAAAAAAGCCTTCAATAACCCATCCTTCAATAATCAATGCGATGGTATACTAACCCAATTCCAAAATCTCAATAAACGAAATGAAGTCTGGGCTAGAAGGTCTCACAAGAAGAAAAAGGCGAGGAGCAATAGATATCGTTGGGAATGTTGCGAATTCCTTGTTTGGAGTCCTTGATTCAAAATATACAGAAAAAATTACCAATACTATTAATAGTATGAAATCCAGCGAAGACCACTTTTTTTTAATTATAGCTTTTTATTAAAATTTAAATATTCAATTTAATAATATGATTGCCCCAGCATTGCGTACAAAGACTTATAAACTATTTAACAATTGAGGAAAGAAAGAAGCATATAAGAAAAGAGAAATTTCACTATGAATTAACGTATAAGTAATTATTTATTACATAATTTATGAGGATACATTTATATGTTTCAATTACATTCTTGAAGTAAATAATGTTTCAAGGCAACTTTAAACAATGTGATTTGCTGTATATTTTTCAAATTTGATGGGAGGTGATTAAACTCAGAACAACCATTATGTTCGATCTTTTGTTTAGTAGTTTCTAGTCGACATCTTTTCACCAGGAGATTGGTGCTGGATCGAGTATTGAGGTTAGTTTGATTTGTTCTAAATTCTATTGCATGATGTCCCGTTTTATGTACAGCCTTGAACATGTACATTAGTATTTGCATTTTGTACAGGCCATAAATTGGTAAAACAGTTTTAGCAATTTCTTTGTATAGAGATAACGTTGAATATAAAACTTGTAGGTTGAACACAGCTTTTAATGCTTTGTTTTGAGAGCTTTGAAGTGCTTTGAACTCTGATGTCTTTTTATATGCATAGATCACAGGCAAGTAAGTCAAATTGCTATGGATTCTTGAATTTCTACATCACCAACAGAAACACTGAAGGCCGGAGTATTTCTTGATGTGTAGGGTCTAAACCTTATTAATTTAGTTTTATCTCTGTTTAGCGACAACCTGTTAAGACGTACATATTCCAGTAGCACAACAGCATCTTGTTCAATTTGCGATTTAATATCAGGTTATGATTGTGCGGATAAAAAGGCTTATGTCATCCGCGTACTAGCTTCCCATATAGTTTGAGGTTTGATATGTCATTTAAAAATATTGTGAATAATAAGGGACTTAGAACACTTCCCTGAGGCACGCCATACTCAACAGTTCTCAAATTACCTTTCACGTTATTTATTTCTACATATTGTAATCTATTGGATAGGTAACTTTTAATCAAATTTTATGCACTTTCTTGTAAACCATAATACACAAGTTTTTGAAGTAGGATTTCGTGATTAACAAGATCAAAGGCCTTTGAAAAGTCATAAAAAATTGCACCCACACCATCACTAAATTTATCCAAACTTTCACATATATAAGTTATGACGTTAACAACTGCTTCCTGTGTTCCGCTACCATTTTTAAAACCAAATTGTAATTTGTATAAGAGGCTATTTTTTTCCATATATTCTGACAGTTGTTTATATAATACCTTTTCGAAAACTTTATCTATTACAGACAATAACGCTATGGGCCTAAATTTTTCGACTGTATCAGCCTTAGTGTCTTTCGGAATGGGAGTTATTTTTGCAATTTTCAAAATGTCGGAATAAACTGATGAATAGTGCTGATGGTGCTAGTAAGTCTTTGTTTTCAAAAGTACTTTACTGATTATGCCATCATGGCCCGGACTTTTATTTATTTGCAGACTTGATATGGTATCTAAAATTTCATTACTGTTTGTGTAGTTAAAAGAAAACTGGTTGATACATTGACGTAAAGTATTGAAAAAATTAAAATTGTCCCCTGGAAGTTTAATTATTCCTTCATTAGGAACTTTCGGTATTTGGGTGAAATATTTATTTAATACATTACATTTTTGGTTATCGTCCAAAATAATATCACCGTTTTTATTCTTCAATAGCAGAGCTTGTTTTTTATTCCTTCCTAGGATTTCATTTAAGAATTTCCAGCACTTTTTAGGGTTACTCTGAAGATTATTAAGACTATTTTGATAATAGCTATTCATACAAATCTTACTAGCTTTTTTCAGGCATCTGAATATTTGCCTTTTTTCCTTCTTATTACAAGTATTTTTTCTTTTAGTTTTATTAGAGATCGAAGTCGTTCATTTATCCAAGGCGTTACTCGATAATTTGTTTGGAGTTTTTCTATTTTTTCAACTGTAGATTCTCTGATACAATCAGTTAATGTATTCGTTAATATTGACAAATCATTTGATGAGTATCCTGTTTAATGCAATAAGCTGACTTTATTCTGAATATGTGCATGTAACAACATATAGTCGCAGATTTTGAAACGTTTTTCCATACATTCTGAAATTTTTACACTACTTGCCACTTTACATGAAAGATTTGTTGCATACTGGACGTGTTATAATGTTGTGGCAATTTATAAAGTCACATTGCAGTAGAATATTTGAAAGATCCGAAAATAAGGACTCATCAGAACAATCTATATTTGAATCATTAGTTACAATTACAGGTAACCGAGAGTTGACATTCAAAATATTTTCAATAAAATCATAAAATTTATTTCTAGCACACTTTTGTGAACACAAAAATGTAAAAATTTGAAGTGATTTCCCATTTATTTTGAAATTTTGTAAGGATACTTGAATTGCTTCGATAAAATGTTTGCTTTCACAGTATTCAATAACATATTGCAGACTATCTTTTATATAAAGCAATGTTCCACCGTATCCGCTATTTCTGTTGCAATGAATTACATTGTAACCTGGGATGTTGTAAATTTGTTCATATTCTGGCAGAAACCACGTCTCCTGAACTGGTAATATATTGGGCAAAGTATCAAAACTTGCTACTGATGCGTTGAACTTCAAGAATTTTTTAACGGAAAAAATGCTTCGTATGTTAACAGAAATAATATTAAGAAAATTTGCATTTCAACTTTTCATATATACTTTTAATGATTCTATATTTGTGAAATATTTATTTATCGAGTTCATAAGAAAAAAACAGAACAACAGTTGTTTTTAGCTACAACAAGATAACTAATTAGATGATAAAAAGAAAAAAAATTTGAGGGTCTTCATCTTCCATAAGAATCATCTGTCTGTTCATACTCTGATCTCGACCTTCGCGCGTTATGCGTGTTGTTGCTTCCATAAGTAAAGCATCCACTTCTTCTGCTTGTCTGATGAGTTGAGGTTTGCCGAGAGCGGTTTTTTTTGTTGCGTAAATTTTACCTCCAGATGTATAGATAGAATGGAAGCCAACAGATTTTAAAGTCTTCGCATAATTAAAAAGTTCAAGCGATTCTATACCCAAAAAATCGTTTACAAAAATAGTTTTTGTTTTTTCATTTTCTCTTAATTTAGACTTGAAAGCCACAAGCTTATCTTTTACCTTTTTTCGAGTTGAACTTTACAACGATGGTTTGCTTAGGATTAGACAGATTTCTCTTTTTAAAAAAATAAGCTTCTTCTATATTTATTTCCTGCATATCCACACCAATATCTTTAGACAAGTTGATAACCGCCGCCGCTGCACAAATACCCTTTTCGACAATTACTCCACTAATTATTCTTTAAAGGGACATTCATTTTTTAATTTTTGGTTTTCCTTTTTAATAACTTGTAGCTTTTTGGTATTATTACTAATGCTTTTTAAGACTTCATCAAATTTAGATGACATAAAATTCATTGTGTTTTGCATTTCAGTCAGCTGATCAAGTTTCAGAAGCTGTGCTTTTATAACTTGCAGTTCTTTCCTAACTTTAACATTTCGGTTATCTTCGACACAACATAGATGACAAATAAATTCATCCTCATTGCTTTTTAACAGACTTTTGTACTCTCGTTTATCAAATTTTGTACATATAACATGAAAGATCTTCCCACATTTATCACATTCTATACTATTTTCGTTTTCTTCCTTAACTTCCATTTTGCAATTGGCACAAATTGTTTTTTGATTTATAACTCTACGGGTCGCACCAGGCATATTTATATAAATTGATGTTACTTGTATAAATATATATGTATTTTAAATATTTTTTGCATTAATAATAAAGATCTATAACAAAATATGAAAGTTTCTGCAGAGCACTTTTTACGAGGGCTGCTCTATATATTTCTGGCCTAATAGTGAAAACGCGAATATTTATAATCAAAAATGGTTTTATTGTTTTTCAAAGTATTCTCCAGCATGATTTATACACTTTTGCATGCACTCAAACCAGTTGTCGAAGCACTTTTTCCACTCCGATTGAGACACCTCTAAAACATGGTTTTTGAACACTTCAACAGCTTCTTCTGTCGACGAAAATCGTTGACCACGCATTTTTTTCTTGATGTGCGGAAACAAGAAGAAGTCATTAGGTGCCAAGTCAGGGCTGTACGGCAGATGACCTATTAATTCGACGTTTTGGCCGGTCAAAAACGCTCTGGTTTGAGCCGATGTGTGAGAGATCGCATTGTCATGGTGAACAATGATTCGTCTTCCCTTGTTGGTTTTTCGAATTTCTCCGATGACTTCAGGCAAACAAATTATAGTGTACCACTCAGAATTGAACGTCCTACGTTGCTCAAGCGGAACGGTCGCCACATGACCAGTTTTGCCGAAGAAACAGGCGACCATTTGCTTCGAACTGCTTCTTCCACGACCAACTTTCGTTGGATTTTGCTCGTCTTTGAAGACCCACATAGTCGATTGTTGTTTCGTTTCGGGCTCATACGCATAGATCCATGATTCGTCACCTGTGACCATCTTATAAACGTGTTTTGAAGCACCGCAATCGTATTTTTGCAACATTTCTTTGCACCAATCGACACGAACCTTTTTTGAGCGACTTTTAAATTGTGCGGGATCAACGAGAACAAACCTTTTTTACGACTAGGTGTTCATGCAGTATCGAATGTATGCTGGTGGAAGAAATGTCCAAGGATGTCTCTATCTCTCGGTATGTCGCATGTCAATCTTGCATTATGAGTTCACGCACGCCATCAATGTTCTCTGGCACAACAGCCGTTTTTGGACGATTTTCACAGAATTCGTCTTTGAGCGAGCTTCGGCCACGATTAAATTCTTTATACCAATTTTTCACAGTGCTATAGGATGGTGCTTCATCGCCATACAAAGATTTAAGTTCATCAATGCACTCTTGTCGTGATAATCCACGTCGAAAGTTGTGAAAAATGATGGCACGAAAATGTTCACGAGGTAATTCCATTTTCCTCTATATTAATTTTTTCAAGTCACTGTAAACAACACAAATAATGGTCGTACGTCAAAACGTTTTGAGTACGATTATGCTTAAACAATTCAAACTTTCCAATGGAAATGTCAGATTGCACTTGGCAGCACTCAGTGTTGCCAGGCCAGAAATATATATAGCAGCCCTCGTATTATCAACTTCTATTCACTTCTTCTTTACATCGTTTTTTTCGGAATCATCGTCGATCGATCGCAGATCATCTTGTCTTTAAGCGTCCAATTATTTGTTATTACTGATAATTTGCAAAAAAAAAAAATGCACGGGTCCGTGATCAGTTTGGTAACTGACACTCATCACTAATACCGCAAAATTTTCTGCAAAGGGTGATAATACAAAAGCAAACCTTCTAGCTGATCCAACTCTACCAGTGATAGATATCATACATTTGTATGGTATAGTGACAGCTCACACAACAATTTCAAACCAACACATTTCCTGAGCCTTAACCATCTTTTTAGCTCATCAGAATTAATATGATGCATTTTATATTACGCCGGTTCCGCAACTCATAAATAATTCTCTAGTAGCTGTCATACCAACTACTAAAATGATAGCTCTCAACGCTCATCCTGCAATACACTCGAGCACGATACCTTTCTATGTCCGAACATTCAAGTTACATATTATAAAGGTTTTCCAATCTGTCGCTGTGCAATACAGTATTCAATCTGACTCGACTTGCAACATAGAGTTAATCAGCAGCAAAACAGTATGGTACAAACTTTACAAAACGAACCAGTGGCTGTTCGCAACTCAGAAGCCACTTAAACTAAGCACAGTTGTTTAAACGGTTTAAACCGAATTATGAGGCTATTGCAAGTTTTATACTTTATATTAGAATTTATAAGTTATAAGCTTTGTTTAGTATTGAACATCAACCTACACTTGTAAATATATATATTTATGTATTCCCTTCTCTGATACTGTATTGTAAACTTAACGAACCTGGATCGAATTTAACGATTGAATTGGTTTCCGCTTAATTAACTTTTTTCTTTCTTTTCTGGTTGTATAGCTCCATCGACAAAGACCCCCCAAAATATTATAATAAAGAATATTGTAAATAAATTTTATAATAAATGTAAGTTGTGAACTCTAGAAAATAAAGTGTGTTATATTATTACCCTATCTATATAAATACAGTGGATATTGGGACATACATAGGTATTATCTCTACGCACATATGCATATTGACACATATGTATCTATTATATGTATATAATCCTCATACATATTTTTTTATCAACAGTGTATAAAGGAGAAAGTAGTTCTCAATTATTGAAAGGAACTGGCGTGCTTATGCTGTCTGCAGAATGCACATCAAAAACAGATGGAATCACCATATACAGTCACAAAACTATCACATTAATTTTACATCCATCCTGTACAAGCAATGGGATATCATTCCCTCATCTAGTGCAAAATGTAAAGAAGCTAACACAACCCCTGCGAACCTTTAAACTATTTACAACATAACCCGATTAGCGGAAGTAAGGGCGCAATTACAGGAGTTACCAACAACAACGACAAATCATAAGGTTCACAGCTTAACCATCACAGTTTTAACATTTACAGTTTAACAATACATTTCGGCTATTGCATTACATAACTGTCTGGCTGGTTATTTAAATAGACAAATTATTTTCTCACTATTTAATCACTGCAAAAGAGATATTAGATTTCACAATTACCTGGTCGCTTCAACAGGTACGTGCGAATTTTATTCTAGCTGTGAATTATGTAGGCTTAGTAATTATCACGCTTTGTTTGACAAATGTGGAAAATAAAAAATTAAAATGTTGTGACCCCAAGGATCGGAAAAATAAATTGCAAATGCAATGGTGTAGTACCTAGACAATTTAACAAGACGTTTGCTAAATATTTTGGCGACATTATCCTGGGGTACCACCTGGATGATTTAAAGTAACAATAACCTAGTGAATCACTACGTTATCCTCTTTCAGCAGTTAAGTAAGGCAAATCCTCTAATGGTTTTTCTCTTTTTGTCTATTTGATTCTATCCAAGTCTTCGTTTTTCCTTCCTTAAACCGGTGAAGAAGAGTGTGATGTGTTTCTGTGCATTTCCTTTCTCTGGCTCTTTGTTCTCTGGTTACACACTTCTTCCGCATATGAAAGTATGCAAGTAGAACATCTTACCGAACTTTGGACATTCTTGAATTAAGTGTTCACTTTTGCGCGGTTTTATATCGAGTTTACTCCCTGCTGATTGTTTCCCAGAACTATGAAATTCAACGCGGGCCGAAGGGGTGGTAAAAACAAAACACAAGAGAACAAAGAAAAGAACCATATTAATTGGGGCTGGAATCAGGAAGGAGAGCTAGCTTCACAGTAGGCCAGGTAATAATGCCAGAAGCTGTTTTCACTCTAAGAATACTCTTTAGAATACTGTCCAGAATAGACCTTCTCTTAGCGACTTAATCTCCAACAATTCGGAGGAAAATTATCTTTGCGGGACACAACCAAATCGCCAACGACAAACTCTCTATTAGGAAACTTCCACTTTGTGCGTTTTTAAAGTTCCATTAAATATTTCTTAAGGCAAACAGATGGTTAAGAATTTTAAGCTTCTGCTACTTGTTAGCAAGGCTTAAGTACGTACGTGGCTTAAGTACTGCGGGCCATATTACTATAAAGTGTTGTCAATCAATTCTTAAGCATGGGATCCTCTGCTTGCCATATTAGCGGGGTTATTACGAGAGTCAACATAGAACCAACTTGCAGTGCCGACTTTTTCCGAAATCAACGCAACTCTATTTGTAACAAAAGTAGGCCGGTGGTATGGGTTTTTTGGAGCCAGTATAAGACTATGGTAGAATTAGTACAAAAATGGATCCTTTTCTTGGCCAGATTCATTTAAGAACAAAGCGATTCTGACATATTCGCCAAAAACTCTTTCTCAGAAGCATCGCAAAAACCATGGATCTCTATATCAAAAGCGGGGAGAAAATTAACCCAATTTGAAATATTTATTTTCCTTATTTGCAGGTAGCAAAGTCAGCAGAACGTTTGTTAGGTCATTACGTCGTATGACTGCTTCTTCTAGTTCATGTTTATAAGCAAGATCATCGTTTACGTACACAGTTTACTCCGAACGGGACCGTTTGAAGCTCGAAATTCTTGACATCGACTTCGGGACTTTTGCGAAACAATATCCGCTGAAAGGGGATATGATTGGAATGATTTGAATATCAGCATTAAACACGAAACGATAAAACGCCAACGTTGTAAGGTCAGCTTGTAGTACAGGGCCTGGGTAAATATTATTGTTCAAGCTTACACCGCTTGAAAACAGGCTGGAAGCAATAAACACGACACGAAGTTTCGTTTTCATACTGTCGGGTTTTTACACAGCATGATGTAGTAAGTAATATAAGTTCATTTCTAAATGACGGGAAGGAATTTATCTTATATGATTCAATTTAACATACTCGTACTGTGATTTAAACTCAGAGTTTTGTAAGAGGCGAATTTTATTTCTCTTGAATTGAGAAAGCGCAATCTCACGGGAATTTCCTATAGAAAGGTTGTTTTAAAATTCCGATTTTAGGGGTAAGGAAAGTGAATAACGTAACGGCCTTGGGATTTTCGAAGGTTGTGGGCTGGTAATATTGCTCACAAAATACCCAGCTTCAAACAACTGAGTTACTTTTGCCACCTCTTCGAGTTCCTTAAACCGAGACAGTTAATTATTTAAATCAATATGGCTAAAGTATAAAATAACCGTATTCAGTGAATATTACAGTAAAACACTTTACCAGTAACAATCAAACAAAATATTGTGTTCTGAGCGATTACTTTTTTTTTCGGGGTGCTTTTCTGCTTCGGTTTATAATATCTAGGGGAATACATATCCTCCTACGAGTAGATTCATCTGGTTAAAACTAACATCTGTGGGATTTTCCCAATATGTAGGTTTACAGTTTAAATCACCAGCTAAAATGTAAAAATTATTCATATTTTGAAAATTTGGAGATCCAAAAAGTGTATTCATTTCTTATTAGCAGTGCCCACGAATTCGTTCGTTTATCATTTTTTTTTAAATACAAATTTAGAAAAATGCGGTATAGAATATTTATTGTAGAGCTCTGTAAACAGTGTTTAAAATTTTGTATCTACCAAAATAAATTAAGTGCTTTTACATTTGAAAATCACTTATTTTTACCAGAAAAAAGGGTATTCTATATTTAAAGCAAGGTTTTAAGGTACTTCCTCACAAAATTTTATTCAAACAGCAGTTTTTACGTGATGCGAACACAAACAGACAGACAAAAATTCCAAAATTATCATCAAATTTTTCATGTTCAGAAATGACACCGCTCCTGTTTTATTTTATGTATAGATTTAATATTATTATAACATACTTATTATAACCCACAGGTAATCCAATTATACCTGTTTTAATTAATTCAGTGTATTTATGATGTTATTGAAATAATTTCTTATATATGTAGCAGTCCCACTCCCTCTAAAAGATTCTTTTCTATCCTTTCAAATTAAACTGTAATTATTAAATTGCAATTTATGTCTTGCATTTAATTTTGTTTCATTTAAAAGCATAATATCTGGGTTATGTTTATTCAAACATTGTTTAAGTTGTATCACCTCAACATCAAGTTAGATTTTTATATATTTTATCGGACTGTTCGTTCAACACCTTAAATATGGAAAAAATAGTGTCTGTCCTAGACGTTTGTAAATTAATTTGCTTTTGTAAAGTTGGTATTTGTGCGGTAAAAGTAACGATCATGTTTTTTTAATTTAATTAATTAATTAATTGATTTTGTTATTTTCTATTCAATATTTGCAAAGCTTGTTTCAGGAAATTTATATGCATTAAATAATTTACGTTCTACTACTAGTTTTTTCTTAGATCTAAGTTTTAGTTGTAGTTCTTTATGTTTCTCACAACCTTTCTATGATTCTGATATCTTAATTGCTCTCATCTTATATAGCGATAAGAAGTTTAAATATTTTAAATATTGGAAGTGAATAGCCTTTTTCAACTGAGGTTTTTGTTGAAAGCTGACTGACTTTGATGAAGTGTAAATCTTTACATTGAAATTGAGTCAGTTCATTTAGTATTTTATTTGAAGATTGATTAGCATATAGGCCTAAGTTTTTAAGCTTTAGGCGCGAAGATACAAATTTTTGCTTTAGTCTTTTCTAAAAAAATTAATTATATTGCTCATAAATAAAGATTTGTTATTTTAAACTCTTTATCTTTAATTTCTGTTACTTTTGATACATTTTTTATAAATTCTATTAAATCCTTAGTTTCATCCATCCATCCATTTCGGAAGCACTTACATCTTCTAGTATCTCGCTGCTCACTCCTAAATCTACTGTGTTTTTTCATTCAATTCCTCATCCATGATAATTATTTTACGATATGTAGTGCCTCTGCATCTTGAAGACATTGTTAAGGCAAGTTGGCAAATAAAAAATATTTACTATTTAGTTTTAAAGTAAATTTTGTGATAAAAAAAACAACAAATTTGAAAATAAATATTTTAAAATAAAACTGCGATCAACTAATAACTACAATAGAAGCACGGAAAACAAACAATATTTCTAGTATATTGATTTGTATTTTTTTCTTGTGTTGAAATGTCCAATGTTGTTTAATGATTTAAAGTCAAAAAGTGAAATTTGCGTTTTATTTAAGCTATGTACAGGAGGAATGTTTAAAGCTATATTCTTATACCCAGGAATTGTTGAAAACATCAGAGGCAAATTAAAAACCGTTTTCAGTGATCTATTTTGAAGTCTTTTTAAATATTTAAATTAATTGGTTTTTTATGACTATATAAAACAGACAAATCGCTTGAATAGCTGTTTATAAACCCTGACATATAACCAAATTTGTTATCGTGTTGAATTTATTTTCAGTCAAACTGCTTTACAAGTGCACATAAATGTATTTCGTTGAAAATCATTTATTTACTTCTTTTTTATCTTCCCAAATGCTTGTTGATTGTTAACCAAATACGGTTTGAATCGCAATATTTTAGTTTATTTTACAATTAAGCTTCAATCTATAAAGCCTTACATATTCTAAAATTAATGCAGCGTCGTACTCCATATGAGCCTTTAAAGCAGTTTCCTGCTTAAAGAATAGAAAAAACTTATATCATCTGCATACATTAACATTTTTTTAATTAATTAAAGTTTTTTATATCATTATTTTTATATATTAACTAATGGTGGAACCAATACACTTCCTTAAGTGTCTCCATATTCAACAGGACCAATAAACCTTTTTCTCAACATACTGCTTCTTATTTTCCAAATACATCGTTAGCAACAACAAATACGTCCTTTGACTTTTAAGCGCCTTAGAGACATCGTAAAATATACCATCAAGACCATTAAGACCCGATTTGTTCGCGTGTCATTTGTAGTTTTCTTAAAATTTAAATTTAAAATATTGTGTTTTTAAGCATTTATTGTGGAGGCCTGTGAACACTGTTAATAATTTTCAACCTATAAAATTAAATTGTACTGACAACTGTTTTAGTACCATTGTACCAATAATTTTGGGTGACTTCACATTTGTATTGTATTTTCTCTGCGAATTAACTTATTTTTACAAAGCAATAAGTGTTCTATATTTGAACCAGTATAGAACACAGACAGACGGACAGACAAAAATTCCAAAAATATGTGTTTTGTATTAAATTTTGATTACTATCTGTACCAACATCAAATTGCTCAAAAAACATTTCGTGTACAGAAATGACCCCGTTACTATTTAATTATATGTATAGATTTCGTTTATAACTGCTTTTTCTCTGCCACATCCGTTTTTATAAGTAAATTATTGACTTTTAAATAAGAGAAAGCTGTGTGAAAACTTTGTCGGAATTGTAGCAGATTTTTGTGGTATTGGTATTATTTTTGCCTGTTTAAAATCACTTGGATATATTAAAGTATCAATCATTTTATTAAAATTGTCTCTAGATAACATCCTTGTATATCTTAGGTATTTTTGCTGCGACTCAGTCAGACCCAGAGCTTTTTGTAATATTAAGTTGTGAGATGAGTTCAGCTTTTTAGTTTAAGAAAAATTAAAAGTGCTTCGACATTGTTTTTAATTTCTTAGGGCATTACACGAGTCACCAGGTAAGTTAAAAATTTGCTGTTTTAGTTTTTTAGTTATTTGAAGAAAGTACTAGTTAAACTAGTTAAAAGTGGTTGTCTAAAATAAACTTTCCGTCAGAGTCTCTTACTTTTATTTGATTCTTTTACTTTCTACAAGAATGGCACTAAATTTCTTATTTGTCCCTGTGTGTAGCGTACAATTAATTTTCAAACTGAAAAGATAGGGGCTATGTGTTTGTCTTGCTGCTGAAAAAAATAGCAGACTGATTTCTAAAAGTTTTAGTACTTTGTGTGCTCAGTTAAACTATTTTTATTTCGCATAAAATAAAAACTACTTTCGGTCATTTATTTTTAACGTGTGACTGAAAAAAATATAAAACTTTTGTACGTTTTTCTCTTAAACACCGGTAAAAGATGAAACGTTACCTTTCTTAAATTTTTCAAAATATAATGTTTATTTTTATAATCCTTATTTTTATCTATATCTAATACTTCTGTTTTTATTGGTAGAAATAAATGTGTTTTTAAGATATACATTATTAGTAATATTTTATTTTTGCAGTTTATTGATTTTTGCCGAAATAATCTAAAATAAATTTCTATAACATTAAGATCGTACTTCTCCATATCCCGACTAATATTAGGTAATCACTTTATGCGAATGGTATTTATTGCTGGATCCAAAGTTAACAGTAAATTGTGCATTATAATGAAATTCTGTTCGACAACCCTGTTTCCAGCTTCCTGTGTTTAATCCATTAATTTGCCGATGGAATATAGTTTTTTTCTGCAACTTCTTTCGTACGCGCTTTTCGATTTTCTCACTATTTATTGATTTCTCGTAGATAATAATGATTGTCGATTCCAGCTATACTCGTACAAGAAGTAGAAGCAGGTTCTTAAAAAATGCATCTGGCAGTATTATTAGAGCTTTTGTAACCCTATAGTGGCTTATCGATGATAATGCCATTTTTAATAAACTTATTTTGTATCCTCGCTTTTTCTCCAATCTTTTCATTTCTAAACCCGTATTGTATTTAGCTGTCATATTTAGATGTTCTTCAATAATAGGGTATCTATTATCACGGTGAAAAATATATTTCATGAATTTAATTTAAGCATGAGATACTACTCAAAGATTATGTGCATCTTCGTTGCTAGATCGGCCGCTACAAAACTCTCGTAGTATCACTTATCATATTATTATTTTATTATCATGTTTAATGTTTTTTTTAATAATAATAACGAACAAAATTGCTTAATAACAATTTAATAAGACAAAATCTTTCTATTTATTGTATTTTATTAACTAATTAATTACCGAAAAAAAGTTTTTTCTTAGTTGAGTAAGGCCACACTTATATTGCGATGTCGGAACCACCTAATCGCGGTAGGCTTTAAAGCACGAAGCGGAATTTTTGAAACATTAGCTTATGTGTTGCCTTTTTTAATTAAAAAAGTAGTCGGTAGAAATGCTAGAGGATAAATGGCCATTTTCTAATTTGAACAAAAGCAGTGATACAAGCTAATAATTTTATCCAACTAATGTCATTATCTTCCGAAATTGTATATTAATTTCAGGTATTAACTGCCCCAGAGAAGTAATAAACTCCAATGAGTTATGTGGAATAGAAGATGTTGAAATTAAAGGAGCAAAATGTTACACGTGCCAAAATTTTTTTTAAAAATTTTAATGAAAAGTTCTCTAAAACTGGTCTGATAATTTTAACTTTTGCCTCTTCGACTTTGCCTCGGGTGAACGTTCGACTAAATATATCCCCCTAAAATTAAAACTTAAAAATTGCCATATAACAAAAGTATTTTAAAAAAGAAAAAACCTTAGAAAATTTTTCCAATGCATTTCACATCATTGAGGAACTAAACGAAAAATGTTTGCTCGAACTATCTTGTATTCGCAAGATTAACAACATTGTTGAATGTTTGTAAAGATGTAGCATGCGATAAGTTTTCCCCCCTACATGCAGTGCAAATTGTATAGTTAATTCAGGCATTTTTAACATGCACGATTACAGGAACAAAACCCTTCGATCTCGGAAAATGAAACCTATTGGGAAATCAATGGCACTACAGAGCTAACAAATTGTAAACACAATTTATTCAAATTTTATTTAAGAATTTTTTAATTAGATGCGGAAAATAGAGTATGTGGGTTTATTACTAACTACTTAATCACCGACAATACAGTTGCCAAAAGGGTAGCTCAACAGTTAATGTTTTACTGTATGTAGACTATCAATTTACTAATTGTCACTCGTTAAGTAAACATGTGACCATTGTGCTGCTTGACTTTGAACGAGCATTTGATAAGATTGGCTCACATTTAGTATTGAATAAATTAATAGAATGCAAAATAGGACCTTATGTAATTTATAGTATGCATTTAAGTCGAAAAGAAGGATGACACTTAGCATTAATAACTAATATTTGAAGACCATACACAACGGGAACCCACAGGGCTCTTCCTTATGTATAGTTATTTTTTATAGCTTAGTACAAGTTATGCTCCGTAATTCTCTTCACAAGGGAGTCGGTTTTTGTGCATACGCAATTTCAATTTAGATCTCTTAGAAACAATAAACATAATAAAATTTTTTTAATCTAGATAATATTTTTATTGATATAATTAACGGGTTCGAGTCATCAGGTGCTATTCCTTCTGTATCAAAAAGCAAATTTAACGTTGAGGCGTCGAAGCCTTCTAATATGGATAAATCAGGGCACAAACGAATTACTTTTGTGAAGAAAACTCCAGAAAGATACAAAAAAACACTCGAATCATTCATCAAACAGACCAGCTCGATGATGGGAATAACGCTTTTGATTTCCTAGAATAGACTACCGGAAATGCCTATGTATTGTTCTAAGAGAAAGTCTGTTGGCAACGCCTTAATAAGAGATAGCATGACTCGCGATCGATACCTCGCTCCACCCAAAATTTTATTGCAACTCTCCTAAAAAGCCAAACGGCTGTGCAGAAAGCTCTATATTAAAGTAGTGCTCTGTCATTTGTCCTGTCCGCACGCGTTTTTGTTTCGTCGTTCTTTTAATTTATGTTGTGCTTATAAATATAGTGTTAATTTTTAATTAAATGTGCTATAAATAAATAAATAAAAAACCAACAGAAACTTAACAATAATAAAAATTAAAAAGTCAATAACAAACAAATATAAATTCATTTAACAGTTACAAAAAAAAACAACGAAAAACAATATTTACAACAACAAAAAATCAAAACAACAAAAAAAAAACACACATAGACAGAAGGCAAAACAAAAAAAAATAACAAAAAATATACAGTGATGGCACAACGCATCGCAAGTGACCAGCTCAGGGTTTTTATGGCTCCTTACGATGCAAGTTGTACCACAAATAGTACCTTTCCATTTTCTAGTTTTTTTTTTCTTCTTTTATATAGTAATTGTAATTTTATTTACCTTGTACCTTTGTGTTAACTGTTTTTTGATTAATTAGTGGCGAAGGTATAACACTGGTCACTAAATAGTCACAAAAGCATCAGTTTTTAGAGGGGTGTTGGTATTATAAAATTAGACAAAAGGTTTGAATCTTTGCTATTTGAAATGAAAGGAAGATTTAGAATCGATTTCTGCAACATACGTGGGTTGAGAGCAAATTTCTTCCCTGTGTATGCACACAGTTGTCTCAATCGGCCTGATATTTTCGCCTTATGTGAGACCCAGGTATCTGAGGATGCTGATCCACAGGATTTTCATTTGCCTAGGTACTCTTTTCTACCTTTTTTTTAGTCTACATCGGGGCCGTGCGAAGTAAATTCGTAATAAAGTCGTGCATTAGTGCCAGCAATCATTAGGCACTAATGATCCTGAATTCAACTGTCTTTGGGTTAAATTCAAAATCTGGTGAAACTTCTTACATTTCGGGTTTTTACACAGAAGCCCAGACGCGGGAAGGGATATTCTATTCCATATCGAGAATCCTAGAAAGCTGTCCGAACAAGGAAATTGTGTTGCTGCTGATTTCAATGTTTACAACTCGTCTTGGATTCGCCATCGAACCGTATAACTCTAGATGTTCAATATGTTGAGCTATGCGGCGCGCACAACCACCTCGCGCAATTAATTAACGAGCCTACACATATTTCGTATGTTGAAGGTTCCTTACCTAACACCCTAATAAGTATGAGGTAAGTATTCTTGCGCCTCGGATCACTGCACCATTTCCGCCTCCTCGCTGATCTTCACAATGCTTCAAAAATGGCCACGAAACATTTAAAATAAATGAACGAAAAGGCGCGAGCTCAACGAATTTTTTCGGCATTTTAATTGGAAACTTTTTTTCTGGACAATAAAGTCGATGCCATGGCGGAAATGATCCATCAAAGCAAATCCGCGTTAAACCAGGAAAGAATTCTTGGATTAATCAGAAGTGCAAAAATGCAGTCAGATCCAGAGAGGAAGTATTCAATAAATGGCGGTGTAACAAAAACGCCGGTACTGATCTTCTACACAAAAAGGCGAGATCTTCGTGTGCCAAAGTACTTAGGCGCGAAAAAGCTTTATACGAGCAGCGCCTTCGTGCTAAAGTTCCTACTACTCCTTGGGGTGGCAGGAGCTTTTGGTCATTCGTTAAAAGAGTGAAGGATAATGCTAGTTCCTCAATTCCGTCTCTTTTAAGGAATGATCAAATAATTAATGACCCGGTTGATAAAGCTAACTGAACTAACTGGCTGAAATTTTTTCCGGAAAGCCATCAACCACTGCCCGCACTGGAAAGAGTATCGGTAACTATGCCATGCTTTCGAGCACGTGCAGTTAAAAAGGTTTTAGCAGATCTCAACATATACAAGTTCCCTTGTCCGGATGGAATTTCAGCACTGATCTTGAAGCAGTGCTCTTTGGCGTTAGCGCGTCCATTTGCAAAACTTTTCAACATTTTGTACCATGTTGGTGAGTTCCCATCATGTTGGACTTTTTACGTTGACCTTTTACGTCAGACTTCCAACCCTATCTATTTCTTTTGCAGATGACCAAGCCTTCGGGAAATCGAGGCTATGAGAAAGCACATGGACAACACCCTTAATCGCGACCTTTTGGTAATTTCCGAATGAGGCCTGGCGAACAGGCTTCAGTTTAACGCTCGTAAAACCCAGTGGTGTGTGCTTTCGCACAGGCGTACTGTTGAACATGCTACCTCATCTGTAATTATGGGTGATATATTTATTAAGGAATCAGAAACTATCGATGTTCTTGGCATGAAAATTCAATGGGATGTTCGTTGGAACAAGCAAACTTTTCATGTCGCAAAAGAAGCATTCAAGTGCCTAGGTTTTTTGAAACGGTGTAAGAAATACTTCACTCCATCTGATCTCCTTACTTTTTATCGCCTATATAAGAAAGAAAATGGAAGACAACTCTCATGTATGTGCCGGTGCTTCAAAGTCTGTTTTGGAGTTACTCGACCGCGTACAGGAGAGAGCGAAGAAGCTCATCGGTGACAGTAGGGTATCCAGCTCTATTGATTCACTGGAGCATCGACGCAATGTGAGGTGTCTTTCACTGTTTTGTCGTTACTACAACGGATGTGCTCTTATGAAATCAGGGAACTCGTTCCTGAAAACCGTAATTACATGCGCGCAACGAGCTCTGCATCAAGAGCGCATTCCTTTGTGTTCAATTGGCCAGTGAATCGCACTGCGCATTACAGAGAAAATTCGTTTTTTAGCCGAACAGTTCGTATATGGAATAAACTCCCTGCAGAGTTCTTTCCTGCCACTTTCAATGTGCAAAGATTCAAATCAAATGCCTACAAGCACTACTCCCTCAATCCCCCTTCCCACAACCTAATTTCCTGGTTCTGGCACAATTCATTGCATAAATAGGGGGTCATCACCAGAGTGCTGGTCTTAATTAAAAAAAAAAGTAGTTAATTGCCTAAAACAAACTTTTGCTGCGTATCGGAAAGGCAGCTCTGTTCAAGCTTTCGGTGAGTCCATGGTTAAGTTCAAAGGAAGACCGGTATTGAAACAATACCTTTCAATGAAACCCATCAAACGTGGAGTTAAAGTTTGGGAAACCTCTGGGTATGTGTATAACTTCAATATATATTGTGGAAATAGAATCGGTTAAAGCAATCAACAATACTACTTTGGGCTAAAGAGTATTCATAGCGTTTGCAAAAACTATAAAGCGAACAAATGTGGCACCTTTCTTTGGCAGATTTTTTTCTTCGGTAAACCTATTGAACACCCTACCGTTCCCTGCTGTCATTAATGTTATTTCCAATCGTAAGCAGCTTCTTTCGTGTTCAAAGAAATGGAAAATAGGAAAAAATGTGCTACCAAAATCAATTTGGAACGTCACACGCGTGTCCTAGCCGGATACAGAACTGGTGACGGTAATGAGGAGAGATTGGGTTTATCCAACGGAAACAGAAAAGCGATCAAAAATTAGCTTGAGTTGTCCGCAGTCCATTGTCGACTACAACCAATATATGGGTGGGGTCGATTTATCCGACTAAATGTCGCAACTGTACGACAGAAAGTCTACAAAGTGATGGAAAAAGTTTTCTTATAAACTTTTTTATACTGCTTGTGTAAATTCCTGAATAAATTATAAAAAAACACATCACACTCAATCTTCCATATATAGATTTTATTACTGCTTTGGGGGAGGATATTGTAAAGTCAGGGTTGGAGCATGGAACCCAAGAAAAAAACCGGGACTGCACTTGAAGATTAGAGGCATCACATGCCTATTGCAGTAAAAACGCAACGCCAATGCGTAAAGTGCTCAAAGGATAAAAAAGGCCGAAAAACGAAAAGCACAGCTTTTTTACATGTAAAACATGCGAAGTCTCACTATGTTTTAAGTGTTTCACACTATGTCATTTGTAAATTTTTTATAAATCAATAAAATTAATAATTCTTTACTAGTGAGTGTTTTCAATTATGTGCACTGCTGGGACATTATGTCCGGAATTTTAAATCGGAAACACCTATTAGGAATTTATGTCCCAGTCTCCTCAGCACCTCTGGTTCGTTTTAAAATGTTTATCTAAGCAGAAATTGAATTACAATTTAATTAATCTAATTTCTGTAGCAAAAGCGCTAGTATTTTCCAAGACTGTTTATGTACTGCAAATTTTCGGCTGTCCGAAATGAATGAAACAAACAGAATTATTTATTGTTACATAAGAACATCGCTCGGTGCACTTTGCTCCACGCCAAGAGTTAATTAGGGAAACGAATCAAATATAAAGTCTTAACGTTCAGAGGGATATACTCACTACTAAACTATTTCGCTTACCCATTTACAGCAAAGATAGCCTATTCATATTTGTTTTATAGGTTAAAGCTTTGCAAAAAAAGTTTTTCGGGCATCCTCGTGCTTATAAGTTAGACTTAGCATACCAACATGTAATACAAGATTTTAAATTAAGCACAGCTAATTTTTTTCGGCGGAAGTCATTGTCATATATATAGTCTCTGCATATGCAGATTGTACAAAGTCCCTGTTATCATTAAACTCAATTTTTAATATTTAAAATTACGAACATAAACCATTAGAAACATTTTGACAAAACGAAGAGATTAACATAAAAAGTCTTGTCATCATATGTATTAATTGATAAAAACAGTATTTATAATTCTAATTTCAATTAGTACCAATTAAAAGTAAAACATGTATCTATGTTTAGGTAAAAGAAATGCTAGTTTCCCAAACTCAGATTAAATTCCATGTAGAAAAATATTTCCCTAATAATGAACTTTCTAATGAATAATTAAAAATTATATATTGCACTTTTATTTTAAGACAAATCTTATCAATTGATATTGCCTAGTCATGCTAAGCTGAAAGCCTACGATGCTGTTTCTCTTATTTACTTTTCTTCATGTTATATTATGTAATTATAAGCTTAGTAGTAAATAATTTACAATAATTGCTAAAAGTTTTGTTGCAAATATCGTGAGTTTTTTAAATAATATTTCGTGTTTTGACTTTTTAAGGGTTTTGTCAAAAATAAATTGTATTTGGCTTTTATTAAAATTGTTATCCACAGAAAGAGAACAAAACTGTTAATTTAAAAAAAACGGCAGAAAAATAAAGACTAAAGTGAATGTAAGCTACTATATTGATTAGATTAAATTGAAAAATGCGGAAAACCTGAGATAAATTTTTTTTTATCAAGCTTTATTAGAAAAATAACAAACACACAGACAAAAATCCATTGCAAATAAATCAATTTTTAAAAAAATAATAAGTTAAATTAAAAATATTTCGCATTTCGACACATTATTAAATATAATATAAATGTAATCACTCATAACTATCATCATATTTAGTTAAATCTGGATGAAAATCTAGCGTATTTACTGTATTTATATTTTTTTAGAAGTATCTATATGTTTTAACATATTTAATAAATCATTTTTTTAGTGGCTTTTATTTATATTGATCCCTCATAACATATTTTCAAATCATTAATTTTGACACTATTGAATCCCTATTTCACCATTGATGAATTTGAATGGATCTTTTTTATTGAGGGATTTTTTGAAATATATTTTTCCAAATTCTTTGGCGAATCTAAACCACTTTACCTCATTCCAACTGTATTTTTCTCTAGCATTAATAATTGTAAGAATGATTTCTTTATTTTGAATTTACATCGGTCTTAAACCTGATAATAGTCTTAGTCTGCTGAACTTCGATTAATCCAGCAACAGCTGCTGGACCCGTTCGACCAATAATTCTTAAGTATTTCCTTTTGCTGCTCGTAAGATATTTTATTAACGCAGTTTTTCCTGCATGGTCCAGCTTATGAAATACACGCTCGGGAACTATTTTCCGGACTTTGAAATATGAGATTTTTCCTCGTTTCTCAATTTCTTTGCATGTTTCCTTGACGATAGTGCAGTATCCAAAACACTTGACATGTTCTGCTTAATTTAGAGTTTTAATAATTTGAAAAAATAAATGTGTAAAATCACAAGAATACTCACAATATTATAAACATTCTTTGTTAAACTGCAAAATAATTCTTCACGCTGTGTTTTAAAGAAGGCCTGACAAAGCAACAGTTACACTTTATTTCAAACTTTTTAATAATTTTGTGCTAGATGGTAAATTTTTCCATTTTAACTACCTCATTATATCGGTTTTGTTTCTTGTGTTTGGGGTTAAATTCTGAGTGAGTGCTAATGATTTTTCTTCCGTGCAAGGTATATCCACTATTCGTTTTTATTTTTTTTTTTTTTTTTTTTTTTTTTTGGAACTGGCTAGTATATAACACTTTTCAGAGTATTTTTTCGGTTGGGATATGTTTAGAACCCATTGAAAAGAATCTTCTATTTGTCTTGTCATTTAGGAATCTAGCATATTTTCTTCCTTAATCCTTTTAGTCTTAAAATGAAGGTCGTCATAATTCTTACTTGGGCGCCAAGTTTTATTTTAAATTTAGATATTGCGGTTTTGCATTTTTGTATTTTTTGGTATATATTTTAACACTTGTTCCGTAATGTTGCTCATATCGCCGTTTACAGACGAACTGTAGGTTATTGTTTTCATAATTCTTGTGACCTTTACTGATAAACAACTAATATAATTAAGGTTTGTGCACAAACAAAAAGAAAATAAACACTGATTTTATAGAAATGAGTTATAAAAAAAGGAAGTCTAAGAAAATGTACAAGTTTTATATCAGTAGGTAGAAATTTACCTCCACTGTTATTATTATTATTATTATTATTATTATTATTATTATTATTATTATTATTATTATTATTCTTATAATTATTATTATTATTATTATTATTATTATTATTATTATTAATATTATTATTATAATAATAATAATAATTATTATTATTAATAATGTTAATATTATTAAAATAATATTTGTTTCCAGATGCTTCGAATGTACAAGCATGCAATACGACATCGAACCAACAACAACAAGCAACCTATTCTAGTATATGCAACGCAGTTGCACAACCTGTGATGTCGCAACAAATGAGTTCCATGGTTTACCATTGCAACACCCAGACTGAATCTAATTTCGTCGATTCATCACTATCGCCACTTAGTAAAGATATCAGTAAAGCTATGTATCGTAAGTAGATGGTGTATGCTGCCAAAGTATAGTAAATGCGCAAGTGCCTTCATAAATAATTTCGAATAGAAATTTTTAAGATTTTACATGGTTATAATTCGACTTTTTTATTTGTAAACTGTTTAATAGATGTTCAATGTTTTACTCTTAGCGTCAGAGCTCAAACAAATGCCATGATATTAGCTACAATAAATATTCAATTTAATCCTAAATTATTTTAAAAGCAGAAGTTTCAAGAATTTTGCTACGCTTGGATAAGCTTTTATTAATTGATTCATGTAGACGAAGAACAAAGTTTTTTTTTCAAGAGACTTGCAGTTAGGAATTTACAGAAAAAAGATTTTTGACGCAATATAAAAAACATTGAATTGAATGTATGTTTACATTTAAATTGCTCACTTGTTAAAAATTTTAAAATATATATACTATTATGCCATGGCGAAATAATACAGGTGAACGCACGGGCGAAAAAGCTCATCAGCTGTATACGTTGTAGTTGTCAAGGCGAATTGTGCTTGTTTATGAATGTTGTCAGAAATAAATTATTTGTAAACAAAATTTTAATATGTTTTGATTTTTAATAAAAAATGAAATACTTAAATTCCTTAAAAAATTTGTGCAAAACAGAATCACATTTTTAAAATATTAATTTTAAGAAAATTAGAAATGAAGCGCGGAGGAGGTCAAAGGCACTGCAAGTCATAAATAATTTTGTAGATGCATAATTTGAGATTTCTTTGATGTCTCCTTAGACAAAGGGCATTCATCGCTTTCGTCAAACGAATCCAAAATACCGTTCCAACAAAACAAGTGGCCACAAGGCGTTAGACTGGTATTATTACGTGTTTTCTAGCACAATATATACTGGGGAACATTTCGTTCATTTTCTATTTTTCGTAAATATCTGCTTATAGAAAAATTATTAAGGAGACCTTTCAAGTTCAAAACGTTTTTTCTTGTGTTTCTTCTAAGTTTCGTATGCTGCTATAGAAAGAAAAAAACTCATTCGTAGAAAAGTAACAATACCCAAGATCTTATAGCCATATAAGGAAAATTCTGTTTGTTTCTCGTTTAGAAATTTGATATTTATTTGCACGTAATTAAAGTAAAGTCTTCGAGTATATAGGTGAGCATCGCATGAATTTTAAAATCGTTTTTAGTTTCTTTTTTGCTTCCGGTACTATTTCATCGTGCTCTTCAATATATTTTTCCAGTCTTTTTAAGACCTTTAGATATAATGCAAACCACACATGTTGCGACACGCTGTACAACTTTGCTAGTAATCAAGTTGGGTGTTTTGTCTACAAATTATACAACTTGCGTACAATAGTGCAGCACAAGTTCATTTTATATAGAAGCCATTAGAGTAAATATGTTTTTTGATATTGTTGCGTATCTTGTAATCGATGAAGTGTTTGACCAAGAGAAACAGAATGCAAATAAAACTACAAAAATGAAAAGTAAAATAGAATAATGTTGTGCGGCATGTCCACTAAAGTTGCAACCGAGTTGTACAACTTGCCAAAAAATCAAAACTTCTTGACCTTTCAGACAACCAACGTGCAACTTCATACAACTACACCACAAATATTGCAATCTGTTGTACAACAGGTCACAACGTGCATGTCTTGCATAATGCATCACCGCCGAATTCTGGTAAAAAAATTAAAAAATACTTGTCTAATTTTTTCCAATTTCTTATGTTTGTTTTTTTTTTATTTTGTTTTTTGACAACACACATAAATTTTGTAGCAAAAAATTCCCTGTTGTTTTTTGTGGTGTTGCATTGTTGTAGCCGTGCAATCACCTGTATTAATTCGCCTTGTATTATATCTAACATACTATACTACTAAATATACTATATACTATATACCGATAAACGTGTGTTTTTACTTTTTTAAAACTTTTGATGGGACATCATCTGCATTTTCATTGGTTGTTGTTGACTACATTTATCTAAACTGCTCAGATCACTATAAACGTTGCTTCCTTATCAAACAATATAGAATTAAATTTTTTGTAAAAAGAGCTATGGAAATAAAAAATAATATTTTTCAGAAATACTCCTTTTAGAAAATTTTGTTAAGAAAATAAAGGTTACTAAAGCATACATTTCTTCGTAGAAAGGATTTGCTTTTGAGTTTATAAGTACTTCGCTTGATTTTCAGTCGACTAAAAAATGAACAACTATACAACGTTTGTATTAAGAGCTGAAAAATTATAAGTTCATTGGGTTGCACATTCTCAAAATAAAATAAAAGCGGAATTTTCGCTTGATTTGTGATAATTTCACTGAAATAATTTGAATAGTAAGACTTTATTCCATAAATAATTTACAACGTAAGAAAAAAATTGAATCCGACAGGAGAAAACGGATTTTTTTAATTATAAAACACTTACAGTTCAAGTAGGGCTTTCGTAAAATAATGAATAATAATACACAAATCTTAACAAATTTGTTGAGCCTATAATTGCAAACTCTGGTCTACTGCAGTGCTGTTCATCTTTAAACTAGTCTCGGAAAATCCATTACTTAAAAACCATTAAATCACAAAAAAGTAGTAAAGTATATCAAAACAACTAATAGTGTGTTCACGCATGCACTTTTATTAAGTCAATATTTTGTTTATTGACAAAATATAATAAAGTGTTCATACATGCACTTTTATTGAGTCAATATTCTGTGTATTGATTTCAAAATTTAACTTAGTTTAGAAGCAGTTGGCTTGTGTCTGATGTTTAAATTTCAAAATTTTTCTTAGTTTAGACGCAATTGGTTTGTGTCTGAGGTTTAAATATAGAAGTTTTGCTTCACACACATCTTCTGAACAGTGTTGTATTTTAATTTCTTCTCAATATTATAACAATTTCGTACTTATTGCGCAATAAATTATTGAGATTTTGTATGGAATATTGACCTCAATAATGGCTTTAGTTGAGAAAAGCTGAATATTTAGTAATGTCTGAAAAGGCTATAAGATATCTTTCGAACGCCCTTGAAAAAACATCAAATTAATATAAACCCAGAAATGTCTTCTAAAAGTTTTTAAATTTATGCCAAAAGCCATTAAAACTTTATGAAAAGAGTGCAATTAGGATTTGATAACAGACAATAAATTAATTCTTAAAAATTAGATTTAAAAACCATTTGTATTATTCTAATCAAGTTAAAAGAGAGCTCGCTATCCTATCAGAAAAACTTTAATATAAAAAACGATTAATCTACAGACCAAAAAGAAGTTTAGAAAGTTAAAAGAAAAAAAATTTTTAATAATTTAATTGAGTGCAATGTTTAATGTAAAAACGGTGTGAAGTATATTTCTTCATGTTAAATTGTTACTCGATTTCTTGATAATGATATCCGATGAATATCGAAATATTGGCGGAAATTTTTTGGGAGCAACTTTTCGAATGACATTGTGCTATTACCTTGACAACTTTGCATCTATTAATACAGCAAGAACTTCTTCAGGAGTTAATTTTTTTGATTTTTATTAACCAAAACTTTCTCCATATTTCTTGGCCTTTGTTAGGGAAATTATTATATCTTAAACAATTTTTGGTGAATCAATTTGTCCAGAAGCCCTCAAGCCCATTTGGGTTGCATGAGCCAACATGGGCAAAGAATTTGATGTTCTTAGAGCTTTTGTTTTTTTTATTAATAGTTTTTGCCTGCTTTCTTCAAATGAACGTTCTTTTCTTCCTCGTTTTATTTCTGATGTGAACGAAATTTTGGTATTGAGCCAACTTTCGTTATTAAAAAAACCGTTCTCTTTTCTGGAACTTTTAAACCGTCGAGTTTTAAAATCATTGCAAAAAATATAAAATATGTTTTTCAAATGTTTAATATCGTGAGGATTGTACCCTTTCATTATTTCAGTTTCCAAAATTCCTATTTTATTATAAATTCTTACAGAGTTTGCGTTTTTTATTATATATAAGGATCTCTTCGGGAAATGTAAATATCAGAATTTGATTCCAAAACAAGATGTTGAAAGTAATGGTATTATTTTCTGTACCAGGTAACGAGTAGTGTTTATTTACATCACTTTTAGATATAATAACACCACGATATAAAAAAAAACAGTTACAATTGAAACAAACAAAAAGATAGTGAAAAAATTATTCACGTTTCCAACTATATTACAAGTACTTAAAATTATACCTACCCAGCAGTTCAAAATGGAAGTACCATCTCCAGTAGGTATTAAAAGGCTAGATATTTTAATATATACTTTTACAACGCCAGACACTACTAGCTCAAAAGAACATATTAGCTTATCCAATGAAAGGTACACGTTAAAATTTAATGTTGTTTTACCAGTAAAGGAGACGGACTTATAGTTTGGAACTGCGGGGTAGTAATGTTAAAAATAGGAATATTAAGATTCAGAAAATTAACAAAAAAATAAAAAAATAAAAACCATAACAAAACTACATGTATGTATACACATTTGCATACATTCATGATTAATGCAGGGAGTGCGTTGCTAAGCATAAACGAATTTTTCTTTGATTTTAAAATAGAAAACAATTTTTTTCCTTCTTATCGCAAAAAACCCGCAAAATGTTTTTATATGATTTGTAAGTAGACATATCATAAAAAATTCAAAATTTTTTTCCAAGCTTTTCCAAACTGGATTTAAAATTCTACTTGAAAGTAAAAAATGATTGCTTTTTTTCAAAAAATTATTAAAAATATTTCTACAATAAAAATGTTTAACTGAGATACAAATTTGGGTTTCCAAATACCTGAAGTTGAAGGTTCCATTAAGAAAATATTACTTTATACTACTTATGAGCAGATTCTAGATTTTAATTTCACATGGTTTTTCATTAACACCGTGGGAATGTTTTTAAGAATTTAAATGTAATTAGATTTTCCTTAAAATTATTTATTGTTTCCCACAGCGGCGAGTATTTAGTATAAATAAATTAACTTCACATGGTAGTCTTTAAGTGTGCCACAAACACACAGCAATAAAATCATTGTCACTTATGCTACACTAGGAAAATACAAAAATTTAATTAAATTTTTTTTTTTTTTTTACCACTGTTTTCAAAATCTTAAAATACTTTAACTTTTACAACGCATAACTCAAAAAGTAGATAACACAGAAAAAGGAAAAAGATAATTAGTGATGCACAATTTTGTTTACTATAATCGAAATTGATTACTTTTTAAAAATATAAACTTTCAATTAAGAGCCATTATTGGGAATTTTAATCCAACGCGCGGCGTTGCGTAGGTCTAATTTTAGAGTCTTTCTATGTACTGTATAAAACAAATATAGCCACTGACACATAAGAAACAATATTTTGTTATCGAAGAAGTACTTTTAAAGATAAATTAAATATCTCAGAGGAGACGTCACCTATCAGATCCAATCTATCAAGTATATGCCCAAAGGTACGCAAATACAAAATTTGATTACGATCACAGTGAAATGCATCTCTGCATACAAATTAATTCATTTTACTTTCATTTCTGCTTTTGATTTTAAACACGTCTTTTACTTTTTCGAGACAAAAGACTCCTTCGCTTTACGACCGCCACACGTTGACATCTTCTTTTATAAATACCACAATTTAGAATAGTTTACTTAATAAGTATCCATAATAATAAATAAAGAGTAAAAAGTTTTAATATTATTATTGGGCATTATTTTATTTAACGCGTATTGGTGACCCAGACGCCTCCACTCAAGATGCTAACGAAACCTTGATTTAACGAGTTTCAGGAAAGTCCCCTCCATTTTAGCCTGAACGCCCAGAAATATAGTTCGCTCAAGTGGAAGCACAGTTCGATATGGCAAAAATTGTGCGAGACTTTTCAAAATTGAATACAGTGGTCGCCACAATAGAATCAAACGTTTTAGCTCAAATATTAGATACGATAAACTCAAAAATGTTTTTTGAACGTTTTAACGATATCCAGCAAAAAAATATGCGAACGATTTTTTCAGATATGGAGTTAAGTGCTCGCCGCCCGAGCTAATTGCTCAAGGATTTACGTGATTTGGCAAAAAACAAGGTAAGCGAAGATTTTTTAAAATTCCTGTGGCTATAACGGCTACCATCAAACATAGGGGCTATCTTGCAGGCTTCGAAAGTAAAGTGATAGAGCTTTTCAAACTGGCTAATAAAGTCATTAAAATCAGTGATTATCGATAAGTGAACATAGTAAAAAACCACCATCTAAAATAATAATTTCTAAAATTAGTCAACATATGTCCTAAGTTGGAAAAAAACTCGCTAGGCCTTCAGCGACGTTCGACTGGAATTTTTCCATTGCTGATGTGACCGGACTTCTAAAAAAATTTAACCTTTTGGTTAATATGAAACGAAAACTTTTGATAAACAGGAAAACATTTTTAAAGGTAAGTAGTCATGCTATTCATACTGAGCTTTATTTTTTCCTTCGATTCCCAAGATAAATACACTTGTCTTCTACAAGAGTACAAAGGTTTTACCACGTTTGACCGCAGTTAAAAGATGAATTAAATAAGTGTTACGCACCACACAGAAATAACCAGTAATCCAGTTTTCGCACATGTATATTCAATACAACGGCATATGTCAGCCTTTAAACAGATGCTGGGCTAGCCTAGATGGTAAGAAAAACTAACGGGGACTGGTCACTATATAGCAACTATCGCTTGTTAAACGCCATCACCCTGACATGTACCCGATAACCTTTACCCAATACGTCTGATCAATCTCACACAACAAATTTTTCCGTAATCGACCTGTAACGGGCACATACCCATAGATTCAGCCCTTAAAGCTGCTTTGCTGTTTGAGTTAAAGCGAATGACTTTCGGCTTACCAAACATCGACAAAGGTTCAACGTCGATTGGACGACATATTTCGGGACATCTAAATCGCCTCACAATCTAAAGAAAAACACACTTCTTTGCCAGTGCGTTCTAACCGCTAATGTTGAAAAATCGTCGTTCGGAAAAGCTAAAATTAGCTTTTTAGCCCATACAATATCACCCGAAGGAATCTAACCAGTGCTAAAGTTAAGGCAATTAACAACCTGTTAGTACCCAAGGTAGCAAAGGAGCTGAAAAGATTTCTTGGGTTGATAAATTTCAATATGGCGTTCATACCTGATGTTAAGTAAATTTAAATTTATTTTGAAATGTCGGGAAAATATTTTTAAAGCTTTACTCGTGTTTCAGATGCCCTATTTAAAGTATATTTTAACAAAATTCACAATGAGGATTACCAAGGCTATACTTGTAGGATATTAAGAGGTAAATTGGAAAAGCTTTGGGAAAAAGTCAAAATTGAATACGAGCAGTATTTAATTGATTTAGAAGCGTCCCCGGAAGTAAAACCTGGCTTGTTAGAAGTTGATGGCTTGTTTTGCAATGCTATGAGAATGAGTGTATGAATGCTATGAAAATGAAATGTGATGAACTAGGGGCAAAGGCCTGACGGTTGGTGATAATTCTTGCCACAATCAACACCTTCCATCTAATGATATCTTTAATAGTGATTATCTTTCGTGGCAAATATTTAGGTATCTTTTTACGGGTTTTTATATTAACAATAGCTGTCTCAGTGATACTGAAATATTGTGTTATTTGGAGAGAACTGGAAAAGAGGCTAAGGAGATCGTCTCTAAGTACCCGTTAACAAACGCTGGGTTCGATATCGCGCGGAAAAATCTAACAGACAAGTATGAGAATTCGCGAATGTTGGTAAGTAATTAACTAAAGAGTCTTTTTAGCCTAGAAACTACAACAAAGGAAACTATTTCGGGCCTTAAAAAATTACAACGCGGTATTAGTAGCCTTTAAACTGATCTGTCGGTTTACGAAACAGATACAGATAACTTGGATCCGATTATTGTTTTTACTTAACTTCAACGTGGCCAAATCAAACATTCACATTTTGGAAGCAAAGTATAAAAGACAAAACAGCTCTGTCCCTTTGGAAGGACTTAGACATCTTCCTAACGGAAATAATTCGAACTTTAGATTGTATAAGCCATGGAAACATTGCTAAGTTAACTGCTTTTTAAGGTCCCGTGAATTCAAAGACTACAAAAGTGAACATAATTGCTTCATTTGTAATCCGAGACATCGTGCCTTATTTCATCGCAGTTTGCCAACAGATGATTCTGTTAGTAATAATAACAATAGTGATAACAATAAAATTGTAACTTTAATTGTTAAAGTAGAAACTTTAAGCTTCTTTTTCCCGCGCTATTGAATTCATTCTTTTTTTCTTGAATTTCTCTTTGAATTGTAAATAATGAATCAACTACATTTTTTCAGTCTATTTCTAGACCTTTATACCTTATAATGTAATAGAATTGTATTATTTAGTACTTAAGCTATTAGGGTAAATTTTTACCCCCTACTTTTAATTTTTCCCCATGGCCTTCGGCTACGTTTCGGTTGGTTAAGCTCCGCCATTATATATTTGAAGTTAACAAGAAGCAGAATTTAAGACCATTTTGAACATAGTTATTACACAATTCTGGAATAAATTATAACGAGAAGAAAAACATTCTTTTTTGTATTACTGTGGGATATCTACTTGGGAAATAATCTCAACATACGCAGCTAGAAAATACTCGTGCTTCTCCGAAGCAAACATTGCTCCTGCGGGTCTTCCCGAACCGTTTTTTGGAATCAACATATTGTTCATAACACACCAAAAAGAAGATTTTATTAAATTATTATTATTAAGATTTTATTAAATTATTATTATTAAGTATTAATCTCACTTATCCAAAAAATTGCAGTTCTGTAAGAATTCATATATATTGGAAACACATAAAGAATACTTGATGTAGTCGTTCCTTTTGCAAACTTTCCTTGTCCGTATTTACAGTCTGATAATAAATCTGATAAAAAAGAGACATATATAAAAAAAACTATGCTTTAAAGAACAGAATATTAAACGATAACAGTGGAGCAGATAGTTTTATTTTTATTATTCACTTTTACACATTTTAATTGATCATGAGTTTGACAGTCAAGTTTATTTTTGTCTCAGACCATATGGTTTCGTTCTGCAGTATTTTTGAAAAATTTTCAATGGAAGAACAGACCCAAAATCTGCTGGAGGTAAAACTGTTAGATCTTAGCAAAAGATGGGATACTTTAGTTATGGCGTATCATGAGGTCATGGTTTCAGGTGACGTAGGAATTAATAAAGAGTTTAAAAACTCAGCGAAAGAAAAATTTGAAAAATTCGAAAATTTATATTACATGTGGAAATCGGAAATGCTAGATTTAGTTGAGGTACGAAAAGGTAGTTCAGACCCTTTACTAATTCCTAATTAACCCCTCCAGATGGTAAATGTGCCCTACATAAAAGTCCCCCCATGCGATTCGGAAAATTTTTAAGGCATCTATGAAGATTGGCCTAAATTCAAAGATATATTTACAGCTGTTTACATCAATCACCCACGATTAACAGACGCAGAGAAGCTATATCATTTAAGATATAAAACTCAGGGTCAAGCAGCTACCACAATTACCAAATAAATTCAAGTTTACTCTAAATCATCCACCAAAAACGCAGATTTATATGACTGACAATAAAGGCCAATTTGAACAAAAGCAGTGCAAAATGTGTAAAAAGTCACATTTCCTACGCACTTGTGCCCAATTTTAAGAATTATCAGTACTCAAAAAAATCGATTTTGTATCAAAAAATAACTTATGTAAAAACTGTTTATCAACAAAACACGATATTTCAAAATGTCCAAGCTCATACCTTTGTTTAATTTGCAAACGGTAACACATTACGTTACTTCACACTCACGATAGTAGCGCTTAACAAAGGCCAAACTATTCAGGAGCAAGAAGAATTACACAAGTTCACTTTACACAAGCAAGTGATGTCGTAGAAGACATGTAGACCGAAAGCTCAGAGGAGGAAGTTTTCCAAGTGCAAACTTATTTTACGACCAATCGGTCAAGCATACTATAAAATAATTAAAAGACGAACAAATTTAATTCTTTCATACCCAATCGGTGACTTGAATATAGCAAATATTTGTGATTTAAATTTGTCTGACCCAATTGTGACAAACCAGCTCAAGTGGATGAAGTATTAAGGGAAGAAACAATTAACGAATTGTTGGTTTTCTGAAGTCAAATTAAAAGGGTAATAAGCGGCCCTATTAAATAAGTAAATGTTTTCTCGACGTGGGTATCACAAGAAAATCACGTGCCTATAAAGAAGTTGATAAAACGGTTTTAGGCTATGGAAAAAGTTTCAAGGAAAAGCCTATTTCTAATGGCGATAAATATTGCGACCAGCTATTTCAAAGGAGTACAATTAGGTTGCCCATAGTAAGATTTATGGTTCGATTACCCTTTAAACAAGACTTTCTATCTAAAATTGGTCTAGGCCCCTCTCGATTTGTGGCGCTAGCTCAATACAAAAGGATGGAGAGAACCTTGCAAAAAAATTCAGATCTTGAAGCGGGATATAATCAAGCTTTATTAGAATACCTTACATTAAATCATACGAAAAAAACCAGCAGTCTAGAAATTTCTCGTAACGGCTCTCACTTTTCCTTCTATTTACCACATCATGCTGTCGTGAAATCTGACTTTAAATCAACAAGAATTAGATTGGTATTTAATGCATCAAAGCGAGCTGGTTCAGGCTTATCAATTAATGATATTTTACACATTGGTCCTACTTTACAAACAGATTTGACAATGGTTATTCTTAATTAGAGTCTATATCGTTTCGTTTTTACTAGCGATATGGAAAAAGTAAACCGCCAAATATGGCTACACCCTGAGGCTCGCCCGTTTCATAGAATTCTATATCACAGATCTAGCCAAGATCCAATTGAGGATTTTGTATTAAAAACAGATACCTTCGGGCTTAACTGTGCCCCGTTTCTCGCTATTAAAACTCTTCATAAGTTGGCAGATGACTCGTCTCTGTTATACCCTAAATTGTCAAAGATTCTTAAAAGGGAAACGTATGTAGATGATATACTGTCAGGTGGTCATAATTTAGTGGAAGCAAAAGAGGCGCAAATGCAACTGATAAATGTTTAAAAATCTGCAGGTATAAATTTAAAAATAGACTGCTGATCATTCTGAACTAATGAGAGAAATGCCCGAAGAGGATCAAATAGTTTTAAATTTCTAGTTCTACTAAAACCCTAGGGATCACGTGGAATGCTTTGAGCGATGAATTAAGGTACTCGATTATCCCCTTTGAACCCCCTATCAGTGCCACAAAACGTCAAATTTTATAAAAAGTAGCACTCTGTTCGACCTAGCAGGTTGGCTGTCGCCCATAATAATACAAGCAAAAATTCTACTTCAACAACTATTGCTCGAGGGGCAGAATTAGGATTCCACCGTGAAGCCGGCCTCTCTATCAAAATGGAGTCAGTTTCTCAAAGACATTCCTGATATGGAAAATATTAAAATACCCAGATGGGTAAACTTCAACCCGGCAAAAGAACAGAACTTTACGGATTTTGCAACTCTTTGGGGCAGCAGTATATTTTAGATGCACAGATTTAAATAACAAAATTTCGAGTAAGCTTACCGTAGCTAAAACGAAAGTCGCACCATTGAAAAAAAAACCAGCTTATCAAGGCTTGAGCTCGCTGCAGCAGTTTTACTATCCAAACTTATTCAATGTGTTTTTAAAAACATACATTTTGATCTTATCAGATTCTTCTATAGTACTCGCATGGCTAAATAAACCACACCATGTTTTGAAGACGTCCGTAGCAAACCGCGTATAAAAAATACGAGAAAACGTTGGTATTGCTACTTGACGTCATGTCCAACAGCCAGTAACCCTGCTGCTTTAGGTACCCGAGGGCGAACTCCTAAGGAATGACAAGGTGACGTTCTGTGGCAGCAGAGTCCAGTATGGTTAATACAGGAAGAGTCTCACTGGCGACATAATCAAATGGGAGAAATTGTTGCACCCGAGTCAAGAAATACTGACTGTCTTATACTTCAAACAAAAGATCAATGCCCATTTATACATACGATAGGAAGTATCAGCCTCAAGCCTCAAGATATAAAGTGTTTATGTTCATGCCCAAAATTTGTGGTATATTTGACATTTACGGGGCGCTGCAATCGATCACTAGTCGTTTGCTGTTATAAGTTTTTTATTATACCTACAAAGTTTGTAACGCAAAGTCATCTTTTTTTTTAATTATAAAAATATAAAACCAATAAAAATTTTGTTTGTTAAATTTCACATTGTATACCGAACTTTTATTTTTATTGAGGAACTAAATATCCAGTTTTAAAGGGTAAGGAAGAGATTTGTGTTAAAAACTCCATCTTTAACGCAACAAGCCAAGGAAGTTAAGGCCGTGTCAGATAGAACTTTTTCGCTTTGCGTGACATTTCAAACTTTGAAAAAAAAGTGTAAAACGCAAGAGGTATGTCACAATAAAAACTTTGACAGCGCTTAATTATTGTTTGTTTACGTTAAAAGTGCATAGTAGTTTTTATATTTTCATTAAAATAATATTAAAAAATGTTATTGGAGGACATATTGGAATTGGTTCTAATACTAATCTTAATGAATGAAGCATTTTTATATAACTACATGTATACATAAGAATATTAAAATAAACTATTTCCTATAGTTAAAATAATTTGTTACAAATTAATACTAGAAGCCTATTTCAAAAATAATAAAGGAATAATATTTAATAAAAAAATTACATTTTAAAATACTTACCTCTTTTACTTTAGATTTTGCAAAAAATAATATACAAATGTATAGCAGCTAATTGTCAAAGCGCGCCAAAAGATGAGTGTTGACCAACTTTGCGCTTTGCTTTGCGTTAAAAGTGCTTTATGTGACATGTTTCATATAAGTTCATACATTTTATCTTAAATGTCAAAGCGAATTTGCAACGTAACGCAAAGCAAAAGTTTTATCTGACACGGCCTTTACAGTCACAACAAGGCTATGGAGTATGCATTTAGGTCCAATCGAGACGGATAGGAGAACATTAAGGTCGTAGAAAGTAAAAGGTGAAGTACTTGCATTTCGATACATATTTTTTTGGTTTTTGTTAAATTGAACAAAAATCAAAAGCAATTCAAGAAGTAGGACAATGTTACTTTTTTCCGCATAAGAAAATAGTTTATTATATTTAACATTGATTCTTATGTCATGATATGTGAACTTTGAACATTGAAAATTTATATCAGCGTTAAACACTGCTTCACCGATAACATAATTAATAAATCATTACGTAATACCCTGTTGTTAATTCCACAACTCTGACATCTCGGAAAAAAAAAAACAAAAGTAAAAGCAAATGGCGGTTGTCGTGGTCGAAAATTTTTACAGCAACTAAAGTATACAATTTATTTGTAGTAACTTTTTAAATCGTATAATATAGTTTGCTGGAAGATCTTGCATTTAAAAATATTATTGAAAAGAGGTAAAAAAGACAGTGTAACCTCGAATATAACTTGACCAGTATTAGTGAAGAAAATTTGTCGTCAATTTTTTTTCTGGCCCCATGCTACCAATGAAACACCAAAAAGTTATTACATTATTAGCATGGTTCGTTTTCTACGCCTATGATTTTTTGGTCGTACTATTTCATCTCCAAATAAACTTATTGTTTTTTGTTGGGCCTTCTCTAGTAGTCAAAATGGTTTAAAAAAAAAGTTTACAAATATAACTATGTAAAACTGTTTATTTGAAATATATGGCAATTAGAACATGGTTTATTTAAAAGGTTACAAATATGGAACTTTGATAATTGCGAAAGGATAAACAAATACAAAAATATTTTTATCTAAGTGAAATATAAAATACCACGAGTTAGGAATAGTGCAAAAAGTCCAATTATAAAATTGTCACTACAATTTTCTAAAGAAGAACGAAAAGAATACTGTTACAAAAGAAATTACCCAAACGCATTATACTGGATGAAAGCTTTCTACAAAAGTACCATCAAATCACGTCTTGATGTTTTATTTATAGCACTGTTTTAAAGGACAGATATAGCAGGCATAAAAAATTGTAACGTAACGTCATATATGTATGCTATAAAAATAAAAATTTTTTTTTAAAAATATATTAAAAATATTAAAATTAATATCTTCGGTACCACCATTAAGTGCTTCAGAAATTTTGTTAAAAAATGGCAGATTATGGTTATAGATAGATATAGATAAATACAAAAGAGAAAAAACCGAATTTCTAATAGAAGACCAGAAAACTTCCTGTCAATTGTGGTTGGTCGTGTGATGGTATTTAGACACAACAGAGCAGCATTATTTTGAAATACGTCAACAGGTTGTAGGCACAAAGCAAATATTAATCTTCAAGTAATTTAGTAAGTGAATCACATATTTATACATACATATATTTAGGAAAAAGTACAAACGGCAGGGAATTTGATGTAATAAAATGAAATCAGAAAAATTAATTAAGTTTTAGAAATTGGCTTCATTATTTCTCGAATTTGAGAATGATTTTGATGGAATGCCGCAAGAGAATAAGAGCGTGTTGGGCATTGATATTCAGAAAGAAGAACTTAAGGCTTTGTGGGACAAGGTCAAGTTAGCTTATGAAGCGTTTTTTACATGTCAGACTATTGCGGATTCCGGTGAGAAATGTGATCAAGCGAAATATTTATAAAAGGAATGTAGGTTATCGTACATAACTGTTGCTACACAAAAGGGTGAATTGTCGCAAAGTTTTATAAATAAATCTGTTCTCAGTTCTACTGAGTGTGGAACGGCAGGTGGTGGTGCGTTTTTTATTATATATAAGGATCTCTTCGGGAAATGTAAATATCAGAATTTGATTCCAAAACAAGATGTTGAAAGTAATGGTATTATTTTCTGTACCAGGTAACGAGTAGTGTTTATTTACATCACTTTTAGATATAATAACACCACGATATAAAAAAAAACAGTTACAATTGAAACAAACAAAAAGATAGTGAAAAAATTATTCACGTTTCCAACTATATTACAAGTACTTAAAATTATACCTACCCAGCAGTTCAAAATGGAAGTACCATCTCCAGTAGGTATTAAAAGGCTAGATATTTTAATATATACTTTTACAACGCCAGACACTACTAGCTCAAAAGAACATATTAGCTTATCCAATGAAAGGTACACGTTAAAATTTAATGTTGTTTTACCAGTAAAGGAGACGGACTTATAGTTTGGAACTGCGGGGTAGTAATGTTAAAAATAGGAATATTAAGATTCAGAAAATTAACAAAAAAAAAAAAAAAAAAAAATAAAAAAATAAAAACCATAACAAAACTACATGTATGTATACACATTTGCATACATTCATGATTAATGCAGGGAGTGCGTTGCTAAGCATAAACGAATTTTTCTTTGATTTTAAAATAGAAAACAATTTTTTTCCTTCTTATCGCAAAAAACCCGCAAAATGTTTTTATATGATTTGTAAGTAGACATATCATAAAAAATTCAAAATTTTTTTCCAAGCTTTTCCAAACTGGATTTAAAATTCTACTTGAAAGTAAAAAATGATTGCTTTTTTTCAAAAAATTATTAAAAATATTTCTACAATAAAAATGTTTAACTGAGATACAAATTTGGGTTTCCAAATACCTGAAGTTGAAGGTTCCATTAAGAAAATATTACTTTATACTACTTATGAGCAGATTCTAGATTTTAATTTCACATGGTTTTTCATTAACACCGTGGGAATGTTTTTAAGAATTTAAATGTAATTAGATTTTCCTTAAAATTATTTATTGTTTCCCACAGCGGCGAGTATTTAGTATAAATAAATTAACTTCACATGGTAGTCTTTAAGTGTGCCACAAACACACAGCAATAAAATCATTGTCACTTATGCTACACTAGGAAAATACAAAAATTTAATTAAATTTTTTTTTTTTTTTTACCACTGTTTTCAAAATCTTAAAATACTTTAACTTTTACAACGCATAACTCAAAAAGTAGATAACACAGAAAAAGGAAAAAGATAATTAGTGATGCACAATTTTGTTTACTATAATCGAAATTGATTACTTTTTAAAAATATAAACTTTCAATTAAGAGCCATTATTGGGAATTTTAATCCAACGCGCGGCGTTGCGTAGGTCTAATTTTAGAGTCTTTCTATGTACTGTATAAAACAAATATAGCCACTGACACATAAGAAACAATATTTTGTTATCGAAGAAGTACTTTTAAAGATAAATTAAATATCTCAGAGGAGACGTCACCTATCAGATCCAATCTATCAAGTATATGCCCAAAGGTACGCAAATACAAAATTTGATTACGATCACAGTGAAATGCATCTCTGCATACAAATTAATTCATTTTACTTTCATTTCTGCTTTTGATTTTAAACACGTCTTTTACTTTTTCGAGACAAAAGACTCCTTCGCTTTACGACCGCCACACGTTGACATCTTCTTTTATAAATACCACAATTTAGAATAGTTTACTTAATAAGTATCCATAATAATAAATAAAGAGTAAAAAGTTTTAATATTATTATTGGGCATTATTTTATTTAACGCGTATTGGTGACCCAGACGCCTCCACTCAAGATGCCAACGAAACCTTGATTTAACGAGTTTCAGGAAAGTCCCCTCCATTTTAGCCTGAACGCCCAGAAATATAGTTCGCTCAAGTGGAAGCACAGTTCGATATGGCAAAAATTGTGCGAGACTTTTCAAAATTGAATACAGTGGTCGCCACAATAGAATCAAACGTTTTAGCTCAAATATTAGATACGATAAACTCAAAAATGTTTTTTGAACGTTTTAACGATATCCAGCAAAAAAATATGCGAACGATTTTTTCAGATATGGAGTTAAGTGCTCGCCGCCCGAGCTAATTGCTCAAGGATTTACGTGATTTGGCAAAAAACAAGGTAAGCGAAGATTTTTTAAAATCCCTGTGGCTATAACGGCTACCATCAAACATAGGGGCTATCTTGCAGGCTTCGAAAGTAAAGTGATAGAGCTTTTCAAACTGGCTAATAAAGTCATTAAAATCAGTGATTATCGATAAGTGAACATAGTAAAAAACCACCATCTAAAATAATAATTTCTAAAATTAGTCAACATATGTCCTAAGTTGGAAAAAAACTCGCTAGGCCTTCAGCGACGTTCGACTGGAATTTTTCCATTGCTGATGTGACCGGACTTCTAAAAAAATTTAACCTTTTGGTTAATATGAAACGAAAACTTTTGATAAACAGGAAAACATTTTTAAAGGTAAGTAGTCATGCTATTCATACTGAGCTTTATTTTTTCCTTCGATTCCCAAGATAAATACACTTGTCTTCTACAAGAGTACAAAGGTTTTACCACGTTTGACCGCAGTTAAAAGATGAATTAAATAAGTGTTACGCACCACACAGAAATAACCAGTAATCCAGTTTTCGCACATGTATATTCAATACAACGGCATATGTCAGCCTTTAAACAGATGCTGGGCTAGCCTAGATGGTAAGAAAAACTAACGGGGACTGGTCACTATATAGCAACTATCGCTTGTTAAACGCCATCACCCTGACATGTACCCGATAACCTTTACCCAATACGTCTGATCAATCTCACACAACAAATTTTTCCGTAATCGACCTGTAACGGGCACATACCCATAGATTCAGCCCTTAAAGCTGCTTTGCTGTTTGAGTTAAAGCGAATGACTTTCGGCTTACCAAACATCGACAAAGGTTCAACGTCGATTGGACGACATATTTCGGGACATCTAAATCGCCTCACAATCTAAAGAAAAACACACTTCTTTGCCAGTGCGTTCTAACCGCTAATGTTGAAAAATCGTCGTTCGGAAAAGCTAAAATTAGCTTTTTAGCCCATACAATATCACCCGAAGGAATCTAACCAGTGCTAAAGTTAAGGCAATTAACAACCTGTTAGTACCCAAGGTAGCAAAGGAGCTGAAAAGATTTCTTGGGTTGATAAATTTCAATATGGCGTTCATACCTGATGTTTAAGTACAAATTGTTACTTTTACGGCTGTTCCAAATTTTCTTTAAGTGTCAAATTGATACCCTTTTTATCATCCTTGTTGGAAGGCCTTTGTTTGTTTTTTTTAACGAGTAAACCGTTAACGGTACTTAAATATTGTTTCCTATTTTACCTAATTTAATTAAATTAATTCTCTTTGTTTTATTTCTATATGTTTAAAACCATATTTTTTCTATATTCATCGAATATACTACGAAACATTGGTCCACACGAACCGGATAAAACAGGCAAGAATCCTTTACGGGAACTTATTGACAAATTTCATCGTTCTTCAATTATAAAATAAATTCAGGTTAGTAAAATTGATTTAAAAAAGTGAATTGTGTTAAAACACTGGTATTTACATGTGTGTATAATAAAATAAACAAGTAATTGGTGATTGTGTAAGACAAAAGATAATACAGTGCGTTAACTGCATATGATCGCCTACATTAAGTTATCAATACCAATTTTATTAAAGCTGAGTTTTAGTTTTAGTAAAATGTAAAATGTAACTGATTAAATATAAATCAAATAAATTAATTAAAATTTTTCCGATATTGTCTGCATTCAATTTTATATATATCGCGGTATATTTTCGGGAAAATTAATTGTTAATTAAAGAAATTTTCGCAAGAATACGTGTGTGAAAAGAGTATTAGTATAAATTGAAAACACTGATTTATTAACTTATATTGTTACATATATACTGAATTATATTTACAGTGGGATTTGTATAAATTAATACGTGTTTTAACTTTGTTATGTTAGTAATCTTTTTTTACTTATATCATTATATCACTAATCACCATACTGTTGGTCGATTTGACTTCAAGTTTGTTTAGTTAATTTTGTTACTGAATTTTATATCTTTTACAAAGTCAACGAAGCCTCTCTACTTAAAGAATAAAGTAAATTTAAATTTATTTTGAAATGTCGGGAAAATATTTTTAAAGCTTTACTCGTGTTTCAGATGCCCTATTTAAAGTATATTTTAACAAAATTCACAATGAGGATTACCAAGGCTATACTTGTAGGATATTAAGAGGTAAATTGGAAAAGCTTTGGGAAAAAGTCAAAATTGAATACGAGCAGTATTTAATTGATTTAGAAGCGTCCCCGGAAGTAAAATCTGGCTTGTTAGAAGTTGATGGCTTGTTTTGCAATGCTATGAGAATGAGTGTATGAATGCTATGAAAATGAAATGTGATGAACTAGGGGCAAAAGCCTGACGGTTGGTGATAATTCTTGCCACAATCAACACCTTCCATCTAATGATATCTTTAATAGTGATTATCTTTCGTGGCAAATATTTAGGTATCTTTTTACGGGTTTTTATATTAACAATAGCTGTCTCAGTGATACTGAAATATTGTGTTATTTGGAGAGAACTGGAAAAGAGGCTAAGGAGATCGTCTCTAAGTACCCGTTAACAAACGCAGGGTTCGATATCGCGCGGAAAAATCTAACAGACAAGTATGAGAATTCGCGAATGTTGGTAAGCAATTAACTAAAGAGTCTTTTTAGCCTAGAAACTACAACAAAGGAAACTATTTCGGGCCTTAAAAAATACAACGCGGTATTAGTAGCCTTTAAACTGATCTGTCGGTTTACGAAACAGATACAGATAACTTGGATCCGATTATTGTTTTTACTTAACTTCAACGTGGCCAAATCAAACATTCACATTTTGGAAGCAAAGTATAAAAGACAAAACAGCTCTGTCCCTTTGGAAGGACTTAGACATCTTCCTAACGGAAATAATTCGAACTTTAGATTGTATAAGCCATGGAAACATTGCTAAGTTAACTGCTTTTTAAGGTCCCGTGAATTCAAAGACTACAAAAGTGAACATAATTGCTTCATTTGTAATCCGAGACATCGTGCCTTATTTCATCGCAGTTTGCCAACAGATGATTCTGTTAGTAATAATAACAATAGTGATAACAATAAAATTGTAACTTTAATTGTTAAAGTAGAAACTTTAAGCTTCTTTTTCCCGCGCTATTGAATTCATTCTTTTTTTCTTGAATTTCTCTTTGAATTGTAAATAATGAATCAACTACATTTTTTCAGTCTATTTCTAGACCTTTATACCTTATAATGTAATAGAATTGTATTATTTAGTACTTAAGCTATTAGGGTAAATTTTTACCCCCTACTTTTAATTTTTCCCCATGGCCTTCGGCTACGTTTCGGTTGGTTAAGCTCCGCCATTATATATTTGAAGTTAACAAGAAGCAGAATTTAAGACCATTTTGAACATAGTTATTACACAATTCTGGAATAAATTATAACGAGAAGAAAAACATTCTTTTTTGTATTACTGTGGGATATCTACTTGGGAAATAATCTCAACATACGCAGCTAGAAAATACTCGTGCTTCTCCGAAGCAAACATTGCTCCTGCGGGTCTTCCCGAACCGTTTTTTGGAATCAACATATTGTTCATAACACACCAAAAAGAAGATTTTATTAAATTATTATTATTAAGATTTTATTAAATTATTATTATTAAGTATTAATCTCACTTATCCAAAAAATTGCAGTTCTGTAAGAATTCATATATATTGGAAACACATAAAGAATACTTGATGTAGTCGTTCCTTTTGCAAACTTTCCTTGTCCGTATTTACAGTCTGATAATAAATCTGATAAAATAGAGACATATATAAAAAAACTATGCTTTAAAGAACAGAATATTAAACGATAACAGTGGAGCAGATAGTTTTATTTTTATTATTCACTTTTACACATTTTAATTGATCATGAGTTTGACAGTCAAGTTTATTTTTGTCTCAGGCCATATGGTTTCGTTCTGCAGTATTTTTGAAAAATTTTCAATGGAAGAACAGACCCAAAATCTGCTGGAGGTAAAACTGTTAGATCTTAGCAAAAGATGGGATACTTTAGTTATGGCGTATCATGAGGTCATGGTTTCAGGTGACGTAGGAATTAATAAAGAGTTTAAAAACTCAGCGAAAGAAAAATTTGAAAAATTCGAAAATTTATATTACATGTGGAAATCGGAAATTCTAGATTTAGTTGAGGTACGAAAAGGTAGTTCAGACCCTTTACTAATTCCTAATTAACCCCTCCAGACGGTAAATGTGCCCTACATAAAAGTCCCCCCATGCGATTCGGAAAATTTTTAAGGCAGCTATGAAGATTGGCCTACATTCAAAGATATATTTACAGCTGTTTACATCAATCACCCACGATTAACAGACGCAGAGAAGCTATATCATTTAAGATATAAAACTCAGGGTCAAGCAGCTACCACAATTACCAAATAAATTCAAGTTTACTCTAAATCATCCACCAAAAACGCAGATTTATATGACTGACAATAAAGGCCAATTTGAACAAAAGCAGTGCAAAATGTGTAAAAAGTCACATTTCCTACGCACTTGTGCCCAATTTTAAGAATTATCAGTACTCCAAAAAATCGATTTTGTATCAAAAAATAACTTATGTAAAAACTGTTTATCAACAAAACACGATACTTCAAAATGTCCAAGCTCATACCTTTGTTTAATTTGCAAACGGTAACACATTACGTTACTTCACACTCACGATAGTAGCGCTTAACAAAGGCCAAACTATTCAGGAGCAAGAAGAATTACACAAGTTCACTTTACACAAGCAAGTGATGTCGTAGAAGACATGTAGACCGAAAGCTCAGAGGAGGAAGTTTTCCAAGTGCAAACTTATTTTACGACCAATCGGTCAAGCATACTATAAAATAATTAAAAGACGAACAAATTTAATTCTTTCATACCCAATCGGTGACTTGAATATAGCAAATATTTGTGATTTAAATTTGTCTGACCCAATTGTGACAAACCAGCTCAAGTGGATGAAGTATCAAGGGAAGAAGCAATTAACGAATTGTTGGTTTTCTGAAGTCAAATTAAAAGGGTAATAAGCGGCCCTATTAAATAAGTAAATGTTTTCTCGACGTGGGTATCACAAGAAAATCACGTGCCTATAAAGAAGTTGATAAAACGGTTTTAGGCTATGGAAAAAGTTTCAAGGAAAAGCCTATTTCTAATGGCGATAAATATTGCGACCAGCTATTTCAAAGGAGTACAATTAGGTTGCCCATAGTAAGATTTATGGTTCGATTACCCTTTAAACAAGACTTTCTATCTAAAATTGGTCTAGGCCCCTCTCGATTTGTGGCGCTAGCTCAATACAAAAGGATGGAGAGAACCTTGCAAAAAAATTCAGATCTTGAAGCGGGATATAATCAAGCTTTATTAGAACACCTTACATTAAATCATACGAAAAAAACCAGCAGTCTAGAAATTTCTCGTAACGGCTCTCACTTTTCCTTCTATTTACCACATCATGCTGTCGTGAAATCTGACTTTAAATCAACAAGAATTAGATTGGTATTTAATGCATCAAAGCGAGCTGGTTCAGGCTTATCAATTAATGATATTTTACACATTGGTCCTACTTTACAAACAGATTTGACAATGGTTATTCTTAATTAGAGTCTATATCGTTTCGTTTTTACTAGCGATATGGAAAAAGTAAACCGCCAAATATGGCTACACCCTGAGGCTCGCCCGTTTCATAGAATTCTATATCACAGATCTAGCCAAGATCCAATTGAGGATTTTGTATTAAAAACAGATACCTTCGGGCTTAACTGTGCCCCGTTTCTCGCTATTAAAACTCTTCATAAGTTGGCAGATGACTCGTCTCCGTTATACCCTAAAGTGTCAAAGATTCTTAAAAGGGAAACGTATGTAGATGATATACTGTCAGGTGGTCATAATTTAGTGGAAGCAAAAGAGGCGCAAATGCAACTGATAAATGTTTAAAAATCTGCAGGTATAAATTTAAAAATAGACTGCTGATCATTCTGAACTAATGAGAGAAATGCCCGAAGAGGATCAAATATATTCAAATTTCTAGTTCTACTAAAACCCTAGGGATCACGTGGAATGCTTTGAGCGATGAATTTAGGTACTCGATTATCCCCTTTGAACCCCCTATCAGTGCCACAAAACGTCAAATTTTATAAAAAGTAGCACTCTGTTCGACCTAGCAGGTTGGCTGTCGCCCATAATAATACAAGCAAAAATTCTACTTCAACAACTATTGCTCGAGGGGCAGAATTAGGATTCCACCGTGAAGCCGGCCTCTCTATCAAAATGGAGTCAGTTTCTCAAAGACATTCCTGATATGGAAAATATTAAAATACCCAGATGGGTAAACTTCAACCCGGCAAAAGAACAGAACTTTACGGATTTTGCAACTCTTTGGGGCAGCAGTATATTTTAGATGCACAGATTTAAATAACAAAATTTCGAGTAAGCTTACCGTAGCTAAAACGAAAGTCGCACCATTGAAAAAAAAACAGCTTCTCAAGGCTTGAGCTCGCTGCAGCAGTTTTACTATCCAAACTTATTCAATGTGTTTTTAAAAACATACATTTTGATCTTATCAGATTCTTCTATAGTACTCGCATGGCTAAATAAACCACACCATGTTTTGAAGACGTCCGTAGTAAACCGCGTATAAGAAATACGAGAAAACGTTGGTATTGCTACTTGACGTCATGTCCAACAGCCAGTAACCCTGCTGCTTTAGGTACCCGAGGGCGAACTCCTAAGGAATGACAAGGTGACGTTCTGTGGCAGCAGAGTCCAGTATGGTTAATACAGGAAGAGTCTCACTGGCGACATAATCAAATGGGAGAAATTGTTGCACCCGAGTCAAGAAATACTGACTGTCTTATACTTCAAACAAAAGATCAATGCCCATTTATACATACGATAGGAAGTATCAGCCTCAAGCCTCAAGATATAAAGTGTTTATGTTCATGCCCAAAATTTGTGGTATATTTGACATTTACGGGGCGCTGCAATCGATCACTAGTCGTTTGCTGTTATAAGTTTTTTATTATACCTACAAAGTTTGTAACGCAAAGTCATCTTTTTTTTTAATTATAAAAATATAAAACCAATAAAAATTTTGTTTGTTAAATTGTATACCGAACTTTTATTTTTATTGAGGAACTAAATATCCAGTTTTAAAGGGTAAGGAAGAGATTTGTGTTAAAAACTCCATCTTTAACGCAACAAGCCAAGGAAGTTACAGTCACAACAAGGCTATGGAGTATGCATTTAGGTCCAATCGAGACGGATAGGAGAACATTAAGGTCGTAGAAAGTAAAAGGTGAAGTACTTGCATTTCGATACATATTTTTTTGGTTTTTGTTAAATTGAACAAAAATCAAAAGCAATTCAAGAAGTAGGACAATGTTACTTTTTCCCGCATAAGAAAATAGTTTATTATATTTAACATTGATTCTTATGTCATGATATGTGAACTTTGAACATTGAAAATTTATATCAGCGTTAAACACTGCTTCACCGATAACATAATTAATAAATCATTACGTAATACCCTGTTGTTAATTCCACAACTCTGACATCTCGAAAAAAAAACAAAAGTAAAAGCAAATGGCGGTTGTCGTGGTCGAAAATTTTTACAGCAACTAAAGTATACAATTTATTTATAGTAACTTTTTAAATCGTATAATATAGTTTGCTGGAAGATCTTGCATTTAAAAATATTATTGAAAAGAGGTAAAAAAGACAGTGTAACCTCGAATATAACTTGACCAGTATTAGTGAAGAAAATTTGTCGTCAATTTTTTTTCTGGCCCCATGCTACCAATGAAACACCAAAAAGTTATTACATTATTAGCATGGTTCGTTTTCTACGCCTATGATTTTTTGGTCGTACTATTTCATCTCCAAATAAACTTATTGTTTTTTGTTGGGCCTTCTCTAGTAGTCAAAATGGTTTAAAAAAAAAGTTTACAAATATAACTATGTAAAACTGTTTATTTGAAATATATGGCAATTAGAACATGGTTTATTTAAAAGGTTACAAATATGGAACTTTGATAATTGCGAAAGGATAAACAAATACAAAAATATTTTTATCTAAGTGAAAGTTAAAATACCACGAGTTAGGAATAGTGCAAAAAGTCCAATTATAAAATTGTCACTACAATTTTCTAAAGAAGAACGAAAAGAATACTGTTACAAAAGAAATTACCCAAACGCATTATACTGGATGAAAGCTTTCTACAAAAGTACCATCAAATCACGTCTTGATGTTTTATTTATAGCACTGTTTTAAAGGACAGATATAGCAGGCATAAAAAATTGTAACGTAACGTCATATATGTATGCTATAAAAATAAAAATATTTTTTTTAAAAATATATTAAAAATATTAAAATTAATATCTTCGGTACCACCATTAAGTGCTTCAGAAATTTTGTTAAAAAATGGCAGATTATGGTTATAGATAGATATAGATAAATAAAAGATATAGATAGATATAGATAAATAAAGAGAAAAAACCGAATTTCTAATAGAAGACCAGAAAACTTCCTGTCAATTGTGGTTGGTCGTGTGATGGTATTTAGACACAACAGAGCAGCATTATTTTGAAATACGTCAACAGGTTGTAGGCACAAAGCAAATATTAATCTTCAAGTAATTTAGTAAGTGAATCACATATTTATACATACATATATTTAGGAAAAAGTACAAACGGCAGGGAATTTGATGTAATAAAATGAAATCAGAAAAATTAATTAAGTTTTAGAAATTGGCTTCATTATTTCTCGAATTTGAGAATGATTTTGATGGAATGCCGCAAGAGAATAAGAGCGTGTTGGGCATTGATATTCAGAAAGAAGAACTTAAGGCTTTGTGGGACAAGGTCAAGTTAGCTTATGAAGCGTTTTTTACATGTCAGACTATTGCGGATTCCGGTGAGAAATGTGATCAAGCGAAATATTTATAAAAGGAATGTAGGTTATCGTACATAACTGTTGCTACACAAAAGGGTGAATTGTCGCAAAGTTTTATAAATAAATCTGTTCTCAGTTCTACTGAGTGTGGAACGGCAGGTGGTGGTGCGTTTTTTATTATATATAAGGATCTCTTCGGGAAATGTAAATATCAGAATTTGATTCCAAAACAAGATGTTGAAAGTAATGGTATTATTTTCTGTACCAGGTAACGAGTAGTGTTTATTTACATCACTTTTAGATATAATAACACCACGATATAAAAAAAAACAGTTACAATTGAAACAAACAAAAAGATAGTGAAAAAATTATTCACGTTTCCAACTATATTACAAGTACTTAAAATTATACCTACCCAGCAGTTCAAAGTGGAAGTACCATCTCCAGTAGGTATTAAAAGGCTAGATATTTTAATATATACTTTTACAACGCCAGACACTACTAGCTCAAAAGAACATATTAGCTTATCCAATGAAAGGTACACGTTAAAATTTAATGTTGTTTTACCAGTAAAGGAGACGGACTTATAGTTTGGAACTGCGGGGTAGTAATGTTAAAAATAGGAATATTAAGATTCAGAAAATTAACAAAAAAAAAAAAAAATAAAAAAATAAAAACCATAACAAAACTACATGTATGTATACACATTTGCATACATTCATGATTAATGCAGGGAGTGCGTTGCTAAGCATAAACGAATTTTTCTTTGATTTTAAAATAGAAAACAATTTTTTTCCTTCTTATCGCAAAAAACCCGCAAAATGTTTTTATATGATTTGTAAGTAGACATATCATAGAAAATTCAAAATTTTTTTCCAAGCTTTTCCAAACTGGATTTAAAATTCTACTTGAAAGTAAAAAATGATTGCTTTTTTTCAAAAAATTATTAAAAATATTTCTACAATAAAAATGTTTAACTGAGATACAAATTTGGGTTTCCAAATACCTGAAGTTGAAGGTTCCATTAAGAAAATATTACTTTATACTACTTATGAGCAGATTCTAGATTTTAATTTCACATGGTTTTTCATTAACACCGTGGGAATGTTTTTAAGAATTTAAATGTAATTAGATTTTCCTTAAAATTATTTATTGTTTCCCACAGCGGCGAGTATTTAGTATAAATAAATTTACTTCACATGGTAGTCTTTAAGTGTGCCACAAACACACAGCAATAAAATCATTGTCACTTATGCTACACTAGGAAAATACAAAAATTTAATTAAATATTTTTTTTTTATTTTTACCACTGTTTTCAAAATCTTAAAATACTTTAACTTTTACAACGCACAACTCAAAAAGTAGATAACACAGAAAAAGGAAAAAGATAATTAGTGATGCACAATTTTGTTTACTATAATCGAAATTGATTACTTTTTAAAAATATAAACTTTCAATTAAGAGCCATTATTGGGAATTTTAATCCAACGCGCGGCGTTGCGTAGGTCTAATTTTAGAGTCTTTCTATGTACTGTATAAAACAAATATAGCCACTGACACATAAGAAACAATATTTTGTTATCGAAAAAGTACTTTTAAAGATAAATTAAATATCTCAGAGGAGACGTCACCTATCAGATCCAATCTATCAAGTATATGCCCAAAGGTACGCAAATACAAAATTTGATTACGATCACAGTGAAATGCATCTCTGCATACAAATTAATTCATTTTACTTTCATTTTTGCTTTTGATTTTAAACACGTCTTTTACTTTTTCGAGACAAAAGACTCCTTCGCTTTACGACCGCCACACGTTGACATCTTCTTTTATAAATACCACAATTTAGAATAGTTTACTTAATAAGTATCCATAATAATAAATAAAGAGTAAAAAGTTTTAATATTATTATTGGGCATTATTTTATTTAACGCGTATTGGTGACCCAGACGCCTCCACTCAAGATGCCAACGAAACCTTGATTTAACGAGTTTCAGGAAAGTCCCCTCCATTTTAGCCTGAACGCCCAGAAATATAGTTCGCTCAAGTGGAAGCACAGTTCGATATGGCAAAAATTGTGCGAGACTTTTCAAAATTGAATACAGTGGTCGCCACAATAGAATCAAACGTTTTAGGTCAAATATTAGATACGATAAACTCAAAAATGTTTTTTTAACGTTTTAACGATATCCAGCAAAAAAATATGCGAACGATTTTTTCAGATATGGAGTTAAGTGCTCGCCGCCCGAGCTAATTGCTCAAGGATTTACGTGATTTGGCAAAAAACAAGGTAAGCGAAGATTTTTTAAAATCCCTGTGGCTATAACGGCTACCATCAAACATAGGGGCTATCTTGCAGGCTTCGAAAGTAAAGTGATAGAGCTTTTCAAACTGGCTAATAAAGTCATTAAAATCAGTGATTATCGATAAGTGAACATAGTAAAAAACCACCATCTAAAATAATAATTTCTAAAATTAGTCAACATATGTCCTAAGTTGGAAAAAAACTCGCTAGGCCTTCAGCGACGTTCGACTGGAATTTTTCCATTGCTGATGTGACCGGACTTCTAAAAAAATTTAACCTTTTGGTTAATATGAAACGAAAACTTTTGATAAACAGGAAAACATTTTTAAAGGTAAGTAGTCATGCTATTCATACTGAGCTTTATTTTTTCCTTCGATTCCCAAGATAAATACACTTGTCTTCTACAAGAGTACAAAGGTTTTACCACGTTTGACCGCAGTTAAAAGATGAATTAAATAAGTGTTACGCACCACACAGAAATAACCAGTAATCCAGTTTTCGCACATGTATATTCAATACAACGGCATATGTCAGCCTTTAAACAGATGCTGGGCTAGCCTAGATGGTAAGAAAAACTAACGGGGACTGGTCACTATATAGCAACTATCGCTTGTTAAACGCCATCACCCTGACATGTACCCGATAACCTTTACCCAATACGTCTGATCAATCTCACACAACAAATTTTTCCGTAATCGACCTGTAACGGGCACATACCCATAGATTCAGCCCTTAAAGCTGCTTTGCTGTTTGAGTTAAAGCGAATGACTTTCGGCTTACCAAACATCGACAAAGGTTCAACGTCGATTGGACGACATATTTCGGGACATCTAAATCGCCTCACAATCTAAAGAAAAACACACTTCTTTGCCAGTGCGTTCTAACCGCTAATGTTGAAAAATCGTCGTTCGGAAAAGCTAAAATTAGCTTTTTAGCCCATACAATATCACCCGAAGGAATCTAACCAGTGCTAAAGTTAAGGCAATTAACAACCTGTTAGTACCCAAGGTAGCAAAGGAGCTGAAAAGATTTCTTGGGTTGATAAATTTCAATATGGCGTTCATACCTGATGTTTAAGTACAAATTGTTACTTTTACGGCTGTTCCAAATTTTCTTTAAGTGTCAAATTGATACCCTTTTTATCATCCTTGTTGGAAGGCCTTTGTTTGTTTTTTTTAACGAGTAAACCGTTAACGGTACTTAAATATTGTTTCCTATTTTACCTAATTTAATTAAATGAATTCTCTTTGTTTTATTTCTATATGTTTAAAACCATATTTTTTCTAATTTCATCGAATATACTACGAAACATTGGTCCACACGAACCGGATAAAACAGGCAAGAATCCTTTACGGGAACTTATTGACAAATTTCATCGTTCTTCAATTATAAAATAAATTCAGGTTAGTAAAATTGATTTAAAAAAGTGAATTGTGTTAAAACACTGGTATTTACATGTGTGTATAATAAAATAAACAAGTAATTGGTGATTGTGTAAGACAAAAGATAATACAGTGCGTTAACTGCATATGATCGCCTACATTAAGTTATCAATACCAATTTTATTAAAGCTGAGTTTTAGTTTTAGTAAAATGTAAAATGTAACTGATTAAATATAAATCAAATAAATTAATTAAAATTTTTCCGATATTGTCTGCATTCAATTTTATATATATCGCGGTATATTTTCGGGAAAATTAATTGTTAATTAAAGAAATTTTCGCAAGAATACGTGTGTGAAAAGAGTATTAGTATAAATTGAAAACACTGATTTATTAACTTATATTGTTACATATATACTGAATTATATTTACAGTGGGATTTGTATAAATTAATACGTGTTTTAACTTTGTTATGTTAGTAATCTTTTTTTACTTATATCATTATATCACTAATCACCATACTGTTGGTCGATTTGACTTCAAGTTTGTTTAGTTAATTTTGTTACTGAATTTTATATCTTTTACAAAGTCAACGAAGCCTCTCTACTTAAAGAATAAAGTAAATTTAAATTTATTTTGAAATGTCGGGAAAATATTTTTAAAGCTTTACTCGTGTTTCAGATGCCCTATTTAAAGTATATTTTAACAAAATTCACAATGAGGATTACCAAGGCTATACTTGTAGGATATTAAGAGGTAAATTGGAAAAGCTTTGGGAAAAAGTCAAAATTGAATACGAGCAGTATTTAATTGATTTAGAAGCGTCCCCGGAAGTAAAACCTGGCTTGTTAGAAGTTGATGGCTTGTTTTGCAATGCTATGAGAATGAGTGTATGAATGCTATGAAAATGAAATGTGATGAACTAGGGGCAAAGGCCTGACGGTTGGTGATAATTCTTGCCACAATCAACACCTTCCATCTAATGATATCTTTAATAGTGATTATCTTTCGTGGCAAATATTTAGGTATCTTTTTACGGGTTTTTATATTAACAATAGCTGTCTCAGTGATACTGAAATATTGTGTTATTTGGAGAGAACTGGAAAAGAGGCTAAGGAGATCGTCTCTAAGTACCCGTTAACAAACGCTGGGTTCGATATCGCGCGGAAAAATCTAACAGACAAGTATGAGAATTCGCGAATGTTGGTAAGTAATTAACTAAAGAGTCTTTTTAGCCTAGAAACTACAACAAAGGAAACTATTTCGGGCCTTAAAAAATTACAACGCGGTATTAGTAGCCTTTAAACTGATCTGTCGGTTTACGAAACAGATACAGATAACTTGGATCCGATTATTGTTTTTACTTAACTTCAACGTGGCCAAATCAAACATTCACATTTTGGAAGCAAAGTATAAAAGACAAAACAGCTCTGTCCCTTTGGAAGGACTTAGACATCTTCCTAACGGAAATAATTCGAACTTTAGATTGTATAAGCCATGGAAACATTGCTAAGTTAACTGCTTTTTAAGGTCCCGTGAATTCAAAGACTACAAAAGTGAACATAATTGCTTCATTTGTAATCCGAGACATCGTGCCTTATTTCATCGCAGTTTGCCAACAGATGATTCTGTTAGTAATAATAACAATAGTGATAACAATAAAATTGTAACTTTAATTGTTAAAGTAGAAACTTTAAGCTTCTTTTTCCCGCGCTATTGAATTCATTCTTTTTTTCTTGAATTTCTCTTTGAATTGTAAATAATGAATCAACTACATTTTTTCAGTCTATTTCTAGACCTTTATACCTTATAATGTAATAGAATTGTATTATTTAGTACTTAAGCTATTAGGGTAAATTTTTACCCCCTACTTTTAATTTTTCCCCATGGCCTTCGGCTACGTTTCGGTTGGTTAAGCTCCGCCATTATATATTTGAAGTTAACAAGAAGCAGAATTTAAGACCATTTTGAACATAGTTATTACACAATTCTGGAATAAATTATAACGAGAAGAAAAACATTCTTTTTTGTATTACTGTGGGATATCTACTTGGGAAATAATCTCAACATACGCAGCTAGAAAATACTCGTGCTTCTCCGAAGCAAACATTGCTCCTGCGGGTCTTCCCGAACCGTTTTTTGGAATCAACATATTGTTCATAACACACCAAAAAGAAGATTTTATTAAATTATTATTATTAAGATTTTATTAAATTATTATTATTAAGTATTAATCTCACTTATCCAAAAAATTGCAGTTCTGTAAGAATTCATATATATTGGAAACACATAAAGAATACTTGATGTAGTCGTTCCTTTTGCAAACTTTCCTTGTCCGTATTTACAGTCTGATAATAAATCTGATAAAATAGAGACATATATAAAAAAAACTATGCTTTAAAGAACAGAATATTAAACGATAACAGTGGAGCAGATAGTTTTATTTTTATTATTCACTTTTACACATTTTAATTGATCATGAGTTTGACAGTCAAGTTTATTTTTGTCTCAGACCATATGGTTTCGTTCTGCAGTATTTTTGAAAAATTTTCAATGGAAGAACAGACCCAAAATCTGCTGGAGGTAAAACTGTTAGATCTTAGCAAAAGATGGGATACTTTAGTTATGGCGTATCATGAGGTCATGGTTTCAGGTGACGTAGGAATTAATAAAGAGTTTAAAAACTCAGCGAAAGAAAAATTTGAAAAATTCGAAAATTTATATTACATGTGGAAATCGGAAATGCTAGATTTAGTTGAGGTACGAAAAGGTAGTTCAGACCCTTTACTAATTCCTAATTAACCCCTCCAGACGGTAAATGTGCCCTACATAAAAGTCCCCCCATGCGATTCGGAAAATTTTTAAGGCAGCTATGAAGATTGGCCTAAATTCATAGATATATTTACAGCTGTTTACATCAATCACCCACGATTAACAGACGCAGAGAAGCTATATCATTTAAGATATAAAACTCAGGGTCAAGCAGCTACCACAATTACCAAATAAATTCAAGTTTACTCTAAATCATCCACCAAAAACGCAGATTTATATGACTGACAATAAAGGCCAATTTGAACAAAAGCAGTGCAAAATGTGTAAAAAGTCACATTTCCTACGCACTTGTGCCCAATTTTAAGAATTATCAGTACTCAAAAAAATCGATTTTGTATCAAAAAATAACTTATGTAAAAACTGTTTATCAACAAAACACGATACTTCAAAATGTCCAAGCTCATACCTTTGTTTAATTTGCAAACGGTAACACATTACGTTACTTCACACTCACGATAGTAGCGCTTAACAAAGGCCAAACTATTCAGGAGCAAGAAGAATTACACAAGTTCACTTTACACAAGCAAGTGATGTCGTAGAAGACATGTAGACCGAAAGCTCAGAGGAGGAAGTTTTCCAAGTGCAAACTTATTTTACGACCAATCGGTCAAGCATACTATAAAATAATTAAAAGACGAACAAATTTAATTCTTTCATACCCAATCGGTGACTTGAATATAGCAAATATTTGTGATTTAAATTTGTCTGACCCAATTGTGACAAACCAGCTCAAGTGGATGAAGTATTAAGGGAAGAAACAATTAACGAATTGTTGGTTTTCTGAAGTCAAATTAAAAGGGTAATAAGCGGCCCTATTAAATAAGTAAATGTTTTCTCGACGTGGGTATCACAAGAAAATCACGTGCCTATAAAGAAGTTGATAAAACGGTTTTAGGCTATGGAAAAAGTTTCAAGGAAAAGCCTATTTCTAATGGCGATAAATATTGCGACCAGCTATTTCAAAGGAGTACAATTAGGTTGCCCATAGTAAGATTTATGCTTCGATTACCCTTTAAACAAGACTTTCTATCTAAAATTGGTCTAGGCCCCTCTCGATTTGTGGCGCTAGCTCAATACAAAAGGATGGAGAGAACCTTGCAAAAAAATTCAGATCTTGAAGCGGGATATAATCAAGCTTTATTAAAATACCTTACATTAAATCATACGAAAAAAACCAGCAGTCTAGAAATTTCTCGTAACGGCTCTCACTTTTCCTTCTATTTACCACATCATGCTGTCGTGAAATCTGACTTTAAATCAACAAGAATTAGATTGGTATTTAATGCATCAAAGCGAGCTGGTTCAGGCTTATCAATTAATGATATTTTACACATTGGTTCTACTTTACAAACAGATTTGACAATGGTTATTCTTAATTAGAGTCTATATCGTTTCGTTTTTACTAGCGATATGGAAAAAGTAAACCGCCAAATATGGCTACACCCTGAGGCTCGCCCGTTTCATAGAATTCTATATCACAGATCTAGCCAAGATCCAATTGAGGATTTTGTATTAAAAACAGATACCTTCGGGCTTAACTGTGCCCCGTTTCTCGCTATTAAAACTCTTCATAAGTTGGCAGATGACTCGTCTCTGTTATACCCTAAATTGTCAAAGATTCTTAAAAGGGAAACGTATGTAGATGATATACTGTCAGGTGGTCATAATTTAGTGGAAGCAAAAGAGGCGCAAATGCAACTGATAAATGTTTAAAAATCTGCAGGTATAAATTTAAAAATAGACTGCTGATCATTCTGAACTAATGAGAGAAATGCCCGAAGAGGATCAAATAGATTCAAATTTCTAGTTCTACTAAAACCCTAGGGATCACGTGGAATGCTTTGAGCGATGAATTAAGGTACTCGATTATCCCCTTTGAACCCCCTATCAGTGCCACAAAACGTCAAATTTTATAAAAAGTAGCACTCTGTTCGACCTAGCAGGTTGGCTGTCGCCCATAATAATACAAGCAAAAATTCTACTTCAACAACTATTGCTCGAGGGGCAGAATTAGGATTCCACCGTGAAGCCGGCCTCTCTATCAAAATGGAGTCAGTTTCTCAAAGACATTCCTGATATGGAAAATATTAAAATACCCAGATGGGTAAACTTCAACCCGGCAAAAGAACAGAACTTTACGGATTTTGCAACTCTTTGGGGCAGCAGTATATTTTAGATGCACAGATTTAAATAACAAAATTTCGAGTAAGCTTACCGTAGCTAAAACGAAAGTCGCACCATTGAAAAAAAAACCAGCTTATCAAGGCTTGAGCTCGCTGCAGCAGTTTTACTATCCAAACTTATTCAATGTGTTTTTAAAAACATACATTTTGATCTTATCAGATTCTTCTATAGTACTCGCATGGCTAAATAAACCACACCATGTTTTGAAGACGTCCGTAGCAAACCGCGTATAAAAAATACGAGAAAACGTTGGTATTGCTACTTGACGTCATGTCCAACAGCCAGTAACCCTGCTGCTTTAGGTACCCGAGGGCGAACTCCTAAGGAATGACAAGGTGACGTTCTGTGGCAGCAGAGTCCAGTATGGTTAATACAGGAAGAGTCTCACTGGCGACATAATCAAATGGGAGAAATTGTTGCACCCGAGTCAAGAAATACTGACTGTCTTATACTTCAAACAAAAGATCATACGATAGGAAGTATCAGCCTCAAGCCTCAAGATATAAAGTGTTTATGTTCATGCCCAAAATTTGTGGTATATTTGACATTTACGGGGCGCTGCAATCGATCACTAGTCGTTTGCTGTTATAAGTTTTTTATTATACCTACAAAGTTTGTAACGCAAAGTCATCTTTTTTTTTAATTATAAAAATATAAAACCAATAAAAATTTTGTTTGTTAAATTTCACATTGTATACCGAACTTTTATTTTTATTGAGGAACTAAATATCCAGTTTTAAAGGGTAAGGAAGAGATTTGTGTTAAAAACTCCATCTTTAACGCAACAAGCCAAGGAAGTTACAGTCACAACAAGGCTATGGAGTATGCATTTAGGTCCAATCGAGACGGATAGGAGAACATTAAGGTCGTAGAAAGTAAAAGGTGAAGTACTTGCATTTCGATACATATTTTTTTGGTTTTTGTTAAATTGAACAAAAATCAAAAGCAATTCAAGAAGTAGGACAATGTTACTTTTTTCCGCATAAGAAAATAGTTTATTATATTTAACATTGATTCTTATGTCATGATATGTGAACTTTGAACATTGAAAATTTATATCAGCGTTAAACACTGCTTCACCGATAACATAATTAATAAATCATTACGTAATACCCTGTTGTTAATTCCACAACTCTGACATCTCGGAAAAAAAAAACAAAAGTAAAAGCAAATGGCGGTTGTCGTGGTCGAAAATTTTTACAGCAACTAAAGTATACAATTTATTTATAGTAACTTTTTAAATCGTATAATATAGTTTGCTGGAAGATCTTGCATTTAAAAATATTATTGAAAAGAGGTAAAAAAGACAGTGTAACCTCGAATATAACTTGACCAGTATTAGTGAAGAAAATTTGTCGTCAATTTTTTTTCTGGCCCCATGCTACCAATGAAACACCAAAAAGTTATTACATTATTAGCATGGTTCGTTTTCTACGCCTATGATTTTTTGGTCGTACTATTTCATCTCCAAATAAACTTATTGTTTTTTGTTGGGCCTTCTCTAGTAGTCAAAATGGTTTAAAAAAAAAGTTTACAAATATAACTATGTAAAACTGTTTATTTGAAATATATGGCAATTAGAACATGGTTTATTTAAAAGGTTACAAATATGGAACTTTGATAATTGCGAAAGGATAAACAAATACAAAAATATTTTTATCTAAGTGAAAGTTAAAATACCACGAGTTAGGAATAGTGCAAAAAGTCCAATTATAAAATTGTCACTACAATTTTCTAAAGAAGAACGAAAAGAATACTGTTACAAAAGAAATTACCCAAACGCATTATACTGGATGAAAGCTTTCTACAAAAGTACCATCAAATCACGTCTTGATGTTTTATTTATAGCACTGTTTTAAAGGACAGATATAGCAGGCATAAAAAATTGTAACGTAACGTCATATATGTATGCTATAAAAATAAAAATATTTTTTTTTAAAATATATTAAAAATATTAAAATTAATATCTTCGGTACCACCATTAAGTGCTTCAGAAATTTTGTTAAAAAATGGCAGATTATGGTTATAGATAGATATAGATAAATACAAAAGAGAAAAAACCGAATTTCTAATAGAAGACCAGAAAACTTCCTGTCAATTGTGGTTGGTCGTGTGATGGTATTTAGACACAACAGAGCAGCATTATTTTGAAATACGTCAACAGATTGTAGGCACAAAGCAAATATTAATCTTCAAGTAATTTAGTAAGTGAATCACATATTTATACATACATATATTTAGGAAAAAGTACAAACGGCAGGGAATTTGATGTAATAAAATGAAATCAGAAAAATTAATTAAGTTTTAGAAATTGGCTTCATTATTTCTCGAATTTGAGAATGATTTTGATGGAATGCCGCAAGAGAATAAGAGCGTGTTGGGCATTGATATTCAAAAAGAAGAACTTAAGGCTTTGTGGGACAAGGTCAAGTTAGCTTATGAAGCGTTTTTTACATGTCAGACTATTGCGGATTCCGGTGAGAAATGTGATCAAGCGAAATATTTATAAAAGGAATGTAGGTTATCGTACATAACTGTTGCTACACAAAAGGGTGAATTGTCGCAAAGTTTTATAAATAAATCTGTTCTCAGTTCTACTGAGTGTGGAACGGCAGGTGGTGGAAGTTTTTAATTGGGAAGATCGATCTCGGCCATCGTTTCTTGACATGTTTACAGCTGTTTATATGAATTGTGAGGACTTGTCGGGTGTTGAAAAGTTGTTTTATTTGCGACAATTCACTAGTGTTAAGGCTCTAGAAATTATAAAGGATTCGCCCTTGACTAACCAAGAATTTCAAAGTGCCTGGGCTAATCTTATTGAGGCGTATGAAAACAGAAGAATTTTAGTTAACAGTCAATTGAAAATTTTATTCAATCTTATACCCGTCAGAATTGAATCCGCTAAGGATGCAGAAAGATTGGAAAGGGACATAAATAATTGCATATCTATATTGAATTTGCATGAAATAGATATCTCTACATAGGATCCAATTTTTGTGCACTTATGCTATATTAACTTACCAGTATTGACACTGTCATTATGGAAACAAAGCGTTTAAAATAAAAAAGAGATTCCGAGATGGAGGGAGCTGGATAATTTTTTGACAGCTCGGTTTCAATCGCTTGAGATAGTATTTGTTATAAGGAATTCTAGTCAATATAACGTAGGATCAAAATACGATTTTAGAGAACTTCGTCGTCTTGTCGGAGGGAAATTACAGATGAATACTGAATATAGAACAGCAAGTAAGGCTGGTGCTTTAAATCAGGGAAAAGTAAGGGCTTTCGGGCCAAAATCTTAAAGAAGTCTTGTTTTTTATGTTCCAAATTTCACATGAGATTTTGTCCAAAATTTTTAGATTTAAATTTCGGGGAAAGATTTTTGATGGTAAAAAGGCACAACCTTTGTGGTAATTGTTTAAGTGAGGGACATAAGTTAGATAGTTGTAGTAGTAAATTTAGTTGCTCAACATGCCATCTTAAGCATAACAATATTTCCGGATCCATTTCGGGTACCAATGATCAAGAACACCCATCTACCAGTCAGTCTATTACTCAAAGTTCAACTGTTTAGAATTGTTTCAGGGTCGCAAAGCAGCAGGTTCTATTGGGAACAGCAATTGTAAATATTATAGTCAGAGGCGAAGTATTTTCGGCAAGGGCACTTATAGACTCAGGTTCTCAGGCCACTTTTATATCAAAAGGACTGCAGAGAAAACTTCATTTGGCGTCAACGGGGCGTCAGCGGGATTCGTTCATAAGCAATGCTCGTTTGTTTTAAGCTCTCCCAAAACCTCTCTTTTGAATTAAAAGTACACGCTCTAGTTTTGCCAAAACTGACAGGGAATTTACCCGTAAATTCCATTGATGCCTCTAAGATTACAGCAGCAGATTTGAAGAAGCAGATCCCAATTTTGCGAAAAATAATCAAGTGGATATCTTGATTGGGGGCGATAACTATCTTCAAGCTATACTTAGTGGTGTTAGGAAAAATATTTTAGGTAATTTGGTGGCTCAGGAAACATGTTTCGGATGGATTTTGACGGGTTCCCTTCATAGTATGAGCCAAAGGGTTCTTACAACAAGTGTTTCGTACTATGTTGATGTTAATTTGGATTAACAACTTGAAAAATTTTGGGCTCTGGAAGAGCCACCTCAACACTCCAGATGTACACCGGAAGATGAATAACTATTGCGAGGATTATTTTATGAAAACGGTTAAAAGAACTCCTGAAAGACGTTATGTTGCAATTGATCGGTCATTAAGACATTCGCGGGATAAGGCACGAAAACAATTTTTGCGCAACGAGATTTCGTTAAGTAGGAATCCCGATTTAAAAGCTTTTTATGATGATGTCCTTGCGGGGTATGAAATTTTGAATCATATAGCCGAAGTTAAATTTGACGAGTCAAAGTTTTTAGGACATTTTTATCTACCACATCATGCTGTTTTTTAACCTGAAAGTTCTTCCACCAAAGTAAGGGTAGTTTTTAATGCGTCTAGTCGTAGTACACCAGGTCTAAGCTTGAATGATATTTTGTATTCTGGTCCAATTTTGCAAAATGATGTTAGTTAGATGGCGATTTTACCGGTATGTTTTTAATGGCGAAAATGTATGGAGAAAATGTATCGACAGATTTTGCTTGTTCCTGAGGATTTCAGAGAATTATATCTCGAAGAAGTATTTAGGATGATTTAACTGATTTTGAGCTAAAAACTGTTACTTTTGGCATTAATTGTTCACTATTTTTAGTGATTAGGACCTTGCTACAATTAGCCGAAGACATAGCAGAGAAATGGCCATTAGCCTCAAAAATTCTTCGCGACATGATGTATGTGGATGATGCTCTGGTGGGAGCGCATGAGGTAACTTTGGCCGTCAAAGCTCGCGATCACTTGATTTTAGCTCTGTCTTCTGCAGAATTGTCTATGAGAAAATGGATCTCAAATGACGAACGCCTTCTCCAAGGTTTGCCAAACGAACATCTTTTGAACAAAAACTTTTTGAAGATTAATGACGAAAGTGTGGCCAAAACCTTAGGCATGCTATTGAATGCGAAACTTGGTATCTTCTACTTCGTCACTCTCCCAACTCCAGTAAAGGAGAACTTTACAAAACAAGAAGTTTTATCGACTATTGCCAAATTGTTCGATCCCGCTGGATGGTTGGGGCCAAAGGTAGTAACAGTAAAGATTTTAGTGCAACAAATTTGGAGTGAAAAAACTACCTGGGATGAGATAATTTCAAGAAACTCGTGGAGTCAATGGAGACAATTGCTTCTTGATTACCCGTCTATTAACGATATTCGAATTCCACGGTGGACTGGGTTCGTACCTTCAAAAACTATTCATGTGCATGGTTTTTGTAATGTGTCGGAAAAAGTGTATGGTGCCTGCATTTATTTCCCCTTGCAGGGAAGAAATGACATCCATTCACATTTGTTGTTGACCAAATCAAGAGTCACCCCTCTTAAAACAGTGTCGTTACCTCGACTTGAGCTTTGTGGTGCTCTTCTCTTGACAGAACTTATGGGTACTGTTCGAAAGGATTTGAATTTTGATCAAAATCAGACTATATTTTTCACATGGAATGACCCGATGATTGTATTAACATGGCTTCGAAAACTACCAAGTTCGTAGACTACATTTGTTGCTTACCGTGTCTCAAAAATTTTAGATAAAATGGGAAAGGATTATTGGAGACACGTGAGTTCAGATGAAAATCCTGCTGATTTGATTAGCCGAGGTGTTCGCGCACAAGACCTAATTGGAAATTTTTTGTGGTGGAACGGACCTTCGTGGCTTACTTCCCCTATTGAATTTTGATCGTCTAGTGCCTTTAGTGATTTTAATACCAAGGAAGAGGAACGAGGACATAAAGTTTTTACTCTTATTTTGAATCCTATATCGATATTTTAGAAAAATTTTCAACATATTCTAGGGCTCTTAGAATATAAGCCTATGTGATAAGGGGTATTAACAGAGTTTGTAAGATTGATAATTATTCATATTCCTCATTAGAAATTTCATCACAGGTAATGACAACCGTGAGAAACAGACTAATTGTAGTCGCTCAAAAAGTTTATTTTGCCAATGAATACCACAAACTTTTGGATAAGGCAGCGACAGGATATGGAAACTTTTGAACCTGAATCCTTTTCTGGATACAGGAGGAATGATGCGGAGGCCGTTTAGCAAACGCACAAAATTTGGTGTATAGTGAGAAATTTTTACCTTTAGGGTGTCACTTAGTTAAACTATTGGTGAAATTTATTCATGAAATTGCAATTCATGGGGGTAAGCAGTTAATGTTGAGGATTCTAAGAACAGAGTTTTTTATTCCCCGGGTCTAGAATCTTATTAAAACGACAATAGGTCGCTGCAAAACATGTGTCATACAAAGACGAGCAACACAGAGTCAAACCATGGCGACACTTCCCATGTCGCGAACAGATCTTACTCGACCTTTTGCAACAACAGGCGTAGACTTTACTGGTCCATTCGATGTTCGCAATTTTACCGGCCGAGCCTGTTTAATAACAAAAGGATATGTTTGTGTTATTGTATGCTTCGCAACGAAAGCAATTCACTTGAAAGCAGTCAGCTGTTTGTCTGCTCCTGCATTCTTGGCAGCATTTGCCAGATTTATAGCTCGCCGTGGGTATCCAAAGGATATGTACTCGGATAATGGTACAAATTTTGTCAAAGCTGCAAAAGTGTTGAGGGCAGAATTTCGTAATTTTCTTTGTGAAATAAGTTCCGAGATAAATGTGCTTTACGCCCCACAGGGTATTAGCTGGTACTTTAATTCAGCGAGTGCTCCTCATATGGGGGGTTTATGGGAGTCAGGGGTTACAAGTTTTAAGTACCATTTCAGAAGAATTGCCAGCGGATTAAAATAAACTTTTGAGGAATTTTGGACGCTGCTCGCGCGGATAGAGTCTTGTTTAAATTCGAGGCCCACTAAGCGATAACGTCGATAGTTTAGACTGCTTAACACCGGGGCATTTTCTTACTGGGGGCCACTTTTAGCACCTCCTGAAGCAGAGATTCAGGATTTGCCCTTGTCTATAATAAACCGGTGACAAAGAGTTAAAGCCTTGAACCAACGAATGTGTGCGCGATGGAAAGACGAGTATTTCAAGGACTTGCAGAAGCGGAATAAATAGAAACGTGTGCAGACAGATCTGCAAGTGGGAGACACGGTTGTTATTAGGGAAGATCGACAAACGAATGACGTTTGCGTCGCGTTGAAAAATTACATTTAGGTAAAGACGGCCATGTAAGAGTTATGGAGTTGAGAACAACGCGTGGACTAGTAGTTAGATCAATTGTGAAGCTAGTAGTTCTTCCAACATCTTAGTTTATTTTATTTATCGTTTTTTCTTTATTACCGTAGTTGATATAGCATCGTGGTATCTTCCAAGCAATACGCCGAAGGAAGTCGTACCACCAATAAAACGACTTTTCGCGTTTGCGTGAAAGATCGCCCTTTAGGATTTTGCAAAAAGTTTCTTCAAGTCGATTACCATGAACGAAGGAAGTTAGTTTGTATTTACAAGTACTGTGCTTCATGCTTAATTCATTATCATATTTGGCGTACTTGTGAAAGCACAGGGAGGTGCAAACGTTGCGGTAATATGCATCACACACTTCTCCACAAGCCGGGTAAAAGACCTAGTTCGTCAGTACCGAGAAAAACTAAAATGTTGAAACAGGAAGAGGAAGGGATCTCGCTCCTCCCGAGGCACGACCAGGGGACGTAGTTCGCCCACCGATCAAGTGAGTGAAATACCAAGTTTGTCTGGGGCTCTCGTACCGTTTAAATCGTCTACAAGGAAGCCAGTATCACAAAGAAGTGGGGTTTACCGTTCGTCAGTGTGAAACCAGCTCTTATCTTCAACCCACCGGATTAACGAGCATAAAATTTTGAAACCTACTGCTGTGATTAACATCGTTTCGAAGGGTCGATATGTATTAGAACGTGTACCCATTGAACCCGGATCTGAGCGTTCTTTTATATCGGCTGATGTAGTACGGCGAATTGGTGCCAAAACAGTTCGTGTGGGTCGAAATGATTATTGATGCTTCATTGATTATTGATGCTTCATTCATTGAAACAGCGAGACGGTTGAGGTATATGCCGAGGTGGGGGGGAAAAATAAAGATCGTAACCCATTTAAAGTCAATCGATGCAACGATTGTTGGGGAGTTTAATTATGTTACGGCTTGGGTTGTGAAATATATCTCTTTTGATTTAAGTTGAATTGAATTAGTATCCAAGTTTTTATTTAATATTATTCTTTGTTTCTCTGATTTTTTAATTTCACAGCAATAGGGATCCAGATATTTCTTTTGTTGCAGTACTGCAAGTGGCCGGGATGTTCATGCACAAAATGTGTCTATCCATTTCTGGGTACAAGTGCTGCCTAAGTTTGTGGTATATTTGACGTTTGCGGGGCGCTGCAATCGATCACAAGTTGTTTGTTGTTGTTATTTTCAAAATAGAATAAGGGCTTTTATGGACTCTGACCTTATTTTTAGTGCCATTAGTTTTTTTATTATACCAACAAAGTTTGTAACGCAAAGTCATCTTTTTTTCTTTCTTCTTAATTATCAAATTATAAAAACAATATAAATTTTGTTTGCTGAATTTCACATTGTAAACCGAACTCTTGTTTCTATTGAGGAACCAAATATCCAGTTTTAAAGGGTAAGAAAGAGATTTGTGTTAAAAACTCCATATTTAACGCAACAAGCAAAGTAAGTTACAGCTTACAACAAGGCGTTGGAGTATTATATACCTTTATAGAAGATGATATATAAAAAAAAATTTTCATCGATGCCCCGATCTTTACGAGTAATAGCATATGTGTTTCGCTTTGTTCATCGTGACTTACGGAAATATCGCAACAGCATCAAAGCTTCACAAGGAGATATTAATAACAAAGAAATTTTAGAGATTAAGAATCGGCTAATTCAAGTTTCACAGCTTATGTATTATCCCGTTGAGTATCGCAATTTAAACGCTAAGGCCTGTTTGCCAAAAAAGAGCCCACTGCTTTCAATAACGCCATTTTTAGACACATCTGAAATAATGAGGGTTTTAAATTGCAACATAGCAACCGCATTGCCATGTTAAAGTGGAAACTTTAAGCTTCTTTTTCTCGCGCTTTTGATATCATTTTTTTTTTCTTGAATTTCTTTTTGAATTATAAAAAATGAATCAACTATATTTTTTCAGTCTATTTCTAGACCTTTATACCTTATAATGTAATAGAATTGTATTATTAAGTGCTTAAACTATTAGGGTAAATTTTTACCCACTATTTTTAATTTTTTTCCCTATGGCCTTCGGCTACGTTTCGCTTGGTTATATATCTGAAGTAAGCAAGGAGCGGACGTATCAACTGATTGAATTTAAGACCATTTTGAATATAGTTATTACACAATTCTGGAATAAATTATAACGAGAAGAAAAACATTTGTTTTTGTATTACTGTGGGATATCTACTTGGGAAATAATCTCAACATACGCAGCTAGAAACACTCGTGCTTCTTCGAAGCAAAAAATAATAATTAGGGTTCTAGACAGAGTGTGAATGCAGTGCACATAGAACCACAATTGTCATCGAAGTCAGTCACAACTCGTGCGAACTTGAATCGTCAAGCTTGTCACATATCACAGAATTCGTCTGTTTTATTGGGAACTGCTGTCTTTGAATGGATTCTAACACTGAGAAAAGCAACTTATTCCGTCTTGTCATTATGTTAATTTCTGTAAATATTAGTGTTTAATTGTTTTAAACCCCCGCATTTGATTCTCTTTTTATGAATCTTTTATCGCCACTCTGTTTTCAATTAAACCGCAACATATTTTTTGGTTCAATCAAGCCGGAATGGAATTAAGAGGTTTGACGAATAAATTCTTTTCAGAAAAGGAAATTACTTAACCCACGTGGAAATATCACCCCGTAGTAAAATATTACCCATCGAAGCTGAATTCGAAAATCTTCAATCACTACTGCTTCATCTTAAGAAGATCATTATAAAAAAAACATAGTAAGTGTTAATTGTGTACACAAAAAAACTGTTTAAATATATTTAAAAAATAATTAAAAAAAAAAAACAAGCACACAGTTATGACCATAGAAAAAAAGTGTAAAGATTTTGGTTTAAATAAGAGCAACCATCAAGCGATCCAGGCACTTCGGACCTGAAAGAAAAAGCAGAAAGCTTTAGGTTTGATTATATTCAACAAACATTGAGTTTGAAGTCTGATCATATCACGAGTTAGTATGTTACTAAAGGCGCTTTCACACTATAATACTGAGTCGTATGATTTTCATTTAAATTTCTCGTATGAGAATGATTTAGATTTCGAAAAATCTAACGTATCATTACAAAAAGCTTTCACACTATCACACTTAAAACAGTTTATAATTTCTCTGTAGTAAGCAAACAGCTGTTCTAAAGAAAAACATGTGTATTAGAGAAGTACGATGCCTGTATGAAAAACTTTAAGCTGCCGGCGGATACTAGCCGATTGGGAACAAGTGTAGAAAAGCTGTAACTCAGCGATTTTTATAAAATTTTTTTGCGCAAAATTATGATGTATGTATATGACAATTTGTATAGAAAATAATCAAAAATACTATTTCTTTCAGCCGTTTTTGCAAATATTGATTTTTTTGCTGTTGAAAGCTTGAAGGCAAATTTGTATTATAAACTAACAAAAAGTTCAATAACAATACACATGATGATTAATTAATTTTATTTAGTACACAAGTACAATTTTTAGTGTGTTTTTGGCAATACCGACAGTTGAAAGTAAATTGTAGAGACCGTAGAAAGATTTAAACACTACATATTTAAAGCTTTCACTTAGCAAAAAACTCATTTGTTTTCCTAAACTGAGCGAAATTGTTAGGTTACTTATAAGAAAATTTGTAATTAATCGATGGATATGCTTGAAATTGTTTTTGTTTAACATACATATCTGCACTGAATATTTCGTATTAGCACATCGTTAAAATTAGTTTGAAAATAAGAAAAACATTTACAGTTCTTAATTACCTCTAAAAATCTGGTTGGTATTTTTAAGTCGGCGCAAGACAAAAATCAACCGCGGATAAGCTATGATTATGCAGCAATTGGCTTCGGTCTCTAAAAAGCAGCTGTTTGCTTAATTGGCTTCATTTTTTGTTGCAAAAAAACTACCCTGATAATATGAAATGTCTTAGCTTCTAGAAAAATTTCAAAAAATAGAGAGAGCCATCGGTGTGTCAAATTTTACTTCTCAATCTATGAGATTTTACTTAAGATCGCTTTCACACTATAAGATTTTTCATATTATTTCGAATTTTTACAAATCTTAATACTCATTCTTATAGTGTGAAAGCGCCTTAAGAGGAGACAATATAAAAATTTACTAACCAGAAGTTGTGTTGTTGTTGAGTTCGATCAAAAAACAAAAAAAACAACAACAAAAAGTTGTCGTTTTAAACACAAACGCAGAATAAGTGCAAAACAATCCCATATAAAGAATTAACTATAAGTTTCATTTATTATAATGAACATTGTTTATCTTTGCAATTCTTCTCATGTTTTAAATATTTGTTACTTGCACATTACACTGTTTCCATTCAGAACATTAAAGTTTTGAACATCTATATACATATATAACAATGAAATGGTCCACGTACATATATAATGTAATGGCGTGAGAACGGCTGGAGCGATTTAGCTGTTTTTTTTTTTTTTTTGTAATTCGAGTCCAAATTTTCAGGAGATAGTATGAAAAAAAATTTTCCCGAAAACTCAAAAATTCATACATTCATTTTCTGCTTGCTTTTGTTGTTGTAAACACAAATAAGTTATTCACGACTCGACATGTTCATTTGAACTGGTTTGACGAAGCTATGTGATTGTAGGTTGTACATTTTTCCTTTTAATTTTGCTGTTTGTGTATACGAGTTTGTATATAAATGAGTTTGTATACGTACAAACACACCTTAGGCCGTGTCAGATAAAACTTTTGCTTTGCGTTGCGTTGCAAATTCGCTTTGACATTTAAGATAAAATGTATGAACTTATATGAAACATGTCACATAAAGCACTTTTAACGCAAAGCAAAGCGCAAAGTTGGTCAAGACTCATCTTTTGGCGCGCTTTGACAATTAGCTGCTATACATTTGTATATTATTTTTTGCAAAATCTAAAGTAAAAGAGGTAAGTATTTTAAAATGTAATTTTTTTATTAAATATTATTCCTTTATTATTTTTGAAAAAGGCTTCTAGTGTTAATTTGTAACAAATTATTTTAACTATAGGAAATAGTTTATTTTAATATTCTTATGTATACATGTAGTTATATAAAAATGCTTCATTCATTAAGATTAGGATTAGAACCAATTCCAATATGTCCTCCAATAACATTTTTTAATATTATTTTAATGAAAATATAAAAACTACTATGCACTTTTAACGTAAACAAACAATAATTAAGCGCTGTCAAAGTTTTTATTGTGACATACCTCTTGCGTTTTACACTTTTTTTTCAAAGTTTGAAACGTCACGCAAAGCGAAAAAGTTCTATCTGACACGGCCTTTATGCATTCTTAGCATACGTTAAAAAAATGCGTAGATCAAACCAAAAGACACAAAACAAAAAGAATACAAAAGACCAAATGAAGAGAGGGAATATATTCAACTTTGACCAAACAGAAAATTGTTCTAACAAGTCAACAGTTATTGTTTTCCAATACATACTTTAAAATATATTGTATGGAAAAAATAAAAAGTTCAAATCCTTTGCTTAGTTTGCTTTTAATTTAGTAAAATATGTATTTTAAGTTTCATTTCATTGAGAAAAAATTGTGTTGTTTCTTCTTTGTACTGCTATTTTTGTATTTTAATATCTAACTCCATATGCAATATTAATCATTAGCAAATCGCTTCCGAGCGAAGCCGGGTCGTACAGCTAGTTATATATAAAAATGAAAAAATCTTGGAAATCATTTTTAATTTTGTTAAACAGAAAACTAAATTGGATTTTCATAGAACTAAAATCGCTTAAATAACAATCGCCTTAAATTTTTCAAATAAAATTTAATTAACAAAGAAAAAATTTTGTTAATTTAAACGAAAACTTTTGTTAATACAACAAGAGTCTCGTTGAATATGAACTAAATACAATTAAATTTTAATGTATTAAAAAACAGCCTTAACTAAATAAAAAATCTTTTACTTTAAATTAAAATAAATCAAATAAATAATAACTGTATGCAAGTGATTATTAGTGCATTATATACTGGAAAAAGAATTTTGTGGTAATTTTCCAACAACTAATAAAACAGTTTTATATAATTTTTTTTAATAATACCGCTCGGGAGAATACCAGCGTATATTTTTGATATTGAATCGATTTCCTTTAAAGTGCTTTCTATTTGATTTCTTACTTGGTGAAATTTTGGTTATCTCTTAAGGCGCTTTCACACTATAAGACTGAGTATTAAGATTTGTCAAAAATTCGAAATAATATGAAAAATCTTATAGTGTGAAAGCGATCTTAAGTAAAATCTCATAAATTGAGAAGTAAAATTTGACACACCGATGGCTCTCTCTATTTTTTGAAATTTTTCTAAAAGCTAAGACATTTCATATTATCAGGGTAGTTTTTTTGCAACAAAAAATGAAGCCAATTAAACAAACAGCTGCTTTTTAGAGACCGAAGCCGCGCTTGATTTTTGTCTTGCGCCGACTTAAAAATACCAACCAGATTTTTAGAGGTATTTAAGAACTGTAAATGTTTTTCTTATTTTCAAATTAATTTTAACGATGTGCTAATACGAAACTTTCAGTGCAGATATGTATGTTAAACAAAAACAATTTCAAGCATATCCATCGATTAATTACAAATTTTCTTATAAGTAACCTAACAATTTCGCTCAGTTTAGGAAAACAAATGAGTTTTTTGCTAAGTGAAAGCTTTAAATATGTAGTGTTTAAATCTTTCTACGGTCTCTACAATTTACTTTCAACTGTCGGTATTGCCAAAAACACACTAAAAATTGTACTTGTGTACTAAATAAAATTAATTAATCAGCATGTGTATTGTTATTGAACTTTTTGTTAGTTTATAATACAAATTTGCCCTAAAGCTTTCAACAGCAAAAAATCAATATTTGCAAAAACGGCTGAAAGAAATAGTATTTTTGATTATTTTCTATACAAATTGTCATATACATACATCATAATTTTGTGCAAAAAAATTTTATAAAAATCGCTGAGTTACAGCTTTTCTACACTTGTTCCCAATCGGCTAGTATCCGCCGGCAGTTTAAAGTTTTTCATACAGGCATCGTACTTCTCTAATACATATGTTTTTCTTTAGAACAGCTGTTTGCTTGCTAAAGAGAAATTATAAACTGTTTTAAGTGTGATAGTGTGAAAGCTTTTTGTAATGATACGTTAGATTTTTCGAAATCTAAATCATTCTCATACGAGAAATTTAAATGAAAATCATACGACTCAGTATTATAGTGTGAAAGCGCCTTTATTCATGATTTTAATTGTATCCGTATAGATAAAAAATTAGGAGTAATAAATACATATTTTTCTTCATGAGTCAATATTTATATTCGCTAAATATTATTTTAAATTGATTTTCTTAAAACTCACAGTTATTACCCCTGGTTTTGTTTATATATATATATATATATATATATATATATATATATATATATATATATATATATATATATATATATAAAGGGAGTAAGTGCACATAGCTCTGTAGGATTTTCGTTCATTGAGTTAAGTGGTCTAGAATTTAAGCACGCTTTGATTCGGACTAGAATTTTTGAAAATTCTTCAAGTGTAAAGCCAGAGGCTATGAGAAATTTGTTTTGGATGCATCTTAAAAAGAGATAAAAAGAGCCTTGTGTAACATCCATAATACGGCAGTAATATAGGAGATCAGTCATTGTAGTTAAGAATCGGAGACTTAGTTAAGCGACCATTTACTCTCATAATCCCAGCGGTATCTAGAAATGGGTTAAAAGTTAAGAGATGGCTTTTCCGGAGTATTTCTAGACCTTGCGATAATAAGCGTTATTCATTTTCGAAGTATAACTTCGGACGAGAAATTAACATACGTGATTTTGCGTGATCCAAGTTAGCTTTTGTAAGTGGTCTAGAATTTAAAAGCACGCTTTGATTCGGGCTAGCATTTTTGAAAATTCCGCAAGTGTAGAACTCTGGCTGTGAGAAATTTGTTTTGGATGCATCTTAAAAAGAGTTAAAAAGATCCTTGTCTAACATCAATGATACGGCAGTAATAAAGGAAATCATTCATTGTAGTTAAGAATCGGAAAGTTAGCTAAGCGACCATTTACTCTAATAATCCCGGCGGTATCTAGAAATCGGTTAAAAGTTAAGAGATGGCTTCTCTGGAGTATTTCTAGATCTTGAGATAATAAGTGTTTTTTTATTTTCGAAGTATAACTTCGGGCGAGAAATTATCATACGTGATTTTGCGTAATCCAACTTAGCTTTTGTAAGTTCATTAGTCGTCACCAGCTTATGCCGTAACCTTGTAAACGAAATATCTGGCACGTAATAGGCATGGGCTTCGGAAAGTCTGAGAACTTTGAAAGAATTTCTGTATAATAGAGTCGAGTTAAGTGAGAACAAATTGGTTTTTTTTTCCTGCGGTGGAAAAATGCGACAAATTCTTAGGCAATCGACTAGTCGGTAGTCCAAGCGACGATGGTCTATGCCACCAAAACTCGTTAGATATAAGCTGCCATACTGCAAGTCCTCGAGTTGCCAAATCAGCGGGATTACTTTTAGAATAAACATGAAACCAAAAGTGATTCCCAACCTTCTCGATAATAGAAGAAACGTTGTTTTCCGCAAAGGTTTTCCATCTGTTGAGGGGTTTTTGTAACCATGCCAAGACTATTGTTGAATTGTTCCACAAAAACAATTTAAAGTTTCGACGGTTGAGTTAGCACTGGATCGATTCGATCATTTTAGCCATTAGTTCGGCTGCAAAAAGTTCTTTCCTAGGTAATGAAACAAATTTAACTGGGGCGACTTTCGTTTTCGCAAGAAGTAAATGAATCGCAGCCAAAACTTTATTTTCTGCGCGTAATTATAGCGTTGCCGTATATGCTTTCTCTGAAGCGTCACAGAAACCGGGCAATCCGATTGGAAATGTCGGATCAAAGTCAACAAACCGCAGCATTTTGATATTTGCTATGTCCGCATAGTCATCTATAAAATTATGCCACTGAGATAAAGTTGGGGGTTTAAGATCTTCATCCCAGTTTGTTTCGTCCTTCCAGATTTGCTGCATGATAATTTTTGATCAGATGTATATAAAATTATGCCCCAGCTTTCCGTATCAACTTGAAGAAGTGTGAAGTTTGTGACACAATTGTTTATTGTCCTTTGAATACGCTTAACATTACTACCAGTTTCTTTATAAATAGGGCTTATGTTAAAAACAGTTTTAATTGTGCGTTGACTAGTATTCTTTTATTCTCATACCGGTTAACTAGATCCACGGCATTTCGAACCCATTATTAGTTATCGGGCAAGTTTTAAGTAACTGTCGGGCTTCCCCCTGTGTCCTTTTTAGCAACTGACACATTTTCTCAACTGGAGATAATCTTTGGCTGTTCCAATACAACGCCGTGAACATCTCACGAAACCTTGGCCAAGACTTATAGTCCCCATAAAATATCTCAGTGTCACAAGGCGGCAAAGAAATATTAGGTGTAAAGTCATTCTCAGGATATGAAGCTAGATTTTGTACTTTACTGGCACGACAAAGGGCATCTAAGAACTCATTTGACTTGGACAAAACTTTGACGTGGGCCTCAAAAGTTGAGTAAAATCGCGATTTTAATTTGTACTTCCTCTTTTAATTTATAAAACTTATTAAACGTCATCGTAACACGAACAAAAATGTGACCAGAGACGAACGATTTCATCCTTTTGGACCTCTACAGTATGAACAGAATGAATGTCGGCCAGGAAGTTATCAAAGTATGCTTGAAATTCTACTACCCGGCCAGAAGCATGGATAAATGAGTCTAATATAGACACAATAAGGGTAAAAAGATAAGGCGTAGTGCAAAAAAAGAATAATAAACTAAGGAACAAGCTCGAATAAAAACCAGAAAGGTTAAAAATGATAAATTTCGGGAGATAACCAAAATTTCACGAAGTAAGAAATCAAGTAGAAAACACTTTAAAAGCAATCGATTCAATATCAAAAATACACGCTGGTATTCTCCCAAAGGGTATTATTGAAAAAATTATTAAAAAGCCACCGTTTTAGCATGGACCATAATTGGCAGGTTTGGCGTATAGTTGCTGTTCTTTTTATTCTATAGCACGTATTATTGCTTGTTCTTATTACATAAATAATTTATGAATTTTTCGATAGATTATAATATATTATTAATTTTCTTTTTATGAGATAATATTATTACCTTAAATGAATTATTTTTTTAACGTATCATTATTCTACCCTTAACTAGTATTTTTTTGCTATATATTTTTGAATTTTTAAATTGAATTATTTATATATTTCAACCAAATGATTTTAAAGAACTTTCCGTTTCCTAAGGTTCCATAATAGCAAGGGGGCCGCGTGTTTATGTGTAATCAATAAGAACTTTTTATCTAGGTAGGCCAAGCGCAGTGTGTTAATCTAACACTGAGAAGATCAACTTATTCTGTCTTGTCATTATCTCAATTCTTGTAAATTTTTATTATTTAATTGTCATAAAACATCACATTGTTACATGTTAGTTAGTTACCATTTCAACTGCCTACAAAAAGGTTTGTAACACTTAATAAATCTTAATTTTTTATAAAGATTTTTAAACTCCTGTATTTGATTTTCTTTTCATGAATCTTTTGTCGCCACTCTGTTTTCAATTACACCCCAACAGACACCTTCTGACAGGATTTTCAAGAAGATTTATAAAAAAAATACTATCCGGGATTCTACGGTAGATATATCGTTTCGCTACCTCTTAAGCCTGAATTTTCACGCAAAATTACTTTGGGCATTTCAAGATCTAGTTTTATATAGCAATTTCTGAGGATAGAAGCTTCCCTTTTTTGTAAACCTGAAATTAGATGCACGTATGACGATGTATTAAAGGGTTATTTAGAATAAGGCCACTTACAACGGGTAAAATTTTATGATCACGAGAACATGCTATTTGAAATTAATTACTGTAAACTAAACTTAGAGTCGTTTTTACAGAATCGAATGAAACCCCCAACGGCAATAGCCTGCTCTACAGGCTGATTTGGTTATTTTGATACTGAGTTGGCAAATATTCAAGTTTGTGTTTAATTACAATATCTTGAAAACGTATAGACAGACTCGGGTCCATTCTTTTCACAACCATTTTTAAAGAATCCTTTATAGGTCGACATCCGATCATCAATCAACTGATTATCAAACTGTCACTTTTGGCTTAATTACGCACCTTATTTAGCAATTAGGACTTTGCTTGCTGATGATTGTGAGGATGAATTTCCCCTGGCGTCAACTATTTTAAGGAAAGATATGTACATCGATGATCTTTTGATTGGATCGCATGATGTTTCAGATGCTTTGTTTGCAGGGATCAGTGGACTACTGCCTTGTTATCTGTGGGTTTCAAGCTAAGGAAGTAGACATCCAATGAGAGGTCTATTCTGAATGAATTGCCTTATGATCACTTGGTGATTGCAAAGGTTTTGACATTTGAAAGGTCTAGTTGTTCAAAAACTTAAGGGATTTTGTGCAATGCTCTTAAATCGAGAGTATACAAAAAGGGAAATACTTCCAACCATAGCAAAATTTTTTGATCCGGTTGGATGGTTAAGTTCAGCAATATATATTAAAGTAATATGTCAACAACAAATAGTGATTAAAAACTTAAACTACATCCAAAAGCATTTTATTCGTTGAGTTCTTTTTAAAATAAAAATTAAATGGCTTATGCTTAAAATGAAAACATAGGAGAACTTTAAATGTTTTTAGTTATCTTTTGTTTGTAAAAATACAATGTTATATGTAGATTTTGTTTTAGAGTTTTTTCTTTTGCACTACCACTTTCTCCACACAAATAAAACACAACCTGGTTTATTACAAAGAAAAGTTCTTACAAGCTAGAGTTCTATATTTATAAGGACAAATGTAACGAGTTCGTATTTAAACACTATACATGCTTATTGTAATATTAAATAAAATAAGTACACAGTCGTGTTGTCATAAACGTATAAGTAATTGTTTTCCAACACTCCTCCTCAGTACGATTACGAAGTATTAAAATCTAAAAAAAGACTTAAATTCCGAATTTTACAATAATTTTATTACTTAATAAATTTTAAAATAATTTTAACATATTATTTTAAACCTAATTTATTTACATAGTTACAATGTTTAATCTAAGCCAAAATTTTCTTAGGATATCTACGATGATATTATTACTCTTTGCATACGTTAATTCTAGAAAATTGTCCTTAATGATATCTCTTACAAAATTATATTTTATATCTACACGTCTGGTACGTGTATGATACGTATGATTTTTAGCCAATTGTTGTGCACTTAAATCATCACCAAAAAAACAAAACTATTGGTTCAACGCTATTTTTCAAACCTATCTCTTTAACAAGCTGTTTCAAATAAATTATCTCTTTTGACGCCATTGATAATGCAACATATTCAGCTTCCGTAATACTTAGTGCAACCGTTTGTTGTTTTCGGGATTCCCATGAAAAAACACTACCACCAAGCATAGCCAGTCTACGACTTCCTATCTTATGTGTTGCTACCCCAGTCCGAATCAACGTATCCTATAATTGGTTTTCTTGTCTTCTTGTTACTAATTTTGACACTACTTAAATGTTCTTTGTGTGGATCTGTATTGCGTTGAGCCAACTTTGAAATCGAATGCATAATATCAGGTCTTGTCGAAAGTGCTATATACATAAGCGAACATATAAGTGACTGATATTCCTTAGTGTCAACTATTTCAGAACTTCTGTTTTTGCACTTTACCTGAAACCCTGCATCTAACGGTGTGCTTACTTTTCTGGAATTTTTCATATCATTTTCTCCTAATAAGTTCTCTTTGTCATTTTTCTGACATAGCAATTTTACCTAATTCTTCGTTTCTTTTTATTTCTATACCATTAAAATAATAAGGATGACACTTTTCAATGCAATCAAAATGCTTACAAATTTCTTTCTTATTGCTTGAAGATATTCTTTTAGTTTTGACGCAATAAAAATGTCGTCAACTTATACGGCAATAAATATAATCTTATCACTTTTGCCATGTTTATACAAGCATTTCGCACTCTCTAACGATTTGAAATTCATGAAACGTAGAACCTCATCAAGTTTTATGTTCCACTCTCGTCCAGCTTGCTTCAGTCCATAAATTGCTTTATTTAACTTTAACACTCGTTTTGGATAGTCATTATTGACAAAAAATTCTGGTTGCCTTATATACATAGATATGCAGTACAAACGTCCATTCTGTTCTAAGTACATGTTGTGCTCTACTGATAACCACTGGTGAAAAGGTTACTTTAAAATATATTCCATACTGTTGAGCACACCCTTTTGCAACAAGCCTTAAACTTTTCAATGCTACCGTCTTATTTATTCTAACACTAAAAACCCATTTTGATCCTATCACTTTTTGTCTATCAGTTAATTCTACTAACATCCAAAGAATCGTACTAAATTTTCATATCTTTTTCTCATTTGCTTTTATACTTACTATTCATAGCCTCTGCAACTAAGTTTTGGACATCTATATTTACTAATTCTTGCAGCGCATTAAGTCTGTTATATATCCTTTTCGGTCTAACTGGATTCTTAGTTCGCATTATTTTGGTCTTCCAGGCCCAATTTTTTGTTGTTGCTCCTCTTCAATTTCTACCTCATCAATGCTCTCATAATCGCTTCTATGCGAGGAAGTGTCTTCTCGTTGCTCATCCATACTGTTGTCATTATTATACTTGCTTGTTGAATTGGTTTCTGTATATGCATCAACCAAACCTCGCTGATATCAACCACGCTATTACTGTCCTCTGGTTTATGGAAATAAACATCACTCTTTTCTTCGACGTTGTTTGTATCTGGATCGTATAAACGATATGCTTTTGATGTAAGCGAATAATCTACCATCTTGTACACTTTACCTTTTAGTTCAAACTTTTTACTTTGTGTTTTATCTAAAGCCACCGTCCTTAACCTGAAAACTCTTAAATGTCTAACGTTGTTTGTATTTGGATCGTATAAACTATATGCTTTTGATGTAAGCGAATAACCTACCATCTTGTACACATTACCTTTTAGTTCAAACTTTTTACTTTGTGTTTTATCTAAAGCCACCGCCCTGAACCTGAAAATTTTTAAATGTCTAACGCAAGGTTTACGGCTGTTAATACTGCAAATCGAGTTTTGTTTTTTATTAATTTTGTTGGTGCTCTATTTTTGATATAAGACGCAGATGAAATAGCTTGTGCCCAAAGGTTTACATTCATACCGCAATCATGCTTCTTGCGTTTAATTGGCACGCACATGAATTTTCGCTTTCATGGAAGTAACGCAAGTCAAATTATTGCCCCTTTTATACCATTCATCATTTTTTTTGTTGTAGTTCCCGCATACTCTCATAATTTAAATGTCTGTACCTATTGTGCCTTTTAATAGCGTCCATGCTTTTTATTAGTAATTTTTGTTGCTCTTTTTATTTGTGAACACAAACAGTTTGTTTTTGTTTCTTGCACATAAAATTATCTTGTTATTTTTGTCTACGAAGTCAGCTTTTTTTCATTGTGGAATCTTACTGGAAAGCCGTTTTTATCCGCTTTGCACACAGACACAAAATTCCGAATTAAATTTGGTACATACAAAACATTTCGAAAAAGTAAATCACCGTCTTTTGTAGTTAAACTTACATCGCCTATAACCTTTGAATAAATGTAGTTGTGGCCGGCAAGGGTTATTTGTAAAACAATTCAAATCATCAGACATATGTGCTGTAGCGCCGCTATCTACACACCAGTAATTGTTTTTTAATGAATTTGAATCCGCTACCGCTAAAACTGTAAACTGTGACCGACCGTGCTCTCTTTTATTCTCATGTTTTTGCTTCCACAAATAAAACAAGATGTACTATTTTCTTATTTTTTGCCTCACTTCTTTTTTTAAATATCTGTTTTTGCATCGATCATTACTTTGAATTTTTTTTTTGCAGAAAATGCTAGTTGTAGTAACCTTCTCTCCTTCTATTTGTGTTTTTCTATCAAATTCTTCAAGAAGTTTCACTTTCAAGTTTTTTAGAGTTGGTAAAGTATCTCTTGTTTCCATGGCAATAACAAATTGCTCATACTGCGCCGGTAAACTCGATTATATACGCGCATTCAATAGCTGTTTATCAAGATAAGTCTTTTTACCAGGGCCACATTTTGCAAAGTATTTCAAGCCTCTGCTGATGTGGTACAGCTTTTAATGTGGTTTAGTTAAGAAGCCTTCTTATCTTAAGCAATTTATTTATCACCGTTACAGCTTTTTCCAGAAACCTGAATGGATCAATACACTTTTCATATTGATGCATCAAGAATCATAATTTCTTTCATCAAGCTTGTCTATTTGATATTCACTCTTTTAAACACAACCCGTATTACTATTCTCACTTCGTGCTTTGGGCTCATAACCTGTTTTAGAGTTTTTTTTACACTACCACTTTCTGCACACACAAATAAAACACAACTTTTCGCTTTCTACGGTTTATTATAAAGTAAAGTTCTTACAAGCTAAAGTTCTTTATTTATAAGGATAAATGTAACGAGTTTGTATTTATAGACTAGACATACTTATTGTAATGTTTAATAAAAGAAGTTCACAGTCGTGTTTTCATAAACTTATAAGTAATTGTTTTCCAACATATTTTGTTTAAAATCATAATTTGCTACCGTAAACACGTCTTTTTTGAGAAATATGTAATGTAGACAAAAGCTAAAATTACAATAATAATGTCATTGTTTAAGGAAGAATGCAAATTTGAAATTATTATAAATCCCATATTTCATTGTTTTAGTAGTTATAGAATTATTTCATAACATAATGGAGTTAAATAAAATGAAATTTTCATAATGAATTGCTAAAATTGTATAACATCTGTTCTCTTACATGTCATGGAATAAAGGAGCAATATAAGACCGGGGATTCTAGGAAAAAATCGTCGTTCCGCCAGAATCATGATAATGAGGGTTATGAGGTAAGTAATTGTGTAAAGCGATGTCGTGTAAAAACTCTGGCGTTTTACAAAATCCGTATTGTTAAAGTCGACGACGACAAAAATTTCGACTCTAATGTGCTGTTTTTGTATTTCAGGCGATCAATTCGTTTGAAAATTTTATATGGAAATTACTCAAAAAATTGAGTGTTTTTCATATAAATTTTTCAAACGAATTGATTGCCTGAAATACAAAAACAGCACATAAATGTAAGTCTACTACAATTTATCGTACCGTTAAAATATGTCAAAAATTGTCGTTAAAATTTTCATTCACTGCAAAATTTAAAATTTCAATTAAAACAATAGAAAACAAAAAGTAAGTCTTTCAACCGTAACAGTTTTACTGAGAAATAGTTTTTAATTTGTTTTAAACTATGTATTTAGGTGAAAAATTACTAATCCTAAACAATTTGCAACACTTGTTGAATTGATGTAAAAAAAATCCGTACTCGCCAACTAGCTGTAACAAAAGCTTAAACAAATTTAAGGTTAAAGAGGAATGGGATCAAATCGCAGATAGGATTTATTATTAGGCGCCACCTGTCCGTGCTGGTGAAGTATCCATAATAAAGCAGAATACAGAGCAACGGGGGAATGACCTTGTAAGCAATTCATTTTGTCGGCAAGTGAGGAAGCCGCTGCCAATTTATCACACTTATTTTCTTTGATAAGCCCTGGAGAATCTACTGGAGCGTAAAGTACAAGCTTTTTAGAGGAAGATGAACTGGATGTCCCAATTTTTTAGAATACAATGAAAGCTCAAAAGAGAATAAAATTTCATCCCTTGCGAAGAATTTGAACGAAAGTAATGAAGACATAATTGAAAAAGAAACGCCATCTACTTACAAATATATAAGATATTTAAAGGAAGCGCAGAAGTCAAAATCTGGCAGCTCACGGTCTAATATAATTTATATACAGAAATTAAAAATCATTAAAAGAAATATAAGGATATAGTAGAAAAAAATTTAAGCTAGAGGAAGAAAAGTAGAAACTATAAAAGAATGAATTAAACAAGAAAGAATAACAACGGAAACTTTTATATTAGCTAGAAGAGAAGAAATTGAAATTAAAAAAAGAAAAATCGAAATGGAGTAAACGAAAAGGGGTTTTTAAAGAAAAAATTGTTTTATTATTTTTTAAACAGAAAAAATGTGTTATTTTTATATTTAAATATAAATAAATAAATACAAACTGATAATTTGAAGCACTAATTCGTAAATGACTCCATTATTTTTAATCTTATATCTAAAGATGACATCTGAGTTTTTAAAAACTTATCTTCTACATTATTTTCCCGAAATTCTATTAAATTTATTATGCAAATATTGTGTAATGCTGCAAAGACTGCAGTAAGTTTGCGAACAAATTGAGGGCAATAGAGTAATTGTCTTGCGCCTAATATGCATCAGAACCTATTTTTTAAAACAGCTATTGTTAGCTCCACGACATTTCTTGTTTTTGAATGAATGTGGTTAAAATTACACTCGTGGCTACTCTCCTCTGCTTATCGGAAAGGTGTAAGTAAGAAGGGTTCCAATGGATAACCAGCGTCTCCCTTTTTAAAAACAAAAAATAACAGAAAGATTACGACAAGAAAATAATTTTAGCTAACCGCCGTGTATTACGTTTACCATTTTCATAATTGTGTTTTAAAAAGTGTGTTAAATCACCTGTTTTCCACAATAAAGAATCGTGAACTGACACTGGGTTATAAAGTGAAATAAATCTGATTCTAAGCTTGTGGTCACATACCTACGAACAAATAATTACAATAGATTTTTTTAACGGAAATATTAAAACTCACCACTGTCGCATTTATGCTGTAAAAACCATTCATTTGTAGGTGCTAAAATTTTTATGTGGGTACTGTCAAGTCATCCTATAACCCCTGGAAATCCAGCATTTTGATAAAAGTATTATTTTATTTCACTTTTTTCTGTTTCATCCATTTTCATCGAAATCTCTTTATACATTACATCTACGCATTCTCTAAAATATTTGCTGACCGGTGTTTGACACATATTAAGATTAAAGTCGTTCTTAGCACCCTTCTGGTGACTTCCCTCTGAGAGTATTCCCGTTGTTGCGGCAAGCTTTAAAACATTGGGAACACTAGTCGTACTTTTCGTTTTTTTCCAATTTTGGATCAATTATATCAAGAACGTATTTAAAAACTTCCTTATGTAGCCTGAAATAACTATAAAATCTTAAGAAAGATTTTATTTATATTTATGTTTATACATACATATCTTTTTTAGGTATGCTACTTACCTGTTATTTGGAAGAGAAAATTTTTCGCTTGTTTCCTTAGCTTCCTTCTCTTAAAAGCAAGTTCTCTAATGATCTCCCTTTCCTCATCTTTGGATGATGAAAATGGAGAAACGCTTAACATTTTTATACGTTTCTTTAGGTTTATTTATTTATTTTTTTTCCAAAAAATTAAATTTCAAGTTTTTTTTTATTATATCTGTCAAAATTTTTAAATAAATTGAAACACTCTACTATATCCGTGCTATTACAAAAATGTCATGTGTTTTTTTTACACGGTACGGACAAAATTAAAAAACGTCATCGACTATGCTAGCCCGCGTAAAACGACAACGCCTTCCACAATAAGGCTGATTTTCTTATATAAAATAATCACAGCGGGCTAAAATTTTATTATCTGTGATTATACCAATCCAAAATGCAGTAAATTAAAAAAAAAATAAACTCGGGAATCTAAATAAGTTATGTAATAGAAATTAAGTAGGCTGAAAAGAGGACACAAATCCCCCATTATGCCAACTGACCGCTAGCGATTCTTTTGTCTTCTTTAGTATCTGGCTGTAAAATAAAACAATTAATTGCCTGAACCATTCCCTTCTCCTTCCACCTAGGCATAAATTTTGCAACATTTATGATGCTTTATTCACGTGCACATTACATTATAAATGGCGCCCAACGTGGAGCCAAAAGTGACCAACAATGGCAAGAATTTTCATATATTAATTTTAATAAATAATTTTTAGTTCCGGAATTGTCTTTTTTTAATTGGATACTTGCTTTAAATTCGAATAAACATACAAACCTTTTTGATGTTTTTAAATACTTACTCGTAAATAAAATGTTAATACTTAAATACAATAATACTTAAATTCAAAATTTTATAACAAGAAAGGTGCTTACTAATTTTGAATTACCTACCTACCCTCATATAAAAACAATGTTTACTTTAATTCCTCAGGTCTTGTTTTTGTGTTACAGCTACTACCCACAAAATTTAAGAAAATTCATGCTTTAGTTTTATTTTCACATTCGGAGTATTTACTTTTTCAAAAGCGTAGTTTTGTTTACTGTTTTTTGAGCTAAGTGATTCGTATACAATGTCAGGAAAGTGCATAAATTATCCTGACAAGTTTTGCTATGTACGTGGAGACATTACCTTTAAAGCTTAGCAAAGAAATTTGACACCTTTGGTAACCTAATTATATGAACAGTATTTTGGCTTTGCTATCGGACAACAAGACAAAGCGTGGGTTCCACATATCTATTGTGTAACATGTGTGAGTCATCTAACTGGATGAGCAAAACGATCTCGATTTATGCCATTTGCAATTCCGATGATTTGGACGAAACCAACGAACAACTCATCTGATTGTTATTTCTGTTTAACTGATGGTATTACAATTAAAACAAAAAATAACATTAAGTATCCTAACCTGTCATCCAGATCAGTCTCTCACAGTGAGGAACTACCCATACCGGAACCATCTAAAAGTTCTGGTCTGCCCGCTACACCGGAAACAATCAAAAACGAAATTTTAAATGCTGAATTCCAAGAAGCTTTCTCATCGAATTAGATAAATCTACTATCTCAAGAAGACCTTAATGATTTGGTACGTGGGTTAAATTTGGCCAAAAAAAAAAAAAAAAAAAAAACAGGCAGAACTTTTGGGTTCCCGATTAAAGGGATGAAATTTTTTACAACCAAAAGCAAAAGTATGTTACTTTCACAATCGAGATCAAACGCCAGAAGCCTATTTTTAACATGATAATCTGTCGGTGTATTGCAATAATGTCTGCGGCCTAATGATCGCTTTAGATATAGAATATAAAGCAGAAGAATGGCGTTTATTTATAGATGGATCAAAAGTAAGTTTAAAAGCTCTTCTTTTATACATCGGAAATGAAATTCCTTCAATACCACTGGGGAAGGCTTCTAATATGAAAGAGTCTTATGAAACTATTAAATTTTTCTTGGAAAAGATTCAACATAACGAACACAAAGGAAAATTTGTGGAGACTTAAAGGTTATTGCCCTAATATTAGGATTACAACTAGAATACACAAAATACTGTTGTTTTATTTGTGAGTGCGACAGCAGAGACCGAAAAATTATTATGTTAAGAAATCTCTTACTCCGGAACAAAAAAATATAAAAAAATCCTTCTTTAGTGTTAAATAATATATTTCTACCTGCTTTACATATAAAACTTGCAAAACATGCAAAATTTTAATAAAGCTATGGATAAGAATTGTGAAGGTTATTTATATTTAAAAGAAAAGTTCCCTAAACTGAGCGAAGCAATAATAAAAGAAGGCGTATTTATTGGTCATCAAATCAGCCAATTAAAGAAGGATAATATATTTAAAGAAAAACATGGTGATTTAAAAAATCAGCTTGAAAATCTTCATGAATTTGACTTAAAATTTTCTCGGAAACTACCGAGCGAATGACTTTGAAAGTATTGTCAGAGAGCTTGTACTTATATATAAGTCTTTAAAGTGTAATGTGTCGGTGAAAATACATTTTCTACGTTCACATTTAGACTTCTTTCCTGTGCGCCGTTAGCGATAAACACGGTAAAAGATGCCACTAAAATATTTCTACTATAGAAAAAAGATATCAAGGCAAGTATGCTGGCGGATTATTATAACGAGACGTTTCTGAAGCAAAATATAGAAAAAAATCCTAAGGTTATCCCGATTTTATTATTGCTATTTAGAGAAATAACTTCACTTTGTTGATAAAAATTGAAATTTTCTAAGATATTTAAAATTGAATTAAAAAAAAACCTGTTCGTATTTGGAACATTATGATTTTATTTATATTATCCTTATCCTTGTTCAAAACATAACTAAATCTGTTTTTTTTTTTTTTTTTTTTTTTTTTTTGTTGAACAGTTTATTTGTACAATAGATTTGAATTAAAACCCTGATGTCAAAAATACTACAGACTTAAACAAAAAATTATCTGTTGGCTTGAAAACAAAAATTTCGGATGGTGAATATGAATCCGATTTTAGCAAATTTCATATAAATAAACTAGTTTACCCGAATTTTTAAAAACGCTAGAACAATTACTATGCCAAACGTAATGACATATTTAAAGAAGTTTTAATATTGCCTTCGTACGTTTTACAAACGACGCACAATATTTTTAGAAGGCGTCAAAAATCATTCTTTTGTGGTTACCGATCTTAGTGTTTTCTAATTCATTTGAGTAAAGCAAACCTCGAAAGGCAAAAATTTTGAACTCCGTTCCAAATTTAACACAGTGAACAGGGTGATCCAAAATAGACTTTCCGAATATTTGTTGTTTTTCATTTGTTTTTTTTTTTAGTAAATTCTAATTTTCAAATTACAATATCTTTTTGTTTTAAAATATTTCAAATCAAAATAAATTTTTTTAATTATGCAGTTTGTTAGTTATCAGTGCTAGCAAAATAAAGTCGTTACGTTTTTAAAATTTTTGTCTTAAAAAGGTCAAAATTCTTCAAAAATCTTGTACTTAATAAGGCATAACTCCCCCCGTCAAACCACGTCAGAAAGATATTTTTCTGTGTTATGGCCCCAAACCTCCCTTACACAGATATACCCCATGATTTGTGCGCCCGTGTGCACCAGAGCAATTTTTTTGACCAAAGGTCAGGTATTTTGTACAAAAATTATGAATTATAAATATATACGAAATTTAAAAAAAATGTTTTCTTACAGAGTTATATTTGAATTATTTTAACTTTTTAACAAAAAAGTAAAGCAAAATTTTTTTCAAATCTCCTTGAAAGATAGCGTTTATAATTTTTACGATGAAATCTAATAATATACAAATGCACTATATTGTACCTATCACATTTGCAAAATCTAAATATTCAATGAAATTTTGTTACCCATTAGAGTTGGTAATGGCAAATATATTATAAAACAATAAGATCATAAAGAATTATGAATCCAGAATAATGAATAATTAAAAAGGAAGTCTTTAATAAAATACGTGAATGCATATGTTTATTATGGCATTCTTTCAAATGTAATTATCACATAGGTAAGGAAATGTGAGCTAATTTCTTGCTTAATTGAATAACACAATTTTGAACATAAAAGATGTGCCAGTACTAAAAAATTTAAACTACATGCAAAGGCACTTCATTCGTTGAGTTCTTTTTAAAGTACGAATTAAATGGTTTATGCTTAAAATGAAAACATAGAAGAACTTTAAATGTTTTTGGTTATCCTTCGTTTGTAAAAATACGATGTTATTTGAAGATTTTGTTTTAAATCATAATTTGCTGCCGTAAATACATAAAACAGATAAATGCTAAAATTACAATAATGTCATTGCTTAAAGAGGAATGCAATTTTGCAATTATTATAAATCTGCATATTTCATTTAGAGTTGGGTTTATCAGCTCTTTTAAGTAAGCGTTCTTTTGGCTCAGCTCATTAGAACGAACTAGGTCGTTCATTTAGTTTCGGCTCATTTAGTGAGCTAAAACAACTGAACACAAACTTACTCAATGAGCTAAATTCTGTTTTGCTTTAAGATTTTTAGTATTCTGTTTTAAATTTACACAGAATTAGCTATTTTTGTTTAGATTCTGTGATAAATTTATCAGAAATTAAAAACATCTACATATGTACTAAGGAACAATTGTGCAATTGGATATCAAAATTAAAAAAAGAATATTGGTTCATAATAATATATATTCTTCAGTTGTACCAAAATAGGTTTCACTCTAGTTTTAACTTATATTTTTATATAAATTATTAATTATCTATTTCGCTGTGTTGTAAAAAGCTATAAGTTTAATAAGAATTGGATAATAAATTTAAACTAAAACAAAGTTTTAATTTTAAGTATGAAAAATTTTTAATGTTTAAATAATGTAAAATTCATTTTCGTATTCATTTTTATTTTTGTAATATTCATATTTACATGCTTTAAAAATAGAAATTAAAAGAAAATAATGTTAAGGTTAATAAACTTAAATATAACATTATTAAGTAAAAAAAGAATAAATTAAAAAAATAAAAAATATTATAATAAAGAAACTAAAATAGTTTATATACATATTTACATGTTATTGTGCAAAAACGCCAAACAAGAAACTTCACTTGGTTTTAAAAATGTTCGCTTTACATTAATAATCTGCCCCGCAGAGAAAAAAATGCACTCACATGGCACTGATGTAGCTACAATGCAATGTCTTTTTAAACGTTTGAATATACTCTTGGATACAACTGCTTTCTTTCCTCCATCATAAAAGAGGATCTTTTGTTTTTTTCTAAGTATTCTGAATTAAGAAACTTATCAAACTCTCTTACTCTCGCAGCAAGGTTGTTTTCAGGTCGTACAGTTCATTATGATCGTATTCTTTCTAAATGTTGTCTTCAACGTCAGTGTTTTATAGGATTATACGACTTATCCTTTCTCTAAGTGTTCTTACAGCATTAGTGAAAGCCTAGTCATGTTTAAAACCCTTTCTTTTTAACCTTGGGTCCAGTATGGTACTTTCAGAATATAGCGAGTTTCTTTCTAATTCACGAAAGCGAGATGCTAATTCTCTTTGAAGCGCTGCACAGTGGGGCAGAATCAAAATATTTTGGAAATAATTCAGCCATTTGAAAACGGCTAGGCCGATTGATTCAAAATTTGGCACGAGCATAGTAGAGGAGTACTTGAGCTTAAGTTTTGAAGGTGGTTACCCTCCACTTTCCAGGGATGGCGCTATGTGGTCTCAAAGTTGGACACCTCGCTCCTGAAAATTTTTCCAACGCTTGGCATTTCTTAAATTTTTGTCTGATTTTTAAATATTTTACATGGTCTTAAAGCTCTCGTAAATACCTACAAAACGGTGCTTTAAACTACATGTTTATGTTTAAAAATGATCGAGTTATAAGCATTTTAAAATTAAAATTTTTGATTTTTTCCATACCCTGGTCCAGTTTTTTTCGAAATATTGGGTACAATTTGAAGCAAATTTGTTTGAGTTTTTTACCGTAGATAGCAAACAATATTTAAGATTTTCTGAAAAAAATTTGAAAGTAATATCTTTTCTGGCTTAAAAATTATACGATTTTCAATTTAAAAAATCCAAAATTATTGCATTTTTGTGTATTTTAGCCTAAAATGGGACACTAATCTAATTTTTTAGATAGAAAAAAATTTTCTTAAGGAATATATAAAAATTTTTTATTTTTATTAAAGCTAACTATATGTGTGTACGTTTAAACCAAATTTCGTATAAAACTGATCATTCTTGTAGAAGATGTAAGTCTTTCAACTTGACCTATTTTACATTGAAATTTTGACTTTAGCCCATATTTTCTAAAATCCCAAAGCTGGAATCGGAAAAAGAAGAATACTATAAAAAAGCTATATATACTCCAAATTGTTTCAAAAAGTATTTCGTGAGCCCTAGTCCATATGTGGACTTTATGGGCAAAAGAGTAAAAAATTCCAATTTTGGGATTTTTTGTCTTTATTTTGGGAATTATGGGATTTCCTTTAGCTTAATGTTGCAGATTTTTTTACCGTTTGATTTTAGTTAACAAACTACATATGCGCAGAAAATTTGATCTGATTTGCTTAATTAACAAAAATTTTATAGCATATTTAATATTTTTACTTCTCTCAAATTGCACCGTTTTTACCATAATTTTTCGAAATTTTCGGAGCTCAGCAACGAATATTAAAATTTTGTTCCATTTTTCTATTTTTTTTTATGCATGTGAATAAAGATGACGCAATTTCCTATTAAATAAAAAAAGATTCACCTCCATATCATTCTTACGTGCAAAATTATGCGTTCTTAAATATGAGTGTTTCAATATGTATCTCACTTTTATACATTTATGTTACGGAAGTAAAAATTTTCATGCCTGTGTAAAAAATTGTGTAAAAAAACAATTATACCTGAAAAAAGGGTTAAAAATGTAAGGGTTGAAAATAATGGTGCAGGTGTTCGTTTTAGGATTACCTATGACTAATTATGTCTTACCTAAGTGCCTTTTTTGATTTTTAGCTAGCTGCTTTGCTTCTTTAGGTACCCAACTGTTCGATGACCTGAACACGCATATAAATATTTGCATAAATACAGTAGATATCATATTTAAAAAAAACATCATGCCGATCACATTGAAGTTTGAGACATTGTGTTCTTTTTTGTGGACTGATGCTACAAAAGGACTTGATAGAATTAAGGCCATGAAAAAATTTATTAAGCCTACATACAACTGTAGAGTTGATGTCATTGGTACTGCAAAACTGGAAAAATTTTTTAAATTATTTGATCAAAAAATGAAATCAGTTCGCGGAAACAAAAATAAGTTTAAAGTAGAGTATCTTACTTGGATGGATACTGTTGCGAAATTCTCAACCTACATCGCATTATGTGGAGCTCCCTGCAAATTTTATGATGACTTATGCTCGAAGTCTAAGAAAAAAAGGTTAACCGAAAAACTTTCTTCAGTTTCAAAAGATGAAGTTTCCGATACGTTCAAAGAATTGCTAAAAAAAGAAAATCAGCCTTCCGAGGCAGTGCCAATTTTCTTCCTAGCGCATCTCTAAAACGGTTGAAACGAATTGTTAACAGCATACCTACTCCGGCATCGCAGTCAAATTTTATGGAGGAAGAAGCTATTGCTCTGATGTTGGAAATGAAAATAAGCCGAAATAAGTACCAAATTTTGAGAAAAGCTTTACTTGAGAAAGGACATGCAATATTACCATCATATAAGTCTATTCAAGAAAAAAAGAAAGCGATTATGCCATCTCCAATAACAGTTGATGAAACGAAAGCTTCTATTGGACTATCTTCTTTGCTAGAAAATACGGCGTCATGGATTATTTCAGATTTTTCTACTGACCAACTAGAAAAGGTGAAAAACTGCGATGTAGTACTAATGTGTAAGTGGGGATGTGATGGAATATCAGCCCTTCCTGAGTACAAACAAAAACATACAATAGATTTTAAGAGCATATTCATGGCATCCTTAGTACCACTAAGAATTCGTTCATACTCACTGGTTGCATCTTCATCAGTACGTGCAAACACTTTTGAAGATATATGGAAAAACATAACCCCAGGATCCAAAAATTTTTTTAGGCCTATTTGTTTTGAGTATGTAAAGGAATCAAATACTACGACAAAAAAATTAGTCGAGCATATCAGAGACGAAATAAGATCATTGGAACCAATATCTATAAAAATAAAAGAATACTGTGTTAACATATCCTTTCAACTTAGTTTAACAATGATTGATGGAAAAGTTAGTAACGCTATAACTAACACATCTTCTTATTGGAAATGTTCCATATGTGATCAGAAGAAGTCAGAATTCTCAGATAAAAGAAACCAACGTAGTGAACGAAGAAGTTCTATCTTTCGGAATATCCCCCCTTCAAACTAGAATTAGATTTTTTGAGCATTTTCTGCATATTGCATACGACTTAAAATACAGAAGTACGACAGAAAATTTAATAACAAAAAAAAACAAAAAACAATGATGAACTAAAAGCTCTAAGAGCTTCTGAGAAAAGTAGAATCCAAGAAGAGTTTAGAGTACAAACGGGGTTAATAATTGATAAGCCTCTTCGTAGTGGAGGAAACACTAACGACGGAAATACTGCAAGAAAATTTTTTGGGGATTTTGAAACTACTTCAAACATAACTGGAATCGACAAAGAGTTGCTTAAAATGGTTAACGTAGTTTTGATGGCAATTAATAGCAAAACTCAAATTAATTCTTTTCGCTTTGGAGAATATACAGCAAAAATATCTCAGCTACTCGTTTCCCTATATCCATGGAGGGATATGACGCCCACAGTACATAAAATATTATGTCATGGTAAAACAATTATAGAATCGAATATTCTTCCTCTTCCGGAATTAACAGAAGAAGCCCAAGAAGCAAGAAACTGCGATTTCAAGTACATTCGAATATTCAGTTCTCGAAAATGTTCTAGGCAGTCACAAAACGAAGACATTTTCTATAGCCTATTGTTATCTTCTGATCCTGTACTCTCATCAATGAGAAAACGTTGGATTAATTATGAGGCTTCTTCACCTTCTTACAAACAGAATTAAAGGATTTACTTTATCTTTTAGACATACATAATGATATGACAGATTATTTTATAGAAAATAAATAATAATTTTAAGGAAATAAAAAATACTTTTAACGACTTTTCGTAAATAAAAATTAACAGAAAATTTTATTTTTTATCTGATGTTTTTTATAATGATTATTAATTTAAGATATGCCTCTTGGTTATCCTCTATTCAGGTATAATTGTTTTTTTACACAATTTTTTACACAGGCATGAAAATTTTTACTTCCGTAACATAAATGTATAAAAGTGAGATACATATTGAAACACTCATATTTAAGAACGCATAATTTTGCACGTAAGAATGATATGGAGGTGAATCTTTTTTTATTTAATAGGAAATTGCGTCATCTTTATTCACATGCATAAAAAAAAATAAAAAAATGGAACAAAATTTTAATATTCGTTGCTGAGCTCCGAAAATTTCGAAAAATTATGGTAAAAACGGTGCAATTTGAGAGAAGTAAAAATATTAAATATGCTATAAAATTTTTGTTAATTAAGCAAATCAGATAAAATTTTCTGCGCATATGTAGTTTGTTAACTAAAATCAAACGGTAAAAAAATCTGCAACATTAAGCTAAAGGAAATCCCATAATTCCCAAAATAAAGACAAAAAATCCCAAAATTGGAATTTTTTACTCTTTTGCCCATAAAGTCCACATATGGACTAGGGCTCACGAAATACTTTTTGAAACAATTTGGAGTATATATAGCTTTTTTATAGTATTCTTCTTTTTCCGATTCCAGCTTTGGGATTTTAGAAAATATGGGCTAAAGTCAAAATTTCAATGTAAAATAGGTCAAGTTGAAAGACTTACATCTTCTACAAGAATGATCAGTTTTATACGAAATTTGGTTTAAACGTACACACATATAGTTAGCTTTAATAAAAATAAAAATTTTTTATATATTCCTTAAGAAAATTTTTTTCTATCTAAAAAATTAGATTAGTGTCCCATTTTAGGCTAAAATACACAAAAATGCAATAATTTTGGATTTTTTAAATTGAAAATCGTATAATTTTTAAGCCAGAAAAGATATTACTTTCAAATTTTTTTCAGAAAATCTTAAATATTGTTTGCTATCTACGGTAAAAAACTCAAACAAATTTGCTTCAAATTGTACCCAATATTTCGAAAAAACTGGACCAGGGTATGGAAAAAATCAAAAATTTTAATTTTAAAATGCTTATAACTCGATCATTTTTAAACATAAACATGTAGTTTAAAGCACCGTTTTGTAGGTATTTACGAGAGCTTTAAGACCATGTAAAATATTTAAAAATCAGACAAAAATTTAAGAAATGCCAAGCGTTGGAAAAATTTTCAGGAGCGAGGTGTCCAACTTTGAGACCACATAGCGCCATCCCTGGAAAGTGGAGGGTAACCACCTTCAAAACTTAAGCTCAAGTACTCCTCTACTATGCTCGTGCCAAATTTTGAATCAATCGGCCTAGCCGTTTTCAAATGGCTGAATTATTTCCAAAATATTTTGATTCTGCCCCACTGTGCGCTGTTAGCATCGCATTTGTTTGGACTTTCGTTGAATTACTCCTCGAAATAACTGACTCCAACAGGTTTGTCAATACTTTTGAAAGTGTTGAGTTTTTTTCTGCAGAAATTTCTTCTGTGACTTGGTAGAATGGTTCTAAAATTGAACAAATTCTTTTATAAGGTCCCATTTGTCCAAAGGTAGAGATAAATCTGGTCGAGTTAGAGATAATGTACTAATTACTGCTTCTTTTAAAGTACGTATCCTCTCCAGCATTTCAAAAGTAGAGTTCCAACGGGTAACAATATCCTGTTTGAGCTTTGATTCAGGAAGACTCATTTGTTGTTGTGTCCTTTTATATTTTCTTAATCCTAGCGATCTCTTATGGAAGTACTCAACGTGCCGCTAACCTCTTTCTGAGCAGTTTTAACAATCAGGTTCAAAATATAGGCGAAACATCCGATTGCTCTCCACTGCCCTTGCCGAATAGCAGCCGTTATATTTGCAGCATTGTCGCTTACCACAGCAGTAATTTTCTTGCCTATTTTGAAATACGCTATTATTTTTTTCAAAACAGTTGTCAAATTTTCTGCAGTATGCCTTTCAACAAATTCATCGCATGCAGTTAAAAGTAACTGTAGCTCGGTATTTTCATCTATATAGTTAGCGTTAACTGCCAAATAACTGGTATTCGTTTCTGACGTTCATCTATCTAATGTAATCCACACTGCAGAAGCCGCTTGGATTTTTATTTTAACTGCATATAAAACTTTGTTATAAATAGTCGGCATTATGTTGTGGGTTAACGTTTTTCTTGTTAGTAAATTATACCCAGGACACTGAGAGACCACTTCTATAAGTTTTTTAAAATTCCGGCTCTTCTACAATTCTTAGCGCATGGTGCCCTTTCGCAATCATTTTTAACACTTGCTTGTCTATGAGCTCAACTTTACGTTCTGGTGGCAGCCTACGAAAAAATTGGTGAATACTCTGCTGCGAACTAGTGGACGGCAGTTCGACATTTTGTTACGTCTGATTCAGTGCTAATTTTTGAATTAGGTATTGGTGACTGCCTTTCAAAAACTACTTGTTGAAGTGGATGTTTGCCTTCAAGTGGCGAGATAAATTGCTATAAGAGTCACCTGCAATACTTAATGTTGATTTGTAATATATGCATTTAGATCTTTGTTCACCGTCTTCTGTAAAATGTAAGCACACATCACTATGCTTTCTTTTTTCAGATATCTCGCAAACAATTTTTTAGACCACAATTAATTTAATTTAGTTTGAAAAAAGTAAAAATAACCCTTTTGTATTAATTATTACAGATAGCATCAAAATGGGAAAAATGTATCTGGCAATAACGTGCAATAAAACGATGTTGCCATAAAAAAATTGTGTTATAACCGATTGTACAAAAATAATTAATTAATAAATTAAAATCCAAATAAAAGAAGTGTTTTACACAAATCAATGAAAAACTTAATTCAAGCTTATTGATTTTAGTATAAAAAAACTGAATTAACGTTACCATAAGAAACACATTTTTTTAGAACGGTAAGTTTGGCTTAAAGAACTTTTAAAATATTTCATACTGGCAATAACACAATCTCATCAAAACAAAAGCAATCTAAGTCTAAGTAATTTAAATGAAACAACGGGAATTTTTTACTAAATTAATTAACTTATAAAATCTTTTTTGTGCTATTTTATATTATTCCGATTTTATAATTAAATCACCGATATTGGTTATTGCGGGTGAAAGCACGTCTCGATGGCCATTTCGCTACCGCTTACTTAGCTCTTTAGGAAACTTCTCACAAACATTTTAAATTAATTAAAGATTTCCGTCCAAACAATAAAGTTAAGACGAAAATCAAAATTTAAGTAAAAACAACAATAACCAACAATGATTCTATTTTTCTTTCTCCACTGTATACGGCTGACTTTTTTCGGCTTTTTATACAGTTAAAAGATGATGAAAAATAAGATATCAAAAACACTGCGATAATTTATTTCTTTGCAAAGGCACTTTAAAAATTGTTAATTTAAATTAAACAAAAAGAAATTTTTATTAAATTAATTAACTTTGAAAAAATTTTTTTTTGTTATTTTATAATTAAAATAAAAAAAGATTTTTTTCAAAGTTAATTAACTAAATCTAAGTATTTTGAACTTGAACTAGAAACATCGCTTAGTAACAGCCTTGAACTAGAAAAAGGCTCAGTAAATGAGCTTGAACTAGAAAAACGGTTAGTAGCGGAAAGCTCAGTCCAGTGTTGTCATTTGGCAATATTTTGTACATTTCTTGTAAAATTTAAAGGCTCCAGGTAACATGTATAATTTTCTTAGAATTGGGCAAATTTTCGTAACTTTTGGTTCAGACACGAATTAAATTATAATCACTGAAAGAAAAGTTTTTCCTTATTTTAGGTAAGAATATCAATTCGATTTTAATAACAAAGGTTACCTGAAAATGCAATTAAAATCCCATTTAAAAAATTAGTTTGAAATAAACAAAAAATAACGTTGCTGAAATTTTACACTGTTTAATTTGTAAGAAATGACGAAATGTTTCTGCTTCATGTTTTTGGCAACAACTCTTTCCAACTGTAAAATAATAGCAGATGCAACTCGTGCAGAAAACTAAAAATTCTGTTGAAACTTGCGAAAATTGTAAGCAACTTCAGTTATTTCGCTTAAAAAACTTGACAACCGTATTAATACCTCGATTTAGAAGAAATTTGGCTTTCAATTTCCTACAGGAAGTGCCAGATTATATTACAGAAAAATTGTAAGAAATTTTTATTAATTTTTATGCAAATAAGGTTTGAATTTTTCTTTAATAACGGTATGTTTAAAATAATTAGTGTAGTCAATTCTAGCGAAGCTTAATCTTTCAAAGAAAAGGGTAAAAGGGTTTTATTAAAATTTTTTAATGACGAGAGCATGCACTTGTCTATGCCGAAATATTAGTATTGAGTTCTAATTTAAATCCTCATGAGTATCATCTGTATGAATTTTTTTTTCACATGTTTTTTATTTTCGTTTTGTTTTTCTGCAGGAAGTGAATTTGTCACCTTGTTATTTTCCCTTAAATATGGTATAAAACTTCTTACTATATTTTATATAAATTACAATTTATTTAAGGAAAATTTCAAAATGTAACTTTTAATGGAAAAATTTAACTTTTTTGAAGGAAAAGCGTAATTTTTCCCTGGCAACACTGGCTCAGTCACTGAGCTAAAGGACCTCAGTAAAAAGAGCACTACATATAGTTCAATTGAATTAGGTCGTTCACGAACTACACAACTCTAATTTTATTATTGAATCAGTTATAGAATTATTTCATAATATAGTGGATTATAATAAAGTGATATTTTCATAATGAATTGCTAAATTTATATAACATCTGTTCTTTTACATGTAATGAAATAAAAGAGTAATATTAGACCAGGGATTCTAGGAAAATATCGTCGTGCCGCCAGAATCATGGTAAGGGAGGGTTATGAGGCAAATATTTCCAACATCATCTGGGATGCGTTTTTTATCATATCTAAAATTAGGTAAGTGATTACTACCTATCATTTTTAACATTTTCTCATATAAAATATTCTTAAATCTTAATTTTTTTAACTGTGATTATACCAATTCAAAATGCTGTAAATTAAAAAAAAAAAAAAAAAAAAAAAAACTAACTCGAGAATGTAAATAAAGTTATGTAATAGAAATTAAGTAGGCTGAAAAGAGGACACGAACCCATAGAGCTCCCATAGTCCTTCTTTCACTCTTTGGGAAAAACAAACACCTGTTCTTTTTTAGTATCTGGCCGTAAGCTAAAACAATTAATTTCCTAAACCATTCCTTTCTCCTTCAACCTTGGCATAAATTTTGCAACATTTATATAGCGTGCACGTGCACATTACAACTATTTTATTTGACTATTGCTATTAAATTGTACTCTATACTTCACTTTTGGTATAAGTTTTACTTGTCTGTTTTACACTTGTGTATATTGTTTAATTTTTTTTTTTTTGTAACACATATGTTTTAGATTGCGTTTGTTTTTTGTACAGTTTTGTTTTATGTTTCATTTGTTTTTTTTTACACTTTTGTTTTATATTTCGTTTTTTTTTAAATTTTTTTATGTTTCATTTAAGATCTTCTGGAACTTTTGTCTTAATTTTTACGGTATGTATTTACATGTGAAAAAACCAGAAAATTTTAACAATTATTTACGATTATTTACTTGTTCGCGATTAATACACAAAAATACGCGATGGCAACTTTACCACTTTCCTAACGGATAGAAAATTTTACCACGAGATCTTCACTAGATGACGTTAACAATCAGAATGAATTAGCACGTATGACCGTTGCCTTTATGCAAGCCATACACTTCCTAGTAATCAAGTTGTAGACAAAACACAAATTATATAACTTGCGTACAATTTCGCAGCACAACTTTATTTTATAAAGAAGCCATTACAGTAAAGATGTTTTCCGATATTGTTGCGTATGCTGTAATCGATGAAGTGTTTGACCAAGAAGAAAAAGAATGTGAAAGAAGTTAAAAAAGAAGCGAAAGTGGTCAAAGCAGTGGTCAATAGAATAGAAAAAATATTCTAACAGCATATGATAGAGGAAATATTTAATTTATTGTAACTTTTATTGGGAATGTTTTACACAAAAACCACTGCTTTGACCACTTTCGCTTCTTTTTTAACTTTTGTTCACATTCTTTTTCTTCTTGTAGGTGTTTGTATAGTTGTGTGTTGCGTTTATTTTTTTGCTTTGTGTTAGTTGTTTTTGTTTTGTGATCAAGAAGTTTTTGTAGAAACTTCTGGCTTTGTAAACAGGCACAATGAGTCATTTCGTTTCACTTTGTCGGTAACTATTATTATAATTTCTTTTTATGACCTAGATAAAGCATCTTCGCAGTAATATACAAAAAACAACAACAAAAATTTAAAAATATTTAATATAAAGAAAAGTGCTAAGAAAAATTTTAAATTAGTGCAACAAATATTAACCAAAATTAAAAACGTATGTATGTACAATTAAAAAAATCAAACAAGTATAACAGAAACAACAAATGATACCTAAAAAAAGTGTAGAAAACTATACAAAAAAGCTAAAGTATAGAGTAAAATTTAATAGCAATAGCCAGATTAAAGAATGCAACACAGTGAGAACAGAATATAAAATTTTAACAACAACAAACACAAATTCAATAACTAAGCTCAAACAAAAAGCTAAGGTTATAGTTCAAAAAAATTTTTTTAAGATAGACTTTTTTTAAAAAAAAATTAATTTGTTAACAAAACATAAAAATAATATCCTTAGCTTTACAAATACAAAACAAAACATTTTAAAAATAAGGAACAAATTAACAAAAGTAAAACAGCAAAACGAAAGGTTACAAAAAGAAGATACAAAAATGTGGTGGTTTCCTTTTTTGAAAAACGAAAAGTTGACAAAAGCAAGAACAAGCATTCAAAAGTCAGAATATGTCAGCAACACAAATTAAAATTTGTAATACAAGAAAATAAACAAACACATAAACTTATTTCCGAACGTAAACGTAATTCAACGTAAATAAAATGTTTTAAAAATCGATTAATAACACTAGCTCAAAGATCTCAATATGCGTAAGAATTTAAATATGTATCAAACTCTCTGAAAATACCCTCCAAAAGCTCTCTTAAAACACTAAACCCTATAATATAATAATTAATCTCCTAAGTTTGAATGGCTACCTCTCAGATGCACCACTTACATAAAATGAACGCTATCCCATAATCTTTTCGGGAATTTCGAGATCATATCAACTGTATTTAGAACTTTTGTACGTTATTCTGGTTCACACTGAAGGTAATCAAACGATTCGAACGGTGAAAACATTAGCCGATTAAAGTCTTGTATCAAAAAATAATAAAACATTGCAAAACTTGTATAGTACATAAACAAAAGCCGTGTTTTTAAATCACGGTTCTTTTGTCACTAGACAATGCACTCTATGCTCTTCATTCCAAACAACTGGTATTAACTTTGCTGGCCTATTGGATAAAAGTTCTTCTGTAAATAATGAGGATTCAATTACACCTAGAAGCATGTTCAGATTTATCCACAAGAGCGTTACGAGCAGCAGTCTCTCGTTTCGTTGGGAGGCGGCAACTCCCTTACAGGATATACTCCGATAATAATCGAAACTTCTTCGGAGCGAGTCGACAGTTAAATAGAGAATTTGATTCATTTATAATATCTGCTTCAGCATACAAACTTCAAAATATACTCACGGATTCGAATGAGTATTTATCCAACCTCATGCGCCTCACATGGGAGTTTTGTGGGAGGCAGCCGTTCAAAGCTTGAAGTTTCACTTAAAACGGATTACGAGATCAAATTAATATAATTTTGAAGAATTTTTAACAATTCTAACTAAAATTGTTAAAATTAATTCACGACTTTCAGCTCTTACACGAACACTTTGTAAGAAGCGCCCCAATTACGAGTTTTCCGAGCAGAACATTCAACGCATAGGACCGGTAAAACGTTATCAGAGGCTAAGAGCAAAACAAACAGTTAGCAACACGATGGAAGGAAGGCTATTTAAAATCCCTCCACAAACGCTGCAAGTGGAAAAATACCTCGAGCGACTTTTTTTTTTTTTTTTTTTTTTTTTTTTTTTTTTTTAAAAAGAGAAGTAGCACTTCAGGCATTAAAACCTATTTAGTTATTTTTCGTAACCGTGCTACATTCTTTAGGAAAGGGATAGATGAGAGATAAGACAGGTGGTGAAAGGAGAGAGAGAGAGAGTTATTTATTTTACTTCGCCGGCGAATCTGCTATGAGAAAGTACCGACGAAGGAGACTGCACGTTTTTTGCTTATTCTGAATATGTATTTATACCATTAAACAGAAAAAAACATTTTTTTGTATTTTGATTGCCACAGGATTTGAACCCTGAAACAACCAGGTTTGTAGTCAGCGTGTTTACCACTTTGACTACAGCAGCCTCAGCCTTGAAAGCAGGTGATTTGGTAGCCGTCATGGATGACTTACTTTTCCCATCCGACTGACGCCTGGGAAAAAATAAAACCACTTTTACTGGCACAGACGAAAATGCAAACGTAAAGACATCTCCCGACCGTAAAATTCTGTTACTTATCACTAATTAATAAAAATTTGCCCTAGGCTCATAATTTCTTAGCGATTATATATTTTTTAAGAATAATTTAAGCTCCGAATCGAATAATCTTATTTATTCACTAATCCAAATTTTTTTCTTCCTTTCCTTCCTTCCTTCTTTCTTCTACACAAACGTCATCCGGCAATACGCGATCCTGATCTGTATCACTGCATGTTGTGTAACCACTTCCACTCAATCCGGTTTTGCAGACAATTCTCATATATGGATGTTAAAGCGAGAAATCACGTTGTAAGTAAGCATAATTATTGCGTTAATGATCTTCGAGCATGCCTATCGATGAACACTTGCAGGAGATGCGGTAGCTATCATCATATGCTGTTACATCCGTGAAGCCGACTTAACAAAAAACGATCTTGGATTTAGTGCCATTCTCAATTCGCTTTTCATATTTTTATAGGTGGATCCTTTAACACAGATCTCGTTATCAAGCGTGAGAAGATACGTTGTTGAGCACATGTGGCGTGTAATAACTCTTTACAGAATGTTGATGTAAGTGTTGTAGTACAGTTCCCGATGGGAATTGTCTTATTTCCACAATCGGCTATATTGTTGTCCGTACCGAGATGCAATATCGTTTCATTATGTTGAACAGGTAAAATAATAATTTTCTTATATTCTAGCTTAATATTAGGGCACGTAATAAAGAAAATCAAATAATTTTCATCCAACAGACTTTTACATAAGATACTTCCATCAAGTCAGTAACCGTTATATTTGTGGAGGGCTTTATATTTAGAATTTTATTTAAATCTTTTGAATCCAGGAGGGCCGGATTAATTATACCTATCTTTGCAAGGATGACGGCCAACATCAGGGCTTCAAGCTCAGAAATTATTATCCTGTTTCTCGCGAGCAGGGTTTCATACAAATGGCCGGTGTCTATTTGTTTGATTTTAGAATTTTTTATTATTACGTTTACTGGTTCCGTTAACTGATTTATTTGGGCTTGTGTCTTTGTGTTATATCAATTTGCCTGTTTTCTGACTCTACTAGCTGTCGTTGGTTAAATCTGACTGTTTCGAAGTCATCAAAATCAGGTGTTCCAGCGACGACCTTTAAGGCAGTGCCCAGAATATTGATGCTTCTAGTGTGTCGATGGTGAATGTTCAATGATGCCAAAATGGTCTTGATTCAAGCTATGTCCGAGTCCAAAATTTTTACCATGTGAGATGAAAGGAAATGACTTGTCAAATTTTTAGTTAAACAGCCATCGCGGAGAACATCGTTAACTTGGTCGTATGCTGTAGATAGTCGAAGTTTTGCCATATGATTACATTCCCATCCGCAATGGAGATATATACGGAATTAGAATAGTCAGTTAATTTTGGTGTGACCCTCTAAAGTGGAAGCACCTGAAGCCAAATCCTATGGGAAAATAAAAAAAGAGAAACCTCAGCAAAAGCAACTAACGATTAAAAAATTTTAGAATGTCATTCTGGAAGAGGAGTTCCTACCTTAGGTTGTCCTTGTGGACCACCCTCCCTCTAATAAGAACCGTGGTTCCCAAATCTGATTCTATTCTTTCCTCCGTATACAAAGGGGTTAATTTGTTCCCTAGTGTCTTATTGTTTTTTACGAGCACACGGTCTCCTACGTCAAGATTCTTATTTGTCTGGAAGGATTGTGTCTGTCAAGCTGGTCTCGTTGAGCCTTTATAATTTTATTCTTTATTTCTTTTCCTATTTCAATTGTCGAACTATGAATAACGTTTTTAGGTTTTCTGTTGGTCGTCGAATGAATAGTTCTATTTTACTTAGCGGTAGCTAACATTAATAACTCTATTATGCTGTCAATGTTTGTCTCAAGTTTTAAACACCTAGCAATCTCTGTGAGGGTGCTATAGAAACGTTCTACCTGACCATTCGAAGTACTATGGAGTGGAGGTGCGTTTGCTACTTCTACACAGAATTGGTTTCTCAACATAGAAGTGATGGCTTTAGATTTTAACGATGGCTCATTGTCACAGTATATGCCCCTTGTATCCGGGAAGAGGTTCATTAGTTGCATGATTGGGATTTTTAAATCTATGATTGTACGAGATTGTATCGGTTGAACCACATTGAATTTGGAAAATTTATTCACGCAAGTGAGGAAGTTTTTTTTTTGTCTGTGGAGAATATGTCGATATGCAGCATTTCCTCTACGTAAGACGGTATTGGGGTTTCACCCATATCCTGCACATGCGGATGTCTATCATATTTGGCTCTTGTATAGATCCTACAGCTTGCCACAACTTCATTTCCTAATTTGGTCATCTTTGGAAAATAATAATCGTCGTTTTACATTTTCTTGAGCCTCCCTATGGGCAAGACTATGTTCTGTATTTACTATTTCCATCTGTTCGTTCTTATCAAAAATATCTAATACCATTTTCCTACAGTGCCAAAATCTCATTGTTAAAAAGGATCTCACTAATTCGTACTGAACACAAGCTAGCATTTGAAGTTCGCAGTGTATAGCATTTACTCCTGGATTCACAGCCAGTTTTAATTCGTCGATGAGTGTGTTCTTATCGGTGAACTCAATCACTCAATCACAATTTCAAAGATTTCCATCGTTTTATTTTCTGTCCGGGACCGCAAACGCGAGGGGTTGGTGATCTGTGTAAATATTTAAATTTTTAACACCATATATATAGTTTCTAAGCTTCTGTAAAGCCCATACTATAGCAAGAAACTCGCGTTCGTTAGTTGCAAAATTCAGTTCTCTGTCTTTCAAAGTTCTGGAAATCATAGTGATCGGTCTACCACCTTGTGATAGGACTGCCCCTAAACCTAACGAAGAAGCATCCGTCGTTAGATCGAATGGCTTCTTAAAGTCTGGGTAGAGCAACATGATTTCCTCTGAGGATAATATTGCTTTCAATTTATTTAACGCTTGAACCTGGTTTTCGTTAAAATCAACTTTAATCCTCTTTGACTGGCCCACCTTGCCGTTGTCACCCTTCAGAATATCGGTCAGTAGTTTTGCTATAGAAGCAAAATCTTTAATGAAACATCTATAGTAGCTTGCGAGTCCCAAAAAAGATCTGACATTGAACAGGTTGGTGGGCTATTCATAGCCGCGAATCGCCCTTACTTTATCAGGCTTGTTTTAATACCATTTCTGGTCACAACAAAGCCGAGATATTCAACGCTTTCCTTAAAAAAGTGTAACTTATCACGTGAGACTCTCATATTAGCTTTATACAATTTATCCAAAACCTACACAGAAAAAATTATGAATAATTTTTATTTTATCAAACGTTTGCTTGAATTTAACTTCAAGCTTCATTACTGTTTTAATCGCTTTTATAAATGTTTTGTTAAGTTTTTTATTTTATGTTAAATTTAAAGATGATTTTTTTCCTATTAAATATTTATTCACAGAAAATAAGACTTTAAGTCAGAGTAGTCTCACATCAGGGATGGAAAAAATTTTTTTTTAAGCAAGTCTTTAAAAATACAATTTGACGGTTTTCAACAACTTACGCATTATTCAAAACCATTGACAGTGGCAAACCTAAACTTATAATGTTTCAGCCATATTTTTTAAAATATTTATTACAATCAAAGCTTTTATGAACACCGATTGGGCGATAATATTGGTATGATTCTTAGTAACTCTGTTAAAATGACTAAATACTGTTTAACGTTTTACATGGGTTATTTGAGTACTGCCAAAATTTTAAATAAAAAAGTTATATTGCACGTACTTTCCCATTCCTGTTATAATAATATTGCTGTTTCACAGAAGTCTCGATTGTATGTATTATTATAACAGTTGCCAGATAAATTTTTAAAAATCGTTAAACTTTACAAGTAACGGAAAAATTGTTAAGCGCATATGCGTAAATAAAACTTATTGGATTTTGACACCTCTATGTTGGATTCTTGTAAAACCGGTTATGAAGTCTATTTTTAATATCTATTTTAGGAGCAATACTCAAGAAAAAAACATTAAGTAAACAATTTTGTGAATCGCTTAGTTTCGGCGTTGTAGACCTCCGAATTTTCTACGTATAATACGGCATACGTTGAAAAAAGGAGGGAATATGTATGCCATTGGAAACCTTGCGAAATTCCTATAAAATGCTATTGATGTATTTTACTATATTGGGATCAGCAGAGTGTTTTTGTAGTAAAATTAAAATAACTATTTTAGTGACTTGTAATACAGATACTTTATAGTAAGCAAAGCCAGTTTAGTCATACTATAGAAAATCTTTGCGTTCTTTTGTGCTCACTTGATATTTTTAGTATTTTACTTTTACTTATCTTGAACTGAATATATTTTTCAATTTCTTTTTCTATGGTACTTATATTCCGATATAAGTTACTCGATAAATGTAATATTATACGTTATTTAACTTTCGGAAATGTTCACTTTATATTTTTACATTAAAAATTTATTTGACATCCCCTAGGTAACTTTTTTAGAGCATAGCCATTAAACAAGATTAAGCATTAATTTGTTAAAAAAAAGTTGTCTAAAAAAGGATTTTATAGAAATTTTTTAATCGTTGTCAATTTTATTGAGGTTTAAGTTGAATAAATTTTTTTTATTTTTTATTTTATTTATTTTTTTAACAAAGTAAAACTTTAAATTCATATCCGGATTTTAAAAAACAACAATAACAGATTTTTGGCGTTGTTTGGTATGAATCTGGCATCCATGCTATAATTATAAGAACAAAATTGTCTGCTTTTTGTTTATTGTTGATAATCCTAAGTAAATGCAACTATAACCGTAGGCGAAGGCCAGTTTATGCAAAGGTTTTATAAAGCCCTATTTTAGAAGCATATCGCCTGCATCATTAAAAATGATTACGAACATTTGGCAAATCGTTTTCAAAACGTTAACTGTAAAAATTTGTGTATACTAAAAGTATACTGAAGAATTATTCATTTATGTACATATGTACATACATATGTGTTTTTTGTTTCATACTTAAAGTTGTTATTCTAAACTAAACCGTTGGCGAGTGCGCATAATAGTAAACATTTTCATAAAGAACATTAAAAACAAAAACCTATAACATCAGTCAATTAATTAATGGTAAGTATTATTCAATGAAATCTCGTATATTATTCAAAATATCATTTTTTGTTTGTGGACACAACAACTTGCGCTTAAGGTAAAAAATAAACTTTCTCAAGCAAAATCTTTCTAAACAAATAATTAAAATGGAAATTAAATGCTTCTTATGTGGATGCTCTTTCAATGCTCCGCAGAAATTATTCACCCACTTGTGCAAGTGTTGTGTTCAGTCAAAAATATTTTATGAATGCCCATTTGAAAATTGTTATCAAAAATTTCAACACAAACGTTCCTTTCAACGTCATATAATAAAACATTTTATGAGAAACTAGTAATGACTTGTAATGTTCCTAATAAGGACAAAGAATGTGATATTGATCAAACTATGAACCACACTAATGAACAGAATGAAAAATATTTTGGTAACAGTTCAGCGAAAATTAATTCAAAAAAAAGGGGGATAAGAAAATATTGGAAATAAGCGATTCTATTGTGGAGTTTATTATTAAGTTACACTCAGTTAACAACTTGTCTTGTTCAGACGTAACCAGCATAAAATATTTGGTTCGACATTTATTAAAAAAAAAAAAATGCAGAGGACAGCGAAAAACGTACATCAGATTAAGTTAAGGAAATAAGGCTTTTATTTCAAGAATTCGATTCAGATTTTAAATTTAACAAAAAACTACAAAATAAGGAACTGATTAGAAATTTAAAAACCTTTCATATTTATAATATAATATATATAATAATAATATAATATTATGCCCCTAGAGTTTCAATTTAAAAAATTTTTTGAGCAAAATGATTATCTCGAACAAATGATACATAATATGCAAAACATTGAAAAAGAGCCAAAACTCATAAACTTCGCTCAAGGCAAATTGTGGAAACAAAAAAAAGTTTATATCCAAACAAAATATAAATTTCCTATTTCCTTTACGCTGACGATTTTGGTATAAACAATTCATTGGGATCTTAATCGAATAGACATTCTATGTGTAACTTTTATTACAGTTTCCCGTGTAATCCAAAAAAGTCGTCCAAATTAAATTAAATATTTTTAGCTTATACAGTTAAATCTACTGATATAAAAAAATATGGAAAAGATTGCTTTGTACCATTGGTTGAAGCACTAAAAATGTTGGAATTAAATGGAATAACCATCAACACTACAAGTAGCAAAAAACAAGTGTTTTTTGTAATGGGTTTACTACTAGGTGACAATCTGGGACTAAATACTATCCTCGGCTTTTCAAAATCCTTCTCAGCTAACTATTTTTGTAGATTTTGTTTGATGAAAAAATCTGAAACTCAAAATGAATCTTCCGAAAATGCTGATTTATCTAGAAGTAGGATTAACTACAGAAAAAAATTGAAAAAGGATTGCTTCAAGAATCTGGGATAAATTCTGCCTGTATCTTTAATCAAATACCATCGTTCCATTGTACCGAAAATTTCTCGGTAGATGTCATGCACGATATTTTTGAGGGTGTGTGCCATTACGTTCTAAGTGAAGCTTTACATTATTTTATTAAAAAAATGAAGTATTTTCCTTTGGAAACATTTAATACAAAACTTCAAAGTTTCAAGTATGAGGAGCATGATAGAGGAAACGAGAAACTATCAATTTCATATCATGAAATAGAAAATCATAAGTTTAAAACATCAGCAAGTCAGATGATGGCATTTTGCTATTATTTACAGTATTACTAGGTGAATTAATTCCTATTAACGATCAGGTATGGTCATTTGTTTTACGGTTTTTGGAAATGATTGATGACATTTTATGCTATGAACTCTGTGAGTTCAATATAACTAAAATCAACTCAACAATTCAATACGTAAATAAAAATTACAAAACTTTATTTAAAAAAACCCTAACTCCGAAATTCAATTTACTAACATATTAATATCATGAGGCAATGCGGACCATTACGGAATTTATGGAGCTTTAAATAAGAAGGAAAACACAAGAAATTCAAAATTTACTCACATATAATAACCTCAAGAAAAAATATTTCAGTAAGTTTTGCTTTTAAACAGCAGATGATATTCGCAAACTTCTTATTAGAGAGCAAACAAAACAGCGATTTCCATTTTAAAAAACCATTTGTAAATACAAACGTTAAGAAAAAAATTGGTAATACAGTACGTTCATAAATAATAGCACATTTGCTAATCTGTAAATTAATAATTCATAAAATTTTAACAGGGCATGCTATAATTTTCATCTCTTTGTGTAAACTTTATTAATGTGTTCTCTTTTCAAAAATGAGCTCCTTTTACATAAAACTCTCAGGAATTACAAATACCGTTATCAAAATTGCTTACATTTATATATTTAGCATATTTAAGCGTTCAAATTGTATAGCACAAGTACAAAAAATTCTTTGTATAAAAAAACTACCGTTTTAAAACAACATATTGCACTCAGTTTTATTAAAAATATTAGTTATAAGCAAAATGCCACGCAAAAAGGAATTAGCGAATTTGAAAAAGGTCAAATTTTAACATTAACAGAAATTGGTGCGTCGAAAGCTGAAATTGCAATTCAAATCTGCAGAAGTTGAAAGGTTTATAATTATTTGGCAAATATTGAAAATTATGGCAAAAATAAAAGCAGTGGTAGAAAAAAAAAGTTGAATGAACGCGAGCGCAGTCTTATTCTAAGGACAGCAAGCAACAGTACCAAAAGCTGTAACCAACTTGCTGCATGCGTTTCCAACAAAGTGTGCAAAACGACCATTTGGAATGTTCTAAACTCTTCCAAACATATTCAAAGACAGAGAATGAAAAAAGCTCCTCGCCTTTTGAAACGTCATATCAATGCACGTTTGGAGTTTTGCAAAAATAATATGAATACAAATTGGTCAAATGTAAGTTATTTAACACCTTTGAGTTATAAAATGGTTAACTTATTTATTTCTTTTTAAAGATAATTTTTTCAGATGAAAAAAATTTAATTTAGATGGCCCTGACGGCAATAATAGTTACTTCCTATAGGAGATCAGGCAATATTTGAACATAGTTTTGAAAAATGGATAAACCAAGAGAATTGTGAAAAGCCAGATCATAATACTACCGAAACCAAACGTCAAATAGTTTCAGTGGCGGAAATTCTTGGAAGCACATATAATGGGAAAGAAATATTTAATTTTTATGATGAAAATTATAGTCTTTATGAAGAACAAAGAAACCTTTTAATAAGCACAATTACCAAATATATAGAGGCAAAAGGAATAGAATGCAGCGTTTCAGATTGTTTTGAAATAGAAAAAGAAATTTGCTCTATATTCCCAACTGAAGCATTAGTAAGTACCACATTTAAAAAAAATATAAATGAATATTTATAACAATTATTTTTACAGGAATTTTACACAAATGGAAAGCGGGGTAAAATTTATAATAAGCTCGCATATTTAAAGCGGCTATCTAAGGACATCTTAAGGAGAGACGAATCGGTACCTGAAGAGAACACTGTACTAGGTTTGTAACAAAAATTAAGCTTTTGATACTTATTATGTTTCAACCTAAATTTTCTTTTAGAACTGAAAGATAATTACTCCTTTTATATACAAAAATTCAAAAGTGATTCTATAAATGCAGATGAATTTGATTTGTTCTGGCGAAAATGTGCACCATTTCGTTTTAAACAAATTTCTGAAAGCAGCAGTACAGTTGAAGCATTCAATATGTGGCCAGAATATGTTAAGCCATCTGGCTTTCAACTGGCAAGTGTAAAATGTTTTCGGTTGTTTCTATTTTTTACTTTCTTTATCTTATGTTAGATCGATATCGATTTTACCCTAACATTTCCAAATGCAAAAACTTTACATGATAGATGGTCACAGTATGGAAAGCAAATAACATTTTTACTCAAGAGTAAAATTATAAATTCCTATTTTTCAAGTCAGTTACAACATGTAGAATCCATTAATGAAGGTACCTTTACATACATATGTATGTACAAATTACTAATACTTTTTAATGTACATTTCTGTTATTTCAATTTTGCAGAAGGAAACATTTTAACAACCTTTTGTTACATGCACCACCTTTTTCCGCTTCAACAAAAAGTTATTTCTGGAGCGAAGATAAAAAAAAGTATACTGTTGTTGATTCCCAGGAAAAGTTTGCTACAATCGCTGCATTAACTGAAGAGCTTGAAGCAAAATTAAGACTTCTTAGTCTACAAAGTCGAAACATTCAACCAAAACTCCTTATTATAGGTGACGTTCGAAACAAAAAGGAATTATTTGTATTTTTAGACGGGATAAAGTATTTATTCTTAACAATTTTAAATGCAATTGATTTATTATTTAAAATTTTCTTTGTGTTTAATCTTAAGTACCCAGAGGAGTCAGAATTATTTTATAATTTCATTGAGAACTTTATGTATGATCTACCTACCAAAAAAAAAGTACCTGAAAATTTCCTTTATAAAACATGTTTTGAAAGTAATAAATAAAGTATGCACGTATGCATGTATACATAAATATTTACACACACATGCACATTATTAAAACTTTTAATTACAAATTGTAATATTAAAGAAATTATTATTTTTAACTATTGGAATAGTATTAAAAAAGTGAAGAAATATGCATATATAATTTTTCGTTTTCTGAATAGAGTTTGTACATGTAAAATTTTCAAATGTTAATCCCAAAATTAATAAATATATTAATAAAAAAAATCCGTTTATTTATTTTTAAGGGTTTAATAATTGCCAATAAATTTTTTATTTGAATAAAACAAAAACCGCAATCACTTTGTCAGCTGTTTCAAACAAATTTCTTAATTGTTTCAAACATTATTTTTACTAACTCAAGAATTTAATTTGTTTACCTTTTTTATAAAACTGACATTGGGACTTAAAAAATTTATTAAAAAATTTGTTTGAGAATGTCATGATTTTTATGCATTAATTTCATTCCTTTTAATAAAACTATTGTTCGAAATTTTAATTAATTTTTTGACATTCTCTTTAATTAATAGTATATTAGTTTAATAAGAAAAAATATCAATTTTTTCAATTAAAAATTTTAGAATTTTGTTCTTTGAATTTACTAATTCTGTGATAGGTCCCTTTTTAGTAAAATAAATATTTGATTTTATGAATTCAGTAATTGATTACACATTTTTATTTTTTCTGTGTACGCAATGTGGTCAACATGATCGCTTTCGCTTTCTGAGAATATTATAACATCATTTACATAAACGTAGCATGTTTTCCCTATTTGCTCCCTAAGAACGTCATCGATAGCTCTCTGCAAAGCCTGCAAAATTCATACTTCCCATTCCCAACAGAGAATGCCGTTTTTTTCCTGTCCTGCTCTGCGAGCGCTATTTGGTGAAAGCTTGATTTGAGTAAAATATCTTGCTTTTCCAAGATTTGATAAAATCCCTGTAACGTCTGGAATAGGGTACCTGTCGTCAATAGTTTTTTCATTTAGTTTTCTAAAATCTATAACGAGCCGTTTATTGATGTTTCCATGACCGTCTTTGCCCTTCTTGTCAACAACCCATATAGGATTGTTGTAGGGGGACATAGATGGTCTAATTATACCATTTTTCAGCAAATTACTTATTTCATTATTGACAAAGTCGGCCACACCCATCAGATTAGGGTAAAGCTTTGAGTAAACCGGATCATTATTATCCGTGAGAATAGTGGCGACGATGTTTGTATTAAAGGGTAGTGACTCATTAGGGCTTGAAAAAGCTCTTAATAGGTTTTTCATCATTTTCTGAAATTTTTTAATTAACATTGTGGGGTACTATTATATCCTCCACTTGTGTGAAATTCACATTTGCACACTTTAAAAATTTTTTTGTCTCCGAACGTCTTTAAAATCTTAAATTGCGTTCACCTGCGTTAATAAGTTAAGGCCTATTATACCGTAAAATGTCGAAAGCAATGGCAAAATAAAAAAAGTACAATTCGTATTGAATATGGTAACGATACATTTTTCATCAATGGTATGGAAACAATGGATTGACTTAACCAAAAAAGGGTTTTCTACTGGGGCTACACTCTTTAGTTCCCGGAGGGGTTTAAGTAGTTTTTGGAAGCCCCTGTGTCTATTAGCAGTCTAATGATTCTCCCCGCTACTACCCTTTCTATGAATGGCAGCAGGGAGTCCTGCCTAAAAAATTTATCTGGTCAAATTCTTCTTCATCGTCGATTTCCGATATAACTAAATTTGCTTGTTGTTCGTATTGTTTTTGTTCCGTTTAGACATTTCCTTGGGAAATTCAATTAATTCTCTGCTGTTTTGGTCCAGTAAACCTAGCGGAACTTTCGTTCTGACGCTTCACTGCCCGAACAGGAGCTTGGTTGCTATAATAACCTTGCGTAGGCTCCCTGTACCGCCAAGATGGCTGATTCCTTTAATTTTGGGAGGTAGGAGGACCATTATTATTGCCAGATTGAAATCCTGTCGACTGCCTGAAGAGAGATGAATTATCTACCTCTATTGGCACGACTTGTTGTTCTTGTTGAGGGCTCCTATTGCTAAAACTTTGACGTTTGAAAAAATGTGGGTTCCTATTTGTCTGATTTTCTGCATTAGTCATTCCGGTTCGTAATTTAAATCCAACTTTCTGTTTTTATTTATCCTCTAGACATCTAGCATAATTACTGACAAACAAATACCGTTCATGATTAGCCTCAACCTCCTGGGCTAATGCCAAAGCAGAAGGTAAATCCTTCGGCTGGGCCCAAAAGAGCTTATCATTTAATGCCTTCTTCGTTCCCGAAATGAACACCCAAAGTGGGTCCATTCTACATTTTTCATTAATGGTCGCCGCGATGGCTTTATCGTACGTCATAATTGTTTTATTTGTCAACAAAGGCAGTTTTTTCTCAATTTCGTCATAGAATTGAAGAATTGTCATATTTCCTTGACGAAGAATTGAGAGTTCTTGTTCGATCAAATAAATTAGTCGTTTATTAGAATAAGTAAAATCTAAGCGGGCTATAACTGCCTTAAAATTTAGGACTGTATTGAAAGAAGAAAGCACCATATCAGCTGCCCCCTTTATTTTATTTCGAATGTTTGCCACAGCCTGATAATGCTTGGAACTACCATTGTAGTTCTCAAAAGGCTTAAAGGCCGTTTGTGCAGCCTGACGCCATGAAACGTAAGTTTCTAGTCGGCCATCAAAGTCCGGTAAAGATTTTACAACGTCAAGTGACTCGTCACATTGACGTCTCTGTTCTATTGTTACTTCCTCGTATGTTTAAACTCGTCAACTTTTTTCCTAGTATTTTCTATCTCCTTATCGAAGGCTTGCTTTTAGGATTTGAGAGCCGTGGCGATGGCTACTTCCACTATGGCTCTCAATTGTTCTGGTGTCGCCATTGTTCTATCCGTGCAAAGATTCACAAATAAATATTTCAATAATACTTAAAATATATTTAATTTCTCATAAACCAAAAGACTCTATTATTACAAATTTTGAAAATCATTAAACATAACTTACAAATACAACTTAAGTGGTCCTTGATGCCTTTGGGGGGTTCCTCGAGGTTACCAATATTCGTCAACGCAGCCCAGGCTGTTTCGAAGCTCTGGTGACCCTGTTTTATTTTATCCCAATTCCTCTCAAGTAGGGGTTATATTGCACTCGCAGAATTTCAATAAACTTTCTTTTCTATTTTTCTCATTCAATTTATAATCGTTTTAACCTTTAGTTCCAGAGTTTTCTTTTTACTCACTTAAAGTTTTATATTTTTTAATCTTTACTTTTAGAAATTTTTTTTAGCTGATTATTTGTCTTTCTTATTTTATATTGAAAGATTTTTGTATTATTAAGTCCTTAAGTCGTTGGAAAAATTTAATTTTTCAATATTTCTATTCACCCCACTTTTTCATTGCCTTAACTTTTTAGTATTGAATTTTAAAACGTTAATAAGAGGTTTTTGTATATTTTTTATTTCAATTTCGCTTTATTTTTAGACTTGACCTTTTAGCTTTTACTGTTATTTAAACTCTTATTTTAAAGTCTTCCTTTTATCTACTTTATTTTTTTTAATTTTAAGACGTTTAGTTTATAGTTTCTTAAGCTTTTAACTATTTGTTTCTAATTTTTATGTTATTTATATATAAGACGTGTTTTTAAAGCGCTCCGTCTCTATAATTTTTTATTAAATAATTAAACAAATTTAGAAAAGTGTGAACTATAAAAACGAAATATATAACGTTTCGTTATTACTGTGGTGTACATGTGCAAAAACAATCTGTGTTATAACGTTCAATATTTCTTTGTTTAAAATTAAAATAAACTAAAAAAAAAATACAAAACAGCAGTAAACAATAATAGCTGAATTTGCTGGTAATAATCAGCTGTTTAGTAAATGTTGCCAGTTGCAACAATAAAACTGCAACATTTTTTCCTTCCAAAATAATAAATTAACTAAGCTTTTCGTACCACTTGTGCTTTTAGGAAAGCTTCAGCTTAGCTTTTTTTTGTGTTGATAAATAAAACAATCATTAACATTGCATACCTTAGGGAGCAATTTTTAAAACCAAACTAACACTGACAGACATTTGAATAGTGCACGTTATATATACACTGATAGAAAATATTCAAATAAAAGAAATAATGCCTAACACAAGATTATCATCAAGCGCATCATCTAAACGTCAAATAGTATCGTTTCGAGACACATGTTACGATAATTCAATTTCGGTATCTCATTTGTCGAGCGCTGATAGAGCTTTCATTAAAGAACTTATACTCGGAAGTGAGAATATAATTTCAGAAGTAATTAAAAATTCGATAGGGCAAAGCGAAGAAAACCACTACGAAATTATAAAGAAACTTATATCCGACAGTGAAAATAAAATACTTGCCGAAATAGACAAAAAATAGTTCCTATACAAAAAGAACTGAGTGCTTCAACTAACCGCGTTAATAATAATGAAATAAAAATTAAAGAAAAAACTGAAAATAATGCTGAATTTATTGAGTTAAAAAAGAAAATTATGATGCAAGAGAACTCTCTAGTAGCTAATAGCTTGCGTATTGTAGGTATTCCATTCCATTAAGATGAAAACTTAATTACGATATTTGATAGTATTTGCAAAACTATAAATATTTAAACTCCTAATTTAAACAACATTTATCGACTAAATAAAATTTATAAAAACCACAAACCATAAACACCTACTTTGAGAGAAACTTTCTATTGAAATGCATAGCAAAATTCAAGAGAGACAACAAATGTTTACTAGACTTAGACACATTGGGTATGTTCTACCGAATGAAAATGGTGTTCATACTATTTACGTAAACGAAAATTTAACGTCGCAAAACTTTTATATATTTAAAGAATGTACGAAGCTGAAAAAATATGGGAAAATAAAAGCGACCTTTACCCTCTGTGGCCTTGTCTATGTTAAGAAAAGTGATCTACAGGAACCTGTCTCAATAGAGTTTTTGGATCAACTAAATTAGCTTTTTCTATAATTATATTAATATGTTCTTAATGCTTTCATTTAAATTAACCGGAATATCAACTAGTACATACTATAATTTTTACTTTTAAATTTATTTTAATATTTCTCTTTCATTATTTTCGTATATAAAACTGTTTGCTGCGATTTAAATTGCCACAATAAACTCGTATTAATTCAAACTTACTTAAATCTACTTAAAACACTCATGGAATTTATTTTTTATCACTAAGCAATATGGTTAATTTAAATACTCGTTCCACGATAGTGTTTATGCAATGGTTCGTATTCTTGCCAAACAAGGGAATGGTGTTCATGTATGCCACATCAATGCACAAAGTCTTTGTAAGAAAATTGATGAATTTAGACTTATATTTAAAAATTCCCAAATGGATGTGATATGCGTAAGGGAAACATGGCTTAAAGAAGATATTCCTGATAATCTTATTCACTTAAATGGTTATAATCTGTATAGAGCTGATCGTAGATCCTGTGGAGGAGGTGCTGCAGTATATATTATATATATGCACAGCTACACCTGAAGAGGAAATAAATTTATTTTCGTTAAAATTCTGTCAAAAGGAAGCTGCACCAGCAGAAGTTTATAATGTTAACTTATAAAATATTTGTAAACTGAAACCTCTGTCTGATATGTGGAAATAAGACACACTGCATAACAATGTATTCTAGCTGTATCAGCAAACTCCCAGCGATACAGCTATAAACATACACACAATATAAAATTATGATAAACACATCTCACACTGTGTATTCTGCCACATCAGCATATTCCCACAGTGTGATACATAAGTTAAGTTACGTAGTTTAGAAAAATAGTTTTTAAGTGCAATCAATAAAGTGACGTCGAATAGAGCACAAGTACTGTTCCAATAAAATACTATAACAAAATGAGTTTTCATTAAATAATACAAAGCGGTTACATTAAAAATATTACATGGCGATCCAGCAATCCTAAACTTGTTCCAAAATTCAATACGTGACGAGTGTGTTAATTTTTATATTCTGGGGAATATTTTAACATTATTACAACAACAAATCTTAAACCAATTAAATAATGTTAAATAAGTTTCAATCAATTCTCACAAATGAATAACTATAAAAACAAGAGTTTTACATATGGCACAGTTAAAATAAAAGACAAACGAATCTATTTATGTGGGTCTTATTGCTTGAAATACAAAAAAATGTTTTCAAAAAACCCCGTCGTGATGCAGGAAAATGTAAAACATTAAGTGAAACAATAAAAAAAAGAAATTGTTTTACAAAAACAATAACAATTTTGAAATAGGCCAGTGAAACCAACAACCAAAATTAATTTTGTAAAATAAAATAACTATTTACAATAATATAACAACAGCTACAAACAATTTTATACACATTGTTCAATAAATTTAAATCCAATAATGCCAACAGAAAAGTTAACACAAGGCAACAGTATCAAACAACCTCAGCTATGGCACCAACAATTTCATCGTTAGTAACAACAATCCAAACAACAAACATCTTATAAACCAACCCCTATCATCGTTCTAATCTGACCACAAATAGCCATCATAATCACCACCATAAAATGATAGACAGAAGGTTAGAAATACCACTACTGAAAGCAACACCTAAGTAGCAAGGCCGGCAAGGTAACATGTAAAATTTATCTATAGTACAAACAAAAAATGTTTTTTATTCATTATTACATGAAATAGAACTCAAAGTAGAAAATAAATAAACTAAAATTTTTAACTATTTTATTAAAAACTTTTGCCTTTGAACCAAAACACTTAATGTTAATTAATAAAAAAAACCAGGAGAAGAACAAAATACATATAATTTCCCTTTTGTGCTTTAATTTTAAGCTAAGCTTTTTATTCTCGAAAAAATTATATGCATATCACAAAATTGTATATGAATAATTTTGTACTTTAATAAAAAAAAACATTAAAAATATGTAAAACACATATATAATTCCCACATTAATTAATAACTTATTCCATGTTTTGTTTAATGAATTTGTCAACACTAAAAATAAAAAGGCAAAGTATCATTAAACCAAATATATTTTGTTAATCTTTAAACACTAAACACATATTATGTATACATATTATTGGTCATCATTTTGTTTTAATTTGAAAGCTTTATCCATAAAAAAATTAAATTTTTTCAATGTAAATTTTGACCACTTTATAACAATTTTGTTTGTTGTATATTAAATTGAGTTTTATATATTTATAAAAAAAGGGTTGAAAGAATATCGCAGTACCTTTAGTAGATTAATGATTTAACCCAGTTCGGTTTCTAAATGGTAGTGACCGATATATGCCAGATTCCTGATAGGTCCATGTGCATAAGTATATGGAATATCTGGCTTAAGACATATATTCCACTTTTTTATATATTTTCGAAGTCCTAAATTTTATTTAATGGTGTAAGAATATAATCCTAACCATATCTGAATTTATGAGAACATTTTAATGTTGGATTATTTTTGGGGTTTAAGACATTTTTCTTTTCTTCATAAAGAGAAATACAAATTGTAAAACTTTTTGTCCTTTATGAGTTTCATTAATTCACGTTAGTCCATTTGATTTGCTATCATTTAATTTACTCAACGTTTTGTTTGATCAATTCCTTCATACTCTTAAAGAAAATATTTGTGTATTTCAATTAAATCACAAATATTCTTAGAATATCGCCAACTCTTAACGGAAAGTAATGCCCGTAGTAATTAATCCTTTTTATTTTTAGAAAAAAAAGAAAAAGAAATAAAAACCAGTACACCATTTTATGGAAGTGCCCTCAAATTTTCACAATTTTTTATATTTCTAATTTTGTAAGGGTCGGTAGAGAATATCTTTACTAGATTTTGCATCCTTTTAATTTTCGTTCCAATCAATTTTATTTAAAATGGGTAATCACGATTCTAAGAATAGTAATCCAAATGCCTATGTGATAAATGAAGTCACAGTAAAAATTGAATATCCAATTGTCTACTTGATAATTATAATTGCTGTCCTGATCTTGCAGAAAAAATCAATAAGAAAAATCTACTTAAGACGATCACTAGGCAATGACCTAGACAAAGTCTAAATCCCAATTAAACAAATGAAATGGGAAAATATAGTCTACAAAGCAAAACTAACTAAAGAGGATTTTCTAAAATCCTACAAATGCATAAATACAGACCGGTATACAAGACCCGAAACTGAACATAAGCATATTAACAATCTTGTCAATAAGCTAGAAAAAATTAGTGTGCTGTTTAATGTAAACTATCACAGATTAACAGCTCAATAAAACAGCTGCAGAATCCTTTTTTCTTAGTATACGGAGTAAACTAGTAACCATATGTGCAAGAAGAGGAATTAAAATAAAAATACCAAACAGGTTGCATGAAGAAATAAAATTTGAACCTTTACCTGAAACAGTCCCTGACGCAAAATTAACAATGCCTCAGACTAACATTGAATTTTTAAATACAGCCTCTAGGCTTCTTAGATTCCTTAAATTTAGTAGATTCCATAACAGAAACTCATACTGCAGTCGCAGTGAGCTTAGTAAAAACTAAATTAGAAGGTTCCGCTCACAACCTTATTTCAACGGAGAGTACACTCCAAGAGATAATTACTAAGTTAAAATCCTCCATCAAAGGAGAGTCCGTTGACGTTGTCACAGCCAAGCTAATGAACATACAACAGGGTAAAATGGCAAATATGTACGCAAAAGAAATTGAGGATCTGACAAAAAAACTTGAAACAGCATATGTCACGAACGGGCTGCCAAATACGACAGCCTCCATGTATCCAACTCGTTTAGCAAAAGAGGCAATCATTAAAAATACCTCCAACGAACGAGTCAAATTGATAATGGAATGCGGAAACTTCAACAACCTTAACGAAGAAATTTCCAAATTTATAAGTAGTTGCACCGAATCATACGGTCAACCAAATACAATTTTACCCTTGGGATATAATGACAGAAGATTCGGAGTAAACACTCAAAACAGGCCCTGTGGCCAATTCTACGTAAATAAGTAGCCGCCAAACTATACTAACAGAAATAATAACAATAGCAACGGAACCATAAATAATACTGGTTGATAGACAAATAACAATGGCTATAACCGAAACTCAACTCCACCAAATCAAAATTTTGGTACGGAAAATTTTAAAAACAATAATAACAGGAATTCCAGAAACAAGAATTCAAATCAATACAATAGAAGATCTGACAATAGGAACTTACAAAGACAGAACCAAAACGTCCAATGTACAACCGACTATGACTCGGGAAACGCAGTGGATCCCCTAAGCGTACACACTTAATCTAAATTTGTCTATTTATCTAAGCATAAGAACCTCTATGAATGATGACAGATCAATTTTCCTTTTGGACACAGGTGCAGATACACAACCAGGTTCTAAATGAACCAATTATTTGCACAAAACGAATAAATATAAATGGTATTGGACAAGGTCTAATCACTAGTTTGGGAAAAGTAAAAAACGATCTTAAAGTTGAAGAAATCCTTACAGCACATAAATTCCATGTCGTTAATGATGACTTTGCAATGCAAATAGATGCCATAATTGGTATGGATTTTATCAGAAAATACAAATGTATTTTAGATTACCAAGGAAATCAGGATTACATAATCCTAACTAATACCGATAGTGTAGATTACCAGGTAGCCCTCAAGCTGAGGAATTCAACAAACGTAAATTCTATATCACTGCCAGCCAGATCAGAGGTAATAAGACCTGTTAATTTAAATTCTATTACAGAGAACGTCTTAGTACCCCAACAGATTATTCAACATGGCGTTTATGTAGCCAATACAATAACGTCCAAGTCCCAAACACTTGTCAAAATTATCAACACCACTGACAAAGATCTAATAATTAATAATATCCAAATAACTACGGAAAAGCCTAGCGACTATAAACTAGTCCAAGCAGAATGTAACTCGAATAAAAAGGAGAAATTGCTAAAGTTAAAGAAAAATTTCCATGAATTCGTAAATAAAGAACTAGAAAAATTATGTTTCGAATACCTCGATGTCTTTGCACTGGAATCTGAGAAAATAACAGCTAATAATTTTTATAAGCGTAAACTCAGGCTCCAAGACAAACAGCCTGTATAAATCAAAAATTACAGAATACCTCACTCCCATAAAGAGGAAGTAAAAAACAAGTTGTCAAACTCATTAAAGATGACATCATAGAGCCATCAGTCTTAGACTAGAATAGTCCAATCCTTTTAGTTCCCAAGAAATCATTACCAGGAACTACCCAGAAAAGGTGGAGACTCGTTGTTGATAACAAAGGAATCAACAAAAAATTAATAGCTGATAAATTTCCTTTCAAAAAATTTTTTTCATGTTTGGATCTAATTTCGAGTTTTCATCAAATAGAATTGGAAGAAAATTCGAGAGATATGACCTCATTTTAAACGGACAAAGGTTCCTTCCAACTTAAAAGATTACCTTATGGTATAAAAATCGCTCCAAACTCATTCCTAAAAATGATATCATTAGCTTTTTCTGAACTGACTCCAGCACAAGCTTTTGTGTACATGGATGTGATTGGATGTTCAACGAATCACATGTTGCAAAAACTAAAAGATGTTTTCAGTTTATGCAGAAAATATAATCTTAAACAACATCCCGATAAGTGCTCATATTTCTATCAGGAAGTAACTTTCCTCATACACAAATTCCTCATAAACAATGCATTGAAAATTATCCAACACTTAAAAACGGTGATGAAGCAAGACGCTTCGTTGCATTTTGCAACTACTATAGAAGGTTTATACCAAATTTTGCTGAGTCATCTCGACGCAGTACTAGACTATCTGGGAAATATGAACCTTTTGTATGGACTCCAGAATGTGAAAACGCATTCAGTTACTTAAAAAGTAAATTACTAAGTTCAACAGTTCTGCAATACCCAGATTTCGAAAAAATGTTTTATATCACAACAGACGCAAGCAAATTCGCTTGTGTACCTGTTTTAAGTCAAGAAAAACATATGATCCAATTGCCAATTGCATACGCATCTAAATCATTTACGAAGGGCCAGAGTAATAAATAACCCATAGAGCAGGAACTTACCGCCATTCATTGGGCGATCCAATATTTCAGACCATACATATATGGTAAAAAGTTTGTGATTCAAAGCGATCACAGAACACTCACATACCTGTTTTTTTTGGAAAACCCTTCATCAAAATTAACCCGCATGAGGTTAGACTTAGAGGAATACGATTTTGTCGTAGAGTACTTTAGGGGATCAGATAACCATGCAGCCGACGCTTTGTCACGATTAGAATTTGCGGACATACAAAATATAGAAGTCAACAATATACTGAAGGTAAAAACGAGACGTCAGGATAAACAAAAAAAAAAGGATTGTAAAGAAAACAGTAAAAATCAATCCCAAGAATCGGTTAACTTAAAAGTATATGAGGCGATAAATGCCCAAGTGCACCGTAAAATGCCACAGTTGCATTTTACTAAGGATAAATTAATTATCCTCAAAGGAAAGAATAAACTTTCTGAAATTAAGTTGCGGAACCTTTTTATTAATGGAAAAGTCGACTTAGGTCACCTCTTTCCAAAGCTTGAAAAAATAGGTGATAAAATAGGATACTCAACCATGCGACTCTCTCTTAGTGATTGTCTTTTTGATAAAACCGGTATAGAAACTTTTAAAAGTAATGGTAACGGTTTCCTAAATAGATTGACCGAAAGAACAAACATATTTCAAAAATATCACGACGACCTCATTAGTGGAGGTCACGTCGGAATTATTCGCATGGTAAAGAAGATAGAACTTCTCTATTTTTGAAAAGGCATGACAAGAGACATCGCTAAATACGTCAAACGCTGTCAAAAATGCCAAATGAACAAACCCGCTATAAAAATTAAAGTAAAATTAGTACTCACACCAACCTCAATCAAACCTTTTTAAATTGTCATCGTTGATACCATTGGACCCTTACCGAGGTTGGAATCCGATAATGAGTACGTAGTCACCATCATGTGTGCTTTAACTAAATATCTAGTTGCTGTACCAACACCGGATAAATCAGCCCGAAATGTTGCTAAAGCAATTATGGATGGTTTCGTATTGATATATGGAACAATAAAACGAATGATTACTGATATGGGTACTGAGTACATGAATCAAGTCCTTCAGGAGTTGTGCATTCTCCTCAAAGTAGAAAAAATTAATTCAACACCTAATCACCATGAAACGGTTGGTACAGTGGAAAGATCTCATAAAACTTTCAATGAATATCTGCAATCGTATGTGTCAATTGACAAACCAGACTGGGATACATGGCTAAAATTTTTTGTATGTTGTTACAATACAACTCCTTCTATAGCCCATGATTATTGCCCATTCGAACTTATTTTTTGAAAAATACCTCCATGCCTAAAGTTTACAAATGACACATATATATCTCCATTGTACAATGTCGATTTTTATGAGAAGGAAATAAAGTTCAGACTTCAAGTAGCGTGGCGAAGAGCCAACAGCCTTTTAGAAACTGCAAAATTAGCACGGCAACGATCCTCAAGGGAAAAGGCAAATCCTGCCAACATAACCCTCAATGAATTGGTTTTTGTTCGCAAAGAAGTTGGACACAAACTAGAGAAGGCCTGAAAAGGACCATATACCGTCGTCTCTGTTGGCGAAAAACATAACGCTGAATTAATTGACGAGGATGGATAAAAGATAACCATCCATAAAAACAGAACAAAAAAATTCAAGAATAAGACTTTAATTTTCCTACAACAAGCTTTTTGTCTACAAAAGAAATAAAATAAATCCTCGTAGTAAAGAAAAACTCTAACATTAAGCGAATTGCTAAGAAACATTTCAAACAATATAGCCCAAATCATCCATTTTATTGAAACCATCTATTAACAGATAAACATAGCATGATGTTGGAGAGGCACAAGCCTTTGCAAAAAATGCAAAGTATTTTTAATTTTAAATATAAATCAATTTTCCTGGCCAAACGATATTGCCTTAAGCATAACAATATCAGTTAAGCGCTAAAATCCAAATCATCGAGAAACTAGCTCTCGTATACACTGTATTGTCTTTATTCTGTAAACACAATCTAAGGGTGCTCTCTCACTAAGACCTCGTCTTGTCATCCAAGCTCCCATAAGCTTCAGATTGTATTTAACAACATTGCCAAATATGTTTTTGGTATACGGAGAAGTGATCATATAGGTGCCTTGTCGAAACAAATGTATGGAATGACTTTCTCTAACTTAATAAACTATAAAGTTCTAATTTTTCTACAAAAAATTACATACACAAAACTTCCTTCGTACTTATATAACCGTCTAAGCTTTGCAAGATCCAGTAGAGGGTATAAGCTGATAAACATAAGGTACTGTAGTCTTATTTCCGAGTGGCAGTTTTTTTTACCGCTATCAGGTTATGGAACAGATTACCAAATAGAATACAAATCCTAAGCAATGCAAATAAAGTTAAGAATGAAATAACAATATTCTTTTTGAGTTAATAACTTTCTTCTTTTAAATTTTTCACAATTTTAAAAATATTATATAAACTTAATAATATATGTATATATTTTTTCTTTTTTTATATTTTTTTCTTGTTCTTATTTCTTAAGCTTTATTATTATGTTAATCATTTTAAAATAATTTTAAAACTAGTTCATAACACTGTGCAATCCCTGCAGTTAATTATGAGATTCTAATCTTGTTGTATGGGTTAATCTATAAATAAATAAATAAATCAAATATGTATATGTGCGTATTGTAAAAAACAACTGCTATGAGAACTATCACACTATTAAAGCTTCTGGTTGCTATTTGTAATATGTTAAAACCCGTGGTACACGTATGTGCACCACTCTTTTCCATTACTTTCAAACAATAATAAAACAATTTTTGAATGTTTTATTTATACCCCACAATGTTACAAAAATATATAAAAAAGATAAAAAAGCTTTGGATTCTTACCCAGATCTCAAGAGGTTAAACCAAGAATTCTTTCTTGGTTTAACACGGATTTGCTTAGATGAAACGAAAGTTTTCATTCCAAGCAAAATAATTTTCACAACCATTCCGCCATGGCATCGGCCTTTTTTGTCCAGAAACAAAGTTTCCCATTAAAATGCCGAAAAAATTCGTACATATATTTTAAATGTTTCGTGACCATTTTTGAAACGTTGTGAAGATCAGCGACCGAAAAGGAGGCGGAAATGGTGCAGTGGTCCAAGTTACCGAGAGGCGCGAGAATAATTACCTTATACCTATCAGGATGTGAGGTAAGGAAAAGGTCGGGAGTATTGTATTGCTGCCCTTCAACACACGAAATATGTGTTGGCTTATTAATAAATTGCGCGAAGTGGTTGTGCGCGGCGAATAGCTCAACATATTGGCCCTCTAGAACTGTACGGTTCGAATGGCGAATCCAATACGAGTTGTGAACATTGAAATCACTAGCAACAACAATTTCACTGTTCGAACAACTTTCTAGGATTCTCGATATGGAATCGGAAAGGGCATCGAAGCCGGAAATAGATTTATCCTTTCCCGCGTTTGGGCTTCTGTATAAAAACTCGAAATGTAACAAGTGTGACCAGATTTTGAATTTAACCAAAAGACAGTTAAATGGGGGATCATTCGTGCCTAATGATTGCTGGCACTGGTACACGAATTACGAATGAACATCGCAAGGCCCCGATTTAGACTAAGACAAGGTAGAAGAGAGTACCCAGGCAAATGAAAATCCTGTGGATAAGCAACCTCAGATACCTGGGTCTCACATAAGGCGAAAATATTAGGCCGATGGAACTGTGTGCATACACAAAGAAGAAATTTGCTCTCAACCCACGTATGTTTGCAAATAGCAAAGATATTCAAATCTTTTGTGTATTTTATAATACTAAAACTGATGCTTTTGTGACTATTTATTGACCAGTGTTATACCTTCGCCACTAATTAGTCAACTAACAGTTAACACAAAAGAAAAATAAAATAAAATTACAATTACCATAAAAAAGAAGAAAAAAAAACTAGGAAAAAGCAGAGGTACTATTTGTGGTAAAATTTGCATCGTAAAGAGCCATAAAACCCTGAGCTGGTCCATGCGACCCGTTGTACCATCACTGTATATTTTCTATTATTTTTTTTTTTTGTGTTCTGTTGATGTGTTTTTTTTTTGTGATGATTTTTGATGTACTGTTGTTGTAAATATTGTTTTTGGTTGTTTTTTCTTTTTTTTTACGTGTTAAATGAATTTATTTTTGTTTGTTTGCTTATATGTTACTATTTTTGGTTTTAAGTTATTGACTTTTTAATTATTATTATTATGAAGTTTCTGTTTTTTTTTTGTTTTTTTTTGGCACATTTAATTAACAAATAACACATTATTTATATGCACAATATAAATTAAAAGAACGACGAAACAGAAGCACGTGCGGACAGGATAAATGACAGAACACTATTCCATATCAACTAAAAGCAAATTGTTGACTTTAACACCGCTTTTGGACCAAAAATGAGTTATGAGAGCAAATGGGCGGTTATCAAAATCGACATCACTTACATATAACAAACGTTGTCCGATACTGCTTCCCTATGAATTTAAATTAGCAAGATTAATTACAGAATTTACTCATAAAATAACCCTACATGGAGGGAATCAACTTCTGAATTCTGGATCTTCAAATTAAAACAGTTGGTAAAAACAGTCATTAAACAATACAAAACTTGTAAACTTTACAAAAAACGCACAAAAAAACAAGTAATGGCCTCTTTGCCACCGGAACGTACCACAATCTCCAGGCTATTTACATTAACTGGCGTAGATTACGCCTGGCCCTTTGATATTCGTAACTTCACAGGAAGTGCCTGCTTCATTACAAAGGGATGTGTTTGTATTTTCGTATGCTTTGCAACTAAAGCCATACATTTAGAAGCAATAAGTGACCTATCGACTCAGGCATTCTTAGCAGCTTTCTCACGTTTCATCGGAAGACGTGGATGAAAAGACAGTTAAATGGGGGATCATTCGTGCCTAATGATTGCTGGCACTGGTACACGACTTACGAATGTACATCGCAAGGCCCCGATTTAGACTAAAACTAGGTAGAAGAGAGTACCCAGGCAAATGAAAATCCTTTGGATAAGCATCCACCCAACAAAAAATTAGACATTACCTTAAAAAGTACTTGCCATATAATGACTTCCTTTTGTAATTAACATATTTTGTTACTCGCTTACAAAACACATTACGTTAGTTCGCAAGAAAAGGAAGTAGTAACTGAACTAGTTCTTTAAGTTAAAAAAATACTTCAAAATACATACCAATGATCATCATTATTTTCTACAATAATTAATGTAATCAATTCTCAGTAATTGATTATAACAGCCTCATGCCTTGTTAAAATCATTAGGTTCGTAGTCTAGCTGGAAAGTTTATCCACCAAAAATTATTACATCCACGCTTTAATTCCAAGTTTCCTAAAAATTTTTGGTACTCGTAGGTATTGACTTAAGCTAAATGCATTAAAAATTTTTGGTCATTGCAGCTTTTGTTGTATTGACAATTAAAAACATATTAGGTGAGATAAAATGTCGTATCTCAATTAACAAACTTTTACAATTGTGCCCACATATTTTTGGTTAAAGCGGTGGAAGAATATTTTATCTTTGCCAAACTTGAGTGTTTTAAATTTAAAATACTGGCTTGTCTGTTTCCGGCAAAAAATCGGTCATTACATGTTGAGCACATTGCCATTACTTTTTTGGTTACCGAATTGTTTTGCTGCATTAGCGAATGGCAGTAGAGAAATTATCTATTTATGGTCAGCAAAAAGAACACATTCGTATTTTAAATGTAAAATTAATTATAATTGTGTATCCAGCTAACATTAAATAGGATAAACTAAAAACACGGTTATTTTACTTATAGTTGTTTTCGTTACGGTTTTTCCACTAAATTCTGTTTTAACTAAAATATAAGTGAAAAGCAATATTACTTTATTACTTCAAAAATAAATGAGAAACATTTAAAAACCAAAATAATTTTATTGTTTGCACACAAACTCACTTCCTTTTAAAAAATTAAGAAGCTTGATGGCAAATTGAAATAAGCAAGTAAAAAATAAAGCAAAATTAAAAACGAAACCGTGTTGCGTTATTCCTCTTTTTTCTACCTTCTAACTTACATTCGACCAAAAAAAATAAATAAAACTAAAGAGGCAATTTAAAGAATCCTGCAAATCTTTGAACGCAATTGCATTTTTGTAAAAAAGAATTCAATTTAAAATCTAAACTGCGTTTTCTCTAAAATTTAGTTTTATAATAAAAAAAAAATTGGGTCATCAAAACGATAATCTAAATTTTGTTTTTGCTACGCATGCATATGTATATATATTTTTGTTTCATTTAAAGAAGAGATAAAATTTAAGTGGTGAATGTACAAAAATAGTGTCAAATATAAAAATTTGTGTTATTTTAATGCTTTCTACTGTGATATAATAAGTTATTATCCAACAACATAATAATTGTTATTATTGTTCTATTAATTTAAATGGTTATTAATTATTATTATTATTATTATTTTTATTATTATAATTATTATTATTATTATTATTATTAATATAAATTATAATTAATTAATTGTTGTTATACTTATGTAAAACTTTTATTTATTTTTATTGTTAACTAAGTAACATAAGTTTATTTTGTTATAAAAAAAATAATAAAATTCAGTCACATTTTCCACATCGAAACGTGTGTTTTATTATTAAAAATCATATGAACGAATATATCGCGCAGTGTTTGTAATTAATATAATAAATTTATTAATATAATAAACCAAATATGGCCAAAATTTACAACATTGTTTCCAATATCTTTGAAGATGAACTAACCAATTTGGAAAATATTATAAATTCATAAAATAAAAGTGAAATCGTAAGTATCAAAATGCTTATATATTATTAATATATTTATAAGAATTTTTTTTTAATTTCAATATAACTTTAAATTTATTTACTTTTGTATATAGGTATCTTCGGTGAAGCGACTTTTAGGAACCAAGGGATTGAGTAAAGGATTAACAAACATATTTTCAAAGGATATAATCCTTTATTATAATATTAGAGGAATACAAGGAAAAAAGCGGCTGCTTGACTTTAAGAAAGTAATCAATATATTATTTCGTAAGTACTGTTCTTAATGACTTTTAACTTTAATAACAAACAAATGTAAAATTAACCTGTTTATATATAATTTTTTGATTTTAGTACAGAGATTGACTTTTATGGAGAGCTGCGCAAAGCAATTAAGACTGCAAAAAATAAACATTTTAAATCTGAATGCTTAAAACGCAAAAAATTGGAAAATAAAAGCGATTCCTCAAACTAATAATTCCCTACACTCTTTTTTGAATTTAATTTTTATAAATAACGTTAATTTGTACTTGTTTACATAGATACAAAAGAAAATACATATGTATATATATATATATATATATATATATATATATATATATATATATATATATATATATATATACATATATATATATATATATATATGCATTTTGGTTATTATGTTTTATAATTTTATAAAAATGATATTTCTTTCTTATATTTATTTTACATTATTTGTTTTTTTTATGTTTAATACGAAGTGTGTAAGTTATGTACATATCTATGTATGTATGTAAAAAAAGTAAATAAATTTGAAAACTATTAACACTTATTTCCAATTAAAGAGCTCATTCTTATATTAACATTAGAATTCGTTCCAAATTGTAGTAAAAAATTACTTCTTAAAACGTAATTGTAACCAGTTCTAAATAAAAAAAGGATTAGTGCTTAATTCAAAAAAAAGGAATTACTTCTTATTTTGTTTTTAGAACTAGTTCCAAACATAAAAATAGAATTAATTTTTAGTCTTTTTTTAAAACTAGTTCTTACGATAGCGACAGGAATAGCTTTTGGTTCAAATTTAAAAACTAGTTCCTTGAGTTAAAAAAAAAAAAAACTAATTCCAAAAAAATAAAAGTAACTACTTGATCGCTTCATTGCAAAAAACACATTACTTTAGTCTCACGCCTTGTAAAAATAATCGATTAGGTAATGCAATTAGTAACCAGTTCCTTCAAATATGCTTAATTATCTACTGAATTACCTTTCGTGAAATTTTTTGCTGGGCTCAGATACCTGGATCTCACATAAGGCGAAAATATCAGGACGATGGAGACAACTGTGTGCATACACAAAGAAGAAATTCGCTCTCAACCCACGTATGTTTGCAAATAGCAAAGATATTCAAATCTTTTGTGTATTTTATAATACTAAAACTGATGCTTTTGTGACTATTTATTGACCAGTGTTATACCTTCGCCACTTATTAGTCAACTAACAGTTAACACAAAAGAGAAGTAAAATAAAATTACAATTACCATAAAAAAGAAGAAAAAAAAATAGGAAAAAGGAGAGGTACTATTTGTGGTAAAATTTGCATCGTAAGGAGCCATAAAACCCTGAGCTGGTCCACGCGACTCGTTGTACCATCACTGTATATTTTCTATTTTTTTTTTGTGTTCTGTTGATGTGTTTTTTTTTTTGTGATGATTTTTGATGTACTGTTGTTGTAAGTATTGTTTTTGGTTGTTTTTTTCTTTTTTTTTACGTATTAAATGAATTTATTTTTGGCACATTTAATTAACAAATAACACATTATTTATATGCACAATATAAATTAAAAGAACGACGAAACAGAAACACGTGCAGACAGGATAAATGACAGAACACTATTCCATATCAACTAAAAGTAAATTGTTGACTTTAACACCGCTTTTGGACCAAAAATGAGTTATGAGAGCAAATGGGCGGTTATCAAAATCGACATCACTTACATATAACAAACGTTGTCCGATACTGCTTCCCTATGAATTTAAATTAGCAAAATTAATTACAGAATTTACTCATAAAATAACCCTACATAGAGGGAATCAACTTCTGAATTCTGGATCTTCAAATTAAGACAGTTGGTACAAACAGTCATTAAACAATGCAAAATTTGTAAACTATACAAAAAACGCACAAAAATACAAATAATGGCCTCTTTGCCACCGGAACGTACCACAATCTCCAGGCTATTTACATTAACTGGCGTAGATTACGCCTGGCCCTTTGATATTCGTAACTTCACAGGAAGTGCCTGCTTCATTACAAAGGGATGTGTTTGTATTTTCGTATGCTTTGCAACTAAAGCCATACATTTAGAAGCAATAAGTGACCTATCGACCCAGGCATTCTTAGCAGCTTTCTCACGTTTCATCGGAAGACGTGGATGTCCCACCTGCATTTATTTCTACAATAGAAGAAATTTTGTCGAAGCAGCAGAACTCATCAAAAAAGATCGTCTAGAATTTATGAAAACTTAAACAACAGTTTCATCAAAATATCGATTGGAAGTTTAAAGCTCCTAGCGCGCCACATATGGGTGGACTCTGGGAAATTCGAAAATTAATTCCGCATATGAAGTTTACATTCGAGGAACTTTCTACAATACTTTAAAAACGAGTTGCGATGTCGTGTTTGCACAAGGCGCCATAACACTCTTCTTCATGATGCTCCACAATTAAAGAAGTCAAAAGACTCAAATAGAGAAAATTGACAAATACTTCTGGCCTAACGTATTTGCTCCTACAGCCACCATAAAAATAACTTCAAAAGAAAGAACTGATAATTGGAGTATAATTCGCGCCTTAATCAATCAGTCCAGCACCGTAAGCAAGATAGCGTCATCCACGGTGATTTGCTAAAGAGGAAGCATCAAGGACATGAGTTTGTGATTGTTAATATTCGTGCTCGAAACAATAAAGTTAAGTTTAGCAAGCAAATCATGGCACTCATAACCAATGATTTACCCCGCCGACCCTATGCTTCCCCTATAACAGAAGATCCTAGCAAAGACTTTTGTGAAGACACTCTCGCTGATATAGACCCCAGATCCAACTCTACGATTGAGATGGATCTCGGTAGCGACATCATCAAAATGGAAATGGGACATATTGTGGCCCGAAATTCAGTTTTGGGTTAACTCTTCACCGGACCTACAAGGTAGCTTTATTGATTTACACTTACTCATGGAGGGCGAAACACGCCAATAAGATCAACGCTGTCTTGATACTGTTTCTTATTGTTTGATTTTTTTTGTCTTGATCTTTTTCTGATTTGGTAATCTCTTTTTTCTCAAGAATAATTAATTTTTAATAACAAGTAGAACTTCAATAAGCTCGGTCGGTAGCAAAACGGTGGTAACAAACCAACTGTAGAGTATTTATGATTCTGCTTGAACTCTCTTATTGATTAGCCTGTGTTTTGCTCTCAATACATTATAGTGGCGACAAGAAAAAGAATAATACAAGAAACTGGTCGTTGCTTGTGTAATTACACTACAGTAAATACTTTTTCATTTTATAATATGCAAAAAAAGGCATTATAAAAATAAAAATTCTTAAAAAAAAAGAACCAAGAAAAAGTTGAATAAAATTTATTTCAAACTGAGTTGGTTTTCCATACAAAAAACTAAAGCTTGAAGTGTACAGATGTCTACGGCAGCTCCAGTAAGCATAATCCAATCTCAAGCAATCTCGGAGTTTTGTCCGAGCTCTGATAATTGGGCACTTTGGAAAGAAAGGTTGAATATATACTTCACCGAAAAAAGCTGTGAAGAAGACAATACAAAAAAGGCTATTTTATTAAAACTAATTGGAAATGAAGCATATGGTGTACTACATAGCCTCTGTAGTCCACAGTCACCAATTTGAAAAACCTACAAGGGATTGTGTGAAAAAGTAGCAACGCTGTATACACCACCTACAATTGTATTTCAACAACGTCGAACATTTCATGTGTCTAATAAAAGTGATGATGAGAATATGGCTGGATGGTTCGGCAGATTAAAAAAACTAGCAATCGACTGCAAATTTGGTGAAAATTTAGAAGCATTTGTGACAAACCAATTCATAATAGGCATGCCTTATAAAGTTTTTGACAAGTTTTGTGAGGAAGATGAAAAATTAACCACGGCGGAGGCATTACGTAAAGCTATCATTTATGAAGCGAAATTTCAGTCGTCAGTTCAAGAAAGAGAAAGAAATAGCATTAATTATATTAGCAGCAATTCACGTTCTCAGAAGAAGTCAAGCAGCAACAACAACAACACCAGCAAAAACTACGCCAGCAGAGGAACGTACAACTGCAGCGGCAGTGGAAAAGGAGGGAAAGCTAAGAAGAAAACATGTGCGCATTGCGGTTGGAGTAATCATGAGTCAGTAGAATGCAGATATTAAAATAGTAAGTGTCATCATTGCGGCAAGATAGGACACCTCGCATCAAAATGTTGGGATAAGTAAAAAAATTAATTATATTTCAGATTCTGAAAAATTTGTTAGTGAAAGTAATTATAGTGTTTATTCCATCTTTAACGGAAATATTAAGAATGTGACGCACCTTTACACTCTGCCAATCGAAATAGATGGTATTAAATTGGAAGCTGTGTGTGATACTGGCGCTCCTTGTGTGCTGATTTCGGAGAAGTTGTATAAAAAAATCAACAGAAATAGACATCTCAGAAATTGTAACATTTCCTTTTTAACTTACAGCGGTGACCGCATTGATATATTGGGTGAGTATGACGGTGCAGTCATGTACCAGGATATAGAAAACGTACGTACAATAGTAGTGACACGTACTTCCACACCAGTTTTAGTAGGTCGATCTTTCTTACGAGAATTTAATTTTGAGCTGATCCAACAACAAGTTAATTTCGTTAAAGCAAACAACATTCATGAAATTATAGTGCAGCAAATAAAACGTGAGTTTAGTGAAGTGTTTGATAAAAGTTTAGGTGCGTATAAAGGTGAAAAAATCACTCTAAATATAGATGAATCCTCTAAACCTTTATTTTTCAAACCACTCCCATTGCCCTTGGCTTGGAAATCCAAGGTAGAATAAAAGTTAAGGCATATGGTGGCTGAAGGGGTTTTAGAACCCTTAAACAACTCTGATTGGGGTGCACGTTTGGTACCCATATTAAAGCAAAATGGAGATATTCGTGTCTGTGGTAGTGCAAATGCAATTGTGTATCAGGATGATATTATAATCACGGATAAGGATTTGCAAGATCACATAAAAACGTTGAGACTCGTCCTAAATAGGCTGGAGATAGCTGGGCTCAGATTAAACGCAGAAAAATGTGTTTTCTTTCAGAATGAAGTTTCATACTTAGGCTTTATCATTGATAAACATGGTCTTAGGAAAAACAAGAAACGCACATCATCAATTTTGAATTCTCCACCCCCCACAAACATCTCTGAACTTAAGGCGATAGTAGGAATGTTAAATTATTATTCTAAATTTATCTCCAACTTTGCTAATAAAATGGTTCCTTTATACGAGTTGTTACGCAAAAATGTAAAATTTAATTGGACACAAAAATGTCAAAAAGAAGAAGACTTAAAAAAACACATTTCCAATGACCAGATTGAAGTACACTATAATTCAAATTTACCCATAGTACTGACGACCGATTCAAGCAACAATGCAGTAGCAGGAGTTTTGTCGCGTAAATTCTCGGATGGTTCATCGAAACCAGTTGCATTCGTATCAAACGCGCTAACAGCCAGCGAAAAAATTATAGTACACTAGAAAAAGAAGCACTGGCAATCATTTTTTCCGTAACAAAACTTAAGCAATATCTACTTGGTAACAAGTTTACTTTGCACACAGACCACAAGCCTTTGACAAGTATCTTTTGAGAAAACAAAGCACTGCCTTTAATGGCTTCAGCTCGTGTCCAAAGGTGGGCATTGACGTTATCGGGATTTAATTATGAGGTTGAATATGTTAAGGGCATTTCAAATGATGCAGATAATTTATCACGGATTCCGCAACCTGTAGCTTCTGAAGATCACTCTGAGTGTAACTATATAAACTTTATTGAAAAGGAAAATTTTTTACGTTTAAACTTCAAGGATATTGCAAGGGAAACCAGACGGGACAAGACCTTGTCCAAATAGCAGACGCTGTAAATACAGGTAGTGTGCAAAATTTGTGCGAAGCTCAATTCGTCCCATTTCGTGAAAAACCTCTTGAACTTTCTGTAGAATACGACTGTTTATTGTGGGGGTATCGAACAGTCATACCAAACAAGCTTAGAAAGAATGTCCTTGCGGAACTACACAGATCACATTTTGGCATAGTTAAAACTAGACACTCGCACGCTCCTATGTGTGGTGCCCAGCCATGGATAAGGAAATAGAACAGCTTATTCGCTATTGTAAATCTTGTCAGTAATTGCAATCAGACCCGGAGAAAAGTGAATTGATTCCTTAGACTCCGTCTGAAGTTACATGGAGCCGCATCCACATTGATTTTGCTGGCCCAATAAGAAATAATTAGTTTTTGATAGTAATCGATTCCCACTCAAAATGGGTAGAGGTTTTTAAAACCAAAACTATCACTCCTTCTTTCACAATTGATAAGCTCAGAGAACAATTTTGTAGATATGGCTTAGTAGACACATTAGTAAGCGACAACGGGCGTCAATTCACGTCTTATGAATTCCAAAATTTTTAACGAATTAATCACGTGAAACATATTCTTACAGCCTCAGGACATCCTTCCACTAATGGTCAGGCAGAGAACTTTGTTAAAACATTAAAAAAGTCTATATTGGCAAATTTAATTAGTGAACATGATACAAATTTAGATGCTGTTATAAACAGATTTTTGATAGATTATCGTGTAACAAAACATTGCAGCACAGGTGAATCACCTGCTAAGATATTTCTTGGTATAAATTTAAAAACACGTTTTAGCATTCTCAGGCCACCATTTATTAAAGAAGTTATTGTTTATAATCAAAGTAAAAATGTTAGAAATCATAAAAAAAATCGTAAAGTACAGTTTTCAGAAGGTCAAAATGTCCTAATACGTGATTACAAGGATCCTAATAAGCTCAAATGGTCTCCTGCTAAAGTTAAAAAAATAATCGGATCACAATCTTATTTATAAATTATGTACAGAAACAATCAACAAATAAAAAGACATTTAGATCAAATCCGCGCACTTAATCCAAATGAAACTGAAGGTGTTGAAACATCTACTATAAATAAAGAACCAGGAGTTCCAGTGAACACAAACATGCAACCAGTGCTCACAGACTCTTCCATCGTAGGACAGAAACATGACCAAGATTGTGAGGGTAGACGACTTAGGCCTCGAATTGGGGGAAGAGCTGCGAGACAGTAATTGTAGCAATGATATTAATCTAGAATTGTTTAAAATATAAATTTATGCATATTACAATACAGTTCGAGTAATATACATTGAAATTATTAGAATAAATTTTATTTTCTTTCCATTATTTTTATTATATATATATATATATATATATATATATATATATATATATATATATATATATATATATATATATATATATATATATATATATATATATATATATATATATATATATATATATATATATATATATATATATATATATACATATATATATACATATATACATATATATGCATGAATATATAGTTGATAAGATTTAATAAAATAACAACCAGCCTGTGTAGCGGCGTGTAGAGTATTTATGATTCAACTTTAACTGTCTTATTGATTAGTAACAATTATATCGTCCTATATAAACACATATATGTACATATATATAAGTGAGTACGTACGTATACTTTTATGTATATCATCATCAAATGCACCCGTTATTTAAGTTAATTAATAAGTGGTACTTTAATAAAGCAACTTAGACAGAAAGCATGTGTTTTGGTCTCACTAAATTATACAACTAAAGAAAAAATATATAAAAATAATTTGGTGAAAACAAAAAAAGAAAAAAAAAGAAAACAGAAAAACAAATTTGTGGAATAAACAATTAAATAAAACAAAATTTAAATTGCTAATTGAACAAAACAAAACATTGAACTAAAACAAAATAAATTAACATTTTGAATTTAAAAACAACAACAGTGAAGCGTGTTTTTTATTAAAAAAGTTTTGACTGATTATAAACAGACTTTTACACATTATATTGTGTTTATTATACACAAATTTTCTGTTTTTTAATCTTCATTTAAAATTTTTTTTACTTGTAAGAAAATGTAGAAATTTGTGACCGATTGCGCCATTTTAGGCTAGATTACTAAAACTCAATAATTGTTTATTTGTTGTCAAACCTTTATGTGAAGATCGTCGTCGCTGGCAGTTGTTAAGTACGTTTGACGATCATTTCGATGTGAGAACATCACTTTCAAGCAACGTTTTGATAAGTATTTATTATAAAAAACTTGAACACAAGAGAAACTGATTTTGAAACATTTAACGTTGCAGTTAACTTCTTCTTACCTAATATATAAATTAAAATAAATACTCGATTTTATATTACATATCTTACGTAAATAGATCATAGTGCTTTTTCAAACTAAAATTAATAACATTAAGTAAAATTAATAACATAACAGTTAATATGAAATTGCTACGAAAATATCATACTAACTTAAAAAATTTATATTTATCGAAAATAAAATTAATTCTCGCCATTATAAAATAATGGGTCTTATGCATAAAACGTGAGCTTGAGCTCGGACTCTATTTTTTGAGGTGCTTGTGGTATGCATAATAAAATTTGATGTATTTGCTTTTACTCACGGCTCACGTTTGATTTATTCTTTTTTAGTTTGAACTAAGTTAGATGATTTGCTCATTTTCATATGCATAAAAACAAGATTTTGCTTACTTTTGTGAGCTCTTGCCAAAAAAAGTTTAAGCCTGACTTATAGTTGACTCGCGTACGCTAAACAGGAATCATGGCTGAATAATTTATGCCACAAAGAAATACGAAATGTTATCAACAGTGTAGAACAAATTTAGCAAGTAAAAAAAATTATACAGGTTTGTATTCTTAAATATTATTTTTTTATAAATCTTCCGAGCTGCTATCAGACTCAAAAAGAAAAATCGTATCGTTACTACTTTTACAATGCATGGCTTTGTTTATATCAAAAAGACAGCTGAAGATAACATTCTGCAAATTGACGATATCAAACACTTGTACCAGCTATTTCCAGATTGTTCATTGTCTGATGAAACTGAAATGCACGGAAACATGCATGACGCTAATAATAATTAATGTGACTTTAGGTTGGGTTAATTGTAATGTGCTTTTCAATTTTAAATATTTTGCATTAACAAATTGTTTTAAATTTAATAATTCGTTTTCCAAATTTACATATATAACATTTACAAATTGTTTTTTCTTAATTGATATTATCATGTACAACCCCTTTTTTTACTTTATCCAGCTTGTGCTGCACAATTTAGAATTATTATTTTTTGTTTGCTGCATTGCCAATCCATTTATTATAAATGTCAAGCTTTAGCGGCTCATATTCCAGAGACTGTGTTCATTCCATTATTAGAGTTCTTTCGAAACAACAAAATGGGTTAAAAATTGTACATCTTAATGCTCAAAGTTTAAATAAAAAAATTGACGAGTTCAGGTATGTTTTTGTATCATCTGGCATCGATATCATATGTGTTTCTGAAACCTGGTTTTCACTTGATGTCTCTGACTCAGTATTTAATGTACAAGGATTTAGATTGTTCCGAGCTGATAGAAAAATTTTAGTGAACAATGTAGAAACAAAAGCCAAAGGCGGTGGAGTTGCAATATATGTACGAAAGGACATTCATTGCAAACTAAAACTTTTAACAACAATTGTGAGTGAAATTGAATACCTTTTTCTTGAGATATTAACAGTTGAAAAGAAAAAAACTTTTATTAGGCAGTGTCTATAGGCCAAAGGCTAACATTAGTATTAATCCTTTTATTACTATTCTTGAGGATATCTCCGTGCTTTATGACGATGTAATTATTGTTGGAGATTTCAATAATAATCTTTTAGTTGACACCTTGATAATGGATCAAATGCACTCCCTAAATCTTTCGCCTGTGAACAAATCTATTCCAACACACTTTCACACAACATCCAGTAGTTTAATTGATCTCATTTTTGTCAACTATCAGTGTAAAGTTTGCATATACGACTAAATTTCAGCATCAGCTTTCTCGAACCATGATATTCTTTTCATGACTTACGATATACCCATGGCTCTCAGAGAAAAACGTATATCTTATCGAGATTTTCACAACATGGACTTTACAATGTTAAATAGTTATTTTGAGAACATCGGTTGGGAGCAAATTTATTCTTTGAATAGTGTTGATGACCAATTAACTTTTATTCAAAACAGTATCCGTCAACTTTATGAACTTTGTGTATCTATTAAAACTATAACATTTAACGCCAAACAACCACCATGGTTTACCCGTGAAATAAAAAATTTAATAGAAAAGCGTGAGGACGCTTACTATCATTGGAAACGATTCAGAACAGAGGATATGAAAATTCTTCATAAATCTATTCGTAGGGAAGTTGTTAGAAGTATTAAACTTGCAAAAACTCAGTTTTACCAACAAAAATTTTCGGCCGCTATTGACACTAGATCTAAATGGAAAGAAATCCGTAAAATTGGTATCGGTAAGCAACGACACGAATCAAGTAATATAGACGTTGACGTTAACCTATTGAATAATCAATTCGTGAATATTGATACTCCGTTACCAAATGGTAAATTGTATGATGACCTGTGCTACGTTCCAGTTCAAAATCCTTTCAGTTTTTGCTGCGTAGAGCAAATTGAAGTGTTGGAGTGTTTAACATCAATCAAATCAAATGCCACTGGTTCTGACGGCTTAGATCCTAGGTTTCTGAAATTTTTAACTCCCAAGCTTTTGCCCTATTATACCCATTTGTTTAATACTATTTTAACAAAGTCTATTTTTCCTGATGGATGGAAACAATCAAAAATCATCCCAATTCCCAAGTCTAATAATGAATTTCGACCGATATCTATTCTCCCTTTTTTATCCAAAGTGATGGAGAAACTCATAGCTAAACAAATTAATAATCACTTGGAAATAAACAATTTTTTATCTGATAGACAGTCAGGTTTTGTAGAAGCAAGAAGTTGTTCTACAGCATTAGTCGAAGTAGTTGAAGATCTAAGATCAGGACTAGATAGCAATATGGTGAGTTTTCTAGTGCTCTTAGATCACAGCAAAGCATTTGATACGGTGGACCATGGAATTTTACTGAAAAAGCTTCAAAAACTATTTCAGTTCTCTAGTTCAGCTTGTAATCTTCTACGGTCATATCTTATTAATAGATCTCAATGCGTTCATATTAACAAGATTATTTCGAATCCTTTGAATGTTACAAAGGGAGTTCCACAGGGTTCAATTCTTGGACCTATTCTGTTTTGTATGTTTATAAATGACTTACATGATGTTTTGAACACTTGCAAAATGCATATGTATGCGGACGATGTCCAGATTTACATTAGCACAAAAATTGATAGCATAAATAGATGTACACACATCATTAATAATGAGCTAAACAATGTTAACAGTTGGGCTAAGGCCAATGGGCTTTGTGTAAATCCTTCGAAATCCAAATGTATTTTAATTAACAAGGCAAATAGAACACTTATCGCACCTGGAATTTATATAAATGGGAATAGAATTGATTATGTTAAGTCAGCTTCTAATCTCGGAGTTATTTTTAATTCTAGGCTTACATGGTCCAACCACATCAATGTCATTGTGGGAAGAGTTTACAGTATGCTTCGCAATTTGTGGGCTGTCATAACTTCAACACCTTTCGCAGTTCGAATGCAGCTCGCAAAGGCATATATTATTCCCATTCTTTTATACGGGTGTGAAATCTTTGCGAATTGTGACAGTGAGGACAAACGGAAAATTAACATTGCTTACAACAATATTGCTAGATATGTTTTCATGAAAAGACGAAGGGACCATATTTCGATTTTCTCATACCAGATATTTAATATTAAATTTGACAATCTTTTAAAAGTAAAGTGCTTGATATTTTTACACAAAGTACTCATATCCAAGCAGCCAATTTATTTGTTTAATAGAATTCAATTTGCTAGATCCAACCGTGGTAAAAAGATCATTCAAAAACGATATCAGAGCCATTTATCTCAAAGACAATTTTTTATTTCTACGACAAGTCTCTGGAATTCCTTGCCAAACTATATTCAAAATTTAGGCAATGTAAAGCAGTTTAAAAAGGAGTTATTTAAATATTTTTCCTAATGTGTCTTTTTCATATGTAATAACCACAAAATTACTTAAAATAGTAAACTGCTTGTAAAACGCATTCTCATATGTAAATGTTTTATGACTATATTTTATTATTATTTTATTATTATTACTTTTTATTATTATTATTATTTTTTTTTTTTTTTTGTTTCTTTCTTAATAAGTTATTTCTATATTTTACATCTTTTTTGTTAAATTTGTTATGATATATTTAACTAGCGCTTATTTCATAAGATATTTATCTTGTAGTGCTAGATTATATATATAAATAAATAAATAAATAATAATAAAATGATAAAAACATAGTTGTGATGATAGTAGCATCTGCTTGTTGGCTAATTATTTTTTTGAGGAGTCAGAAGAAACACGTGGTGGTGCCCTGCAAAAATATAATTCTCGTTTTCATGTAAAATTAATATACATGTAATTCACATTTTGGCATTAAATTACATTAGTTACATGTTAATAAAATTCAAAATTTATGAAACTGCAAGTTTCTTTCCGCAAGTTTTTCTTGCAAAATATGAATTTCTCGTAGAAAGCACGTTGTTTTGCTTAAACAGAACAAGCCTCTGCAGACCTTGAAATTTAACTCCCTTGTATCATCAAAACAGCTGTTGACTTTTTGTTAACCTTCAAAAATAAATAACATATAGTAAAATGTAAATTAAAAACAAAATTTCAGGTTGATTAACATTATCAGAGCAATGGAGCTTTCTTTGCTGTTAAGCTAATAATGTTTCTGAAGTCTCTTCTAATGTATCAAATGTACATTTGTCATCATTGGTTCCTAGGGAGAGATGAACTGTAAAAAAAAAATAGGCACGACACAACAAAATTAGAATTAGAAGTAATTATGACAAATCAGTTTCCCAGTTATTAAAAATAATACTTTTGTTGCTTGTTTTATTCACGTGTATTTTATGTTAGCTATTTTTTTTAATTATATTTTTGCCCGTTATTTCAATGCAAAATTTTTGCTTAATTTCTGTTACACTTGTTTTTGTTGTTTGTTTTTTCTTTAATGCTTGGTAATTGACCCTTTTCTAGTAAATATGTCGTCTTCTTATAAATGTCGTCAGTTTCTATTTTTTATTATTATTTGATTTATCTTTCCTTTGAACTCATTTTTATGCTTACGAAATTGAGCGATTGCTCACCTGCCTCAACTCAGCGCTCTTACTCACTTTTATGCATGAGAACCAACATATACCATATTTCTATGATAAACCAATTATACGTATACTTGGAGTTTTTACATACTTATACTTATTCTAACTCAATATTTATAAGTACATTTGAGTATAGAAAATACCTAATCAAATTTTAACTTGTAATTATTTGTGCTGCGTGCAATATGGTATAAGTATTCTTTTACTCATTGTCTGTCTACACTTTTAGTTATTTAAGTTAAAATTGGTATATGTTGTGTAGGGTATAATTTTTTAGCTCTAACAATACTCATTCATTCATGTTTAATCTCTAATTCTTAAAGAGTACTTAAAATGATATTTTTTCATTCTCTGACATACATACACACCCACGCACAAGATTACTTAAATCACATATTCTACTGAGGCTGCTGTAGTCAAAGTGGTAAACACGTCGACTACAAACCTGGGTTCCACCCCTGCGGCAACCAAAACATAAAAATTTTTTTCTGTTTAATGGTATAAAGGCATATTTAGAATTAACTTTAAAACATGCAGCCCCCTTCGTCGGTACTTCTTCATAGCATATTCGCCGGCGAAGTAAAATAACTAACAAAATGGCTATATCTATTTTTCTCTTTTCACCACCTGTCTTATCTCTTATCTTTCCCTTTCCTAAAGAATGTAGCACGGTTACAAATATAACTAAATAGGCATTATTGCCTAAAGTGCTACTTCTCTTTACAACCAAAAAAAAAAAAAAAAAAAAAAATATATATATATATATATATATATATATATATATATATATATATATATATAATTCTTCAATTCTTTCCGATTCAATAATTAAAAACCCCGTAATATATATCTTGAGGTTTCGAGAGAATATACATGTTAGAGAAAATTTGGTAAAATCTTATCTACAGTCTACTCAAATAATACACAAAATTTCTTACAGTGGTTCCACAGATATCTGCATTTATGTTTAAAAGTTACCGTGAAACTGATTTCGTTATAAATGGCATAAAAGAGGCATTAAACAGACTTTTACTTGGAAACTAAAATTTATATCGTAATAACGCTTCAACATTCTAAAGAGGGATAATAGACGAACAAAATGCAGTAGGTTGAAAGAAATTGTATTCAGTGATTCCAGAGATACCTTCGTTTATGTTGAAAAGTTACCATGAAACTGATTTCGTTAAAAGTGGTATGAAACTGTCCTTTACTACAAAACTAAAAGTTATGTCTAAACACCGTTTACACATTATGAAAGAATGAACAAAATGCAGTAGGTGGAAGAAAATCTATGTGGTATTTTCAGAGATGTCTGCATTTGTTTTGAAAAGTTACCATGCAACTGATTAAAATTTGTTGAATTTTTTATCAAGCAAACCTCATTCAAGTGCAAATTTCAAAATAAAAGTTATTTTTTGATCTTTATTTTTTTCGAGCAAAAATAACAGTTATTATTGCTCTATATTTTAACGAGCAACTATATATTTTTTTACTTAAATTTTTAAGTGCAAAAATAACAGTTCTATTTGCTTTTTATTTTCTCGAGCAACAATAAAAGGTATTTTTTGAATTTTATTTTTTGGAGCAAAAATGATATGTACGTGTTACAATAATTTAGTTAATGTTAAATATTTATTATAATGTGCATAAAAAATCCCCATTATGATCACATTTCTGTGATTTCTCACAACTTTTTATACTTTTCATTTCATTTCATTTATTCGTTTGTACCATAAAAAGCCACATCAGGCCAAAAAATAATATTACATAGTAATTAGTGTTACATAGTACTTCAATATTTCATAGTAAGAAAAAATTTTAACTATACATTACCAATTTTAACATTAAATTTAAAATAGATTTTTTTTTGGGCCCCTCAACCGGTAAGCAATTTTATAGTACTTATAGTTATTGGTCCAACGTCTTGACAATTTGGTTTCGAAAGCCATTGCATGTACTTTAAATTGGCAAAACTTTAAAATATATTTTAAATTAAAGATAAGACAAATAAAACTGGGTTAAGATAAAAAAGTTTTCTTAATTTGCCTCACATGTGAATAATTACAATTTCTTCTTAAAGGTAATAACTGAACGGTTAAAATATTTAAGATAAGTCGGTAATCTGTTCCAGAGTCGAGATACTCTTATAAAAAAAGTTCGTTCAAATAATAATGTAGAGAAACGCGGTATATTAATTTGTACATTGCGAGTAGACCTCCCAAACTGGAATGAATTTCTTAATTGTAGAGGTTTCGAAAGGAAAATGATTTGGTAAATAAAAAGCAATAGACGAAAATTTACGTATTGACGGAAGGTACAGCTTATCAAAAATCGTTGACACTGTCCATGAAACTACTTCTATGTAATAAAAAAATTACTAACATTAATAAAGCATAAGCTATTCTCCTTTTAATTAGGATGGGCAAGTATATATTTAAGTTATATAATCTTTTTAATGTAAAAACTATTTTATTGGTTATTACAACTCCTTAGCACACAATGTGTTCCGTAAACTGCAAGTTAACATTATCAATATGAATGTTATATTGATAGTTACCACAGAAGCCAAAGGCTATACACTTTGATTTTTTCAAGTTTTTAGTAAGCTTATTAATTTTCATCCATAGTGATAGTTCAGATAAACAATTATTTGTACATACTTCTAAAACATCTAAAAACTATTTATCACTGCTAAGAAGTAATTGTATATCGTCTGCAAAAATAAATACCTTACACATATGCAAAGATGTTACATGATCCACTAGATCATTTATGTATAGCATAAATAGAAGTGGCCCTATAACCGAACCCTGTGGAACTACCCTACTAATTCCTCTAACACAAGAAAAATGCCCTGCAATATCGACAAATTAAGATCGTTCCATTCAATATGAATGCATGAGTTTAAATGCAGTTTTAGAAAATTTAAATTTATCGCGGAGTTTTGAAAGATTTGTGATCAACACAATCAAAGGCTCTTGAAAGATCTAACTGGTAGAATGCAAATGGCTCTTAAATTCTCAACAGATGGTACAGCGCCAGTTTTTTGAATTGGAACAACCCTTGAAACTTTCCAAGGTGCAGGAAATGAGGTTGTTGTTATTATAGTGTTGACAACATGTAAAAAATGTTTAAAGATCTTAGGAAAAATAAGTTTAATAAATCTTAATGGCAATCCATCAACACCCGCTGAATCAGATTTTATCATATTGAAGTTCCATCTCAGATCCATTATTAAATGAAAAGGTCGATCCTTCATCCACATAATTAAAATCAAAGTTACTCTTGTTAGTTCTATATCTGCCAGTGAAAAAGTCATTTACTTCATCAGCATCATAGTTGACAATTTGCTTATTTCTATTTAAGAAACCAACCATACGCAACGTTTTCCATACATCTGTATTATTACATTTGTGAAAGACGTTATCATAATTCAGCCTTTTGTGTTTTCTTATAATCGTTTTCAGTTTATTTCTGTGCCTGCAGTAAGTGTGCCAATTTTGATCATTGGGATTCTGAATAAAACTCTTGTAAGCAAGGTCTCTCAATGATTGTGCATGTAAAATCACTCTGGACTTCATCCAAGAATTATTTATAATTTTATATTTCCTACGTATAGTAAGTGTATAGCTATAAGCCTCATTTAAAAATGCATGAACCGATATAGAAGGACATTGAAATTTGCCAGAAATTTTTTACATTATAATCTCCAGCAATCAAAAAGTAATTCAAAAGGGCTGACTTTCTATGGGAAATGTCAAAGTGTGTTAATAAAATATTATGGTGAATTTTAAGTCCATTTATAAGCAAAGATTTATAATTATATAAGTATTAATTGAATCGAAAAGAATATTAATAAAACCTCCGGCAATAATTATGCACTTATATCTGAGAAGTTGCTGTTTATGGTCCCTGTCGAAAATCTTAAAATCATTCTTGTTGCCTCTTGGAAAATACACCACCCCGACCAGAACCTTCATATTTTTTGTGATCATTTCTACAAAAATGGTTTCACATACACCGTATTGTTTACATCTGAATACTACGCGAGATTTAATATTATTCATTATATAAATGCAGACACCTCCGCGAAGTTGTACGTTTATTTACAGTTGACTCACTCTTTGCTTAAGCCAGAGTTACTATAAAGCCAAAAATTTGTCTACCAAGATGTTACTTAAAACTCCCCATAACACGCCGCACACTTGCTTTACTTGCCATATACCACATAAACGTGTTTGTGTGACAGTGTTTTCACGCATTTACTTCTGCCCGCGAACAGAACATCAAGTATATGTACTTCTCTGGCTACGTAGACTGGCTTTTGTTGTGCATTCTGTACCTGCGACACAAGGTAGTGTAGAGAGATCCTTTTCAGCCCTCAAACTGATTCAAGTGCCGAACTACATATTTTTCCTATGTCTCGGAGAAGGAATATGCGGGGGTAACTTATATCCGAACTAAGCCACCAAGTGGAGAGATTCAGAATCATTTTTTATCCCCTGAGACAAAAGTAGGACCACTTAAATCGCCTTGAATTATGCGAGACAGTTTTAGCATAAGAATTATTGAAAAATATTCTTAGAGAAATTGAAATCACTATTTTGTTTATTGTTCGACAGATTCAACGATTGTGCTGGTCTGGCTTCGAAAACCTCCTTGTTCTTGGACCACCTTTGTCGCGAATGGGGTTTGCGCATTCAGGAGAACACTGGAAACCACAAGTAGTTTCATGTTCATTCAGAGAACAATCATGTTGATCTGGGCAGCCGGGGGGTTGATCCGCTCACTTTACCAAAAGTGAAGGGGTACGGCCCAACATAGTTGAAATAGAACAAAAACCGTTCGTGTACACTATTTTCAGTAAATCTCGATACTGATATCGAAATCGAAGGTTGGAATAGCATGCATTATTTGTCAAAATTTGAGTATATCTTAGAAATGTTCTCATCACTGAACAGGGCTTTGCGTATCATAGCTTACGTGTTTCGATTTCTTCACTTAACGCACCCGACCCATAAAGGTTAATTTATTTATGAGAATAATTTCGTGTCTAGTGATGAGCTTAAAATGATAAAGGTACGCTTAGCGGTTATTGCTCAGAAAGTCTGTTACGCTGAGGAGTACAAAAATCTTTTGGATAAGATGCTCTTATCACCGAAAACTTCTCTAGCAACTTAAATATCTTTTATGAAGAACTGGGATTAATGCTATGAAATGGGCGACTTGTAAAATCACCTTTACTATCGTGACCAGTACCCTATTCTTCTAGCATATGACTGTCGTTTCGCGAAGCTTATAGGAGAATTTATGCATTTAATTTCAATTCAGGGTGGGAACCAATTAATGTTGCGGATCAACTGTTGTAAATATTAAATACTTCAATTGCAAAATTTGGTAATTCGACGTGCAAGCGGTGTATTATTGATAGACAGCATTTTTGCGATACACTTAGAAGCTGCATCTGACTTATCGACTGATATGTTTTCTAGCGGCCTTCAGTCGATTTATATCAAGAAGAAGTTGACCTAAGACTTTCTGACAATGGTACGAATTCTGTTTGCGCTTCAAATGAAATTGAAAGGGTCTTTCAGACCTTTTTTAGAGAATGTTAGGCAAGAATGTGTTCTACTTTTGCCCATACCGGCTTGACATGGCGTTTTGTACCAGCTAGAGCTCCTCATATGGGTGGCCTTTAGGAAAATGGGGTAAAAAGTGTCCAATTACAGTTTTGAAAAGGGGCGCAATCTTGCCGTTACACATATGAGAGTTATTAACAATTTTGGCTAGATTTGAGGCTTGTCTAAATTCTCGTTCATTATGTTCTCTGCCTGATAACCCTGGCTGTAGTAAAGAATGAACAATTACTGGCAACATCGTGGCAGTTAGTAATAATGAAAACGATACTGCCGAACACCTTTGTGTTGCCGATATTCGCACACAAATCAGTATAATGAATCATCCAATAACCAAACTTGTTGTATTGAGCGAATAGTAGTTTAACATTACTTTTTTATCTATTTTATATATATTCACCTTTCTTTTCCTAGAGCCAAGTTCCAGTTGATCCCTCCTTTAAGCCGCTATCTACTGTCATTGTAGAGCCTTTGGTAGTGAAACCTTCAGTGCCAAATTCAAGTGAGGGAACCATTCCCGATCAACCCCAAAATATCCCAGCAATTAAATAAATTGAGGTATTCACTGTGAAGGCTGTGGTTTAAATACAGATTAAAGCCCTGACATTCTACACCCTAACGTAAATCATGGAGGATCGAAATGTCCAATTTGTGGTAAAAATTACCCTTTGTGACTTTGCTACAAGCTTATGGACATGAGCATCGAGCGCAGACTTCGGTAGTGGCGGTACATGGGATTTGTTTTTGCTGCTTGTCGAGTGTAAATGTTGGCGAAAATTGCAAGGGAGTGGCAACTTGCAAATATTGCAAACAAACCCGCAATTTTTTCTTCGTGACTTCTTCCCCAAGAGTGAAAACAAAACAACAGAAATCGTTATCACTTCATAGCCATTTGCCACTGCCTCGGTCGGTTTTATTTTCACCTACACTCTGCCTAAATATCAGACAAGGTCGTTCACGGCTTCTGTTGCGTGCCGTGTTAGATGCGTGCTGCCAAAATAGCTACATTTGCAGGGACTTTGCCAAAAAGTTGCAAATGTGACTTTTTTATGTGAAAAATTTGTAAAATTGTCGAATCGAAATCGAGTCGACACGGTACAAAGAGATATAAAAACTCCGTCCGCATCTGTAGCTTACTCCATTTTGGAATTTTTTAAGGTCTTCAATAAGCTGACCCAAGCTTTAATCGTTCGGCCGGTGTGGCCTTGGTCTTAGGACCTGAGGGTACGCCACTAATTATAAAAGGTCACATACAAATCACGATCGCTTAAAGGCTAAAACTAAATTACGGCAAGAAGTGTTACAAAATGGCATTTGTAACCAAAAATCGCTAAATAGAGTTTAAGCGATGGAGATTTAGCTTAAGCGATTCAGAGAAAAATGCTGCTGGGCTTCCATTAGTTATACATTCTATACAACCCTTATCATTCTTCTATTAAACAACTTTATTAATATTTTCTTTTTAAAAATAATTACTATTATTTGTATTATTATATTTTTATTAGAAATTGTTGTCATTAATAGAAAAAACTTAATTATCATTATTGAAATAATCTTGTTAACGAATTGAACTTTTTATTTTTAATTCAATATTTTTGAAATTAAAAAAAGAATACCGAAAAGCATAACAAAATAGTATTTATTTAACATTATAATTTAATTCATTGCCTCAATACACTTTTTTTGGATGGTTATTTTGGGGTTATCGCCAACTTTTAAAAATAAAACCACACGGGCCCTTAAGTCCGCAGGAGTTCTTAATGGCTCAATAATTAAATCCTTTTTAAGTGGAGTTCAACATTCAATAAAACTTTTTTCAGTAGCAGTCCTTCATGACTTAATACGAGGGCTGCTATATATATTTCTGGCCTGGCAACACTGAGTACTGCTAAGTGCAATCTGACATTTCCATTGGAAAGTTTGTCATTTTTAATCATAATCAAAACGTTTTGACGTTCGACCATTATTTGTGTTGTTTACAGTGACTTGAAAAAATTAATATAGAAAAAATGGAATTAACTCGTGAACATTTTCGTGCCATCATTTTTCACAACTTTCGACGTGGATTATCACGACAAGAGTGCATTGATGAACTTAAATCTTTCTATGGCGATGAAGCACCATCCTATAGCACTGTGAAAAATTGGTATAATGAATTTAATCGTGGCCGAAACTCGCTCAAAGACGAATTCCGTGAAGGTCGTCCAAAAACGGCTGTTGTGCCAGAGAACATTGATGCCGTGCGTGAACTAATAATGCAAGATCGACATGCGACATACCGAGAGATAGATACATCCTTGGACATTTCTTTCACCAGCATACATTCGATACTGCATGAACACCTGGCCATAAAAAAAGGTTTGTTCTCGTTGGATCCCGCACAATTTGAAAGTCGCTCAAAAAAAGGCTCGTGTCGATTGCTGCAAAGAAATGTTGCAAAAATACGATTGCGGTGCTTCAAAAGACGTTTATAAGATCGTCACAGGAGACGAATCATGGATCTATGTGTATGAGCCCGAAACGGAACAACAATCGACCGTGTAGGTCTTCAAAGACGAGCAAAATCCAGCGAAAGTTGTTCGTGGAAGAAGCACTTCGAAGCAAATGGTCGCCTGTTTCTTCGGCAAAACTGGTCATGTGGCAAATGTTCCGCCTGAGCAACGTAGGACGGTCACTTCTGAGTGGTACACTACAATTTGTTTGCCTAAAGTCATCGGAGAAATTCGAAAAACCAACAAGAGAAGACGAATCATTGTTCACCATGACAATGCGAGCTCTCACACATCGGCTCAAACCAGAGCGTTTTTGACCGGCCAAAACGTCGAATTAATGGGTCATCCGCCGTACAGCCCTGACTTGGCACCTAATGACTTCTTCTTGTTTCCGCACATCAAGAAAAAAACGCGTGGTCAAAGATTTTCGTCGCCAGAAGAAGCTGTTGAAGTGTTCAAAAACCATGTTTTAGAGGTGTCTCAATCGAAGTGGAAAAAGTGCTTCGACAACTGGTTTGAGCGCATGCAAAAGTGTATAAATCATGCTGGAGAATACTTTGAAAAACAATAAAACCATTTTTGATTATAAATATTCGCATTTTCACTATTAGGCCAGAAATATATAGAGCAGCCCTCGTATAAATGAAAAAATGTATAATTTACACTTGAAAATAGTCCTTACTGGCTCAAGTATTAAGACGTATGTGCTTGTTTGCAACATCCCTTATCGTTGCAAGGTGGCCTTCAATGTTTAAGTACAAGTTGTTATTTTTACGGTTGTTCCAAATTTTCTTTAAGTGTCAAGTTGATACCCTTTTTTTCGACCTTGTTGGAAAGCCTTGTTTTTTCTTTTCAACGTGTAAACCGTTAACGGTACTCAAATATTGTTTGCCTATTTTATTTAATTAGTGTAAGACATTTTGGTTTAACCGTTGGATGAATACCGATCAAGCACTACGTTCTTTCCTGAAGTATAAATTATAAAGGTAAATTTAAACTTAAGCCAAAAATAAATTTTAATTCATTTATGTCCACAGTTCTGTAGTAACTATTTAGTAAAACGAAGTTTTTTTTTAGAGCTATTATACGATGAGTATTTAATTGATTCTATTCTAACAAATTGTTCTTCATATATACTATTTGGTTGAGTATTTTCCCGAATTACACTCAACCTCTTATTTCTATACTTAGCCTTATTTATCCATATCTTAACTTTAGTAAAATAGCAGGCAATAATGAATTTTGAGTAATTTACAAAATTCAGGATTAAGTGGAAATAATAAATTGGTATTATTTCTATTTTTAAAGATTTACTTAAATAAAACAAATACTTTGTGTGCAAAAGGAAAATGCTGATCGTTGCATTACTTTGCAGACCACTTGGGTTTTGGTTAATTCAACTGCATGTGTGCAGTGTAACATGAGCTTATTGTTGTGAATGCAAGTGTGTCGACAATTTATTTTGTTTATTACAGTACTTATGTGATAGTTACATTAACCGATCAGTCACACTACACCTCTGCTTTTCATAAGAATATTTATACAACGGTAGTTTAATAGACATTCTTTTACAAAATATGAAAAAATAATTATTTGTTTTTATTTTATTTACTGAATTTCTACAGATGTTCTTATTAATATTTCTTAACTATCGCTATAGTTTTCTTACTCACAATATTATTTATTATTTTTGTAATATATCATAAGTCTATTTTTATGAATAGTTTGTTCTATATTGGTTTTCTTACCAACTATAGTTACATTATTTCTTAAATCTATTATCTTAATTTTTAATGGTCCTTTGTACTGAGTTTCCATTTTATGACCTATTTCATTTCTAAGTAAAACTAAATCTCCCAATTTAAAATTATAATCTATTAAATTTCTATCAAAATTTTATTTTTGTTTTATTTTATTTCTATCTTATAATATTCGAGTACTTCTAAATGCTATTTCTAATCTATATTTAGCCTCTTTTCATTACAAATTGGAGAAATTTTATCTACCTCTGTGAATTCTGAATATGTATTTGGGTTTTTTGAAAAACTAATTCATGAGGACAATTGTTATGAACGGTTGATGGTGTAGTGTTAAAACAATGCGTAAAATATTTCAACCATTAATCCCAGTCAGTCAAATGCTTTGTATGGTGAAGGCGTGATAATTATTGGAATTTTGTTATGTTTGTAGATTTTTGACTTTTGACAGTTTTAACGTACTTTTTTATGTCTTTCGTCATATTTTTCCGGTAGTAATACTTTTTTATTTTCTAAATTATTCTATATATTCCGCAATGTCCACCCTCTATAGGAGCATTATGGTACTACTGCGTTATATATAGAATTATCTTGGTATTCTTATTATTAATTTGGGTCACCTCATTTAGCATCGCTTATTTTATTTTATTAAACTTTTTATTGCGCATCTTTTTAAAATCATTTATTGAGTTAAATTTGCCACTTGTAAATTTTCAATATTATGTTAACTGGTCACTTTTTTGAGCCATTGGAAAAAACTGTGATAAGCCAAAGTTGCTATTAGTAAACAGCTCATCAATTTTTATATTTGTCATTATAGATTTTCAACGCTTGATGTAGCAACGTTCTGGAGTTATCTTTAGTTTAAAAAATTTTCTGATTTCAGAATTATTAATATACATATATTAGGTTTTTTTTTATAATTATTATTTACATGCCGATTCATTTTTGCATTACTTTTTTCATTACGCCTGTGTGTTGTAGATCTGGTTGTCACTTTTAATATAGTGTTAGTATTTAAATTAATGTCTTTTAAGTCTTCGATTGTTATTCTTGATAATGCGTCTGCAACATGATTAACTTTTCCTGTTATTATTATTTTTTTAAGTGTTGTATTTAAATATATAGTTATTAAAAATGTTTTCGATTTAGATTTTGTTTTGTTTAACTTTAGTAATTGTGTCATTAATGTTAAAAATACGAACAAATGCTCTGTTTGTTTTTACCAATGTGTTTGCAATAAAAACGCCTTTTTCTATTTTTTGATTAGGAATTACAAATTCCTTATCTGAATGAGTTAAATTTACCTTGGCGGAAAAATTATATCAGAACAGTTATTCTTGATTGTTATTTTTATAGGGTTTAAATTGAATGGCCTTAGGATAGGGTAATCATGTTCGTAATTAAAATTAAAAATGCAATTGTGTTTTTTTATAAAATCCATGCCAATGATTCCATCACAAGTTATTGGAAAATCATTGTGTACTCGTACTACCTGACAATTAAACAATGTTTTAATGCAATATTTAAAAGTGCATTACTCATTGTGTTGTTGTTCTGTTAGTATTAATTTGGTTATAATTTATATGTGTTAGTTTTATTAGGGAGATATCCGCGACAGTGTCTACTAGTAGTGTAATTATATTGTTGTTATTATTTTAACTTTTATAAAAAAACTTAAGTTGAGGTTTAGGTTATAATAGTGTTTCGTATTGATCCTACGGGAGCTCATTAGTTTTCCGGAGTCACATCATGTGCATGTGTTGCCCTGATATTTTGACCGTTTCGTCTGTGGCTGTTATGTCTATTAGAACTTCTATAGTTGTTTCTATTATTATGGTTAAAATTATTATTACCTTGGAAAGAGCTCTTTTGAAAAGGATTCTTTTGGAAATAATTTCTTTGGAACGTTTTTCTTTGCAAAGAATTTCCTCTTTGAAATTGACCAGCAGAATTTCTAAAACCATTAAAATTTCTTTTTTGGGCATAATAGAGTATGGCGTTTTGTTGGCTAGTTGCCTCGGTGCAGCTATTAACAAACTTACTAACAGCATCGTTCATTGTGCTGAAATGACCTGCTTCCATAACAAGTTTTACCATATCAATTGTACAGTTTTAAGTAAGAGCTTTTAGAGCGGTTGGCGTCGAATACTTTGTGGCTAATTCAAATAGGAGGCCGTCCGAAATATAGGCACTCTCCAATGATTTTGCTAGATTCTCAATCTCACTGCGGTAGGTGTTAGCGATTTTATTATTTTGCTTAATATTTATTACCTTTGCTGATAGATCCTGTACTGATTCCCCTTTGACGCTACTATTGAGTTTTGTTATAATTTCTGTTATTGTTGTTTCGTTCCCAATTAAAATTCTTGCAGTGCCCTTTAGTTTAGTTTTAATAAGGGTTATGGCTATTTGCTCATGGAAGTCCTTTATCGAATCTAATAATTGAAGGGAGTCTATTTAGGACCGAAGGGTTCAGCTTTTCCATCAAAGTCACATACTAATTTTGAAGCTGTTTCCATAAGTTCTATCGCTGTTTGAGACACTTTTAAAGAAATATGTTATAAGTTAGCACTAGTGTTCTTGCTGTAGGAAGTTGATTCATGTAGTGAGCTTGGCAAAATTATTTCTTTTCTTTTTCTAGATGCGATTCTTATTAACTTGTCCCTAATGTCCAAGAAAAATGCGTCCGCTGCTTCTTTATGTGCTGATGTTAATCTGTTATAATTTACATTTAGTACAACTCTTAATTCTTCAAAACTTCTCAAAAGAATCTCTATATGTATGTTTAATGTTTCTTTTTTTATTGGTCTATCTATATATAAACTTTTGTAAGGTTTATCAAAATCTTCTTTGATGAGCCTAACTTTTATAAAATTTGTTGCCATTCCATTGGCTTTTTGTAATATACCAAAAAATTTTTTTTTAATTTTGTCCAGAGCGTTTGCTCTACTCAAATATAGTTTCTTCAGTCTTCTACTACGAATTGCGTAAATTCTCAAAGTAAAGTTGAGGCCTAATAATATAGTTATTATTATTAAAAAAATTTCAATAGTTAATAAATTTGGTTTTTTCTGTACTACCTCCACATGACTGACCACATTGGCATTTGGTTTTCTATTTTTGATTGTTCTTTTCCCATTTTTCTAACCATTTTTTCTTCTATTCCTGGTCTTTCTATTACGTCGGTTACCGTAGGTGTTTCTTTAATAGCAATTAACGTCCATAGCTCTGTTAGCCATTAAATTTTTGTTTCTAATTGTTGAGAGGCACCCTCGTATTTTTAAGCTTTCTAATGTACTAATAAAATATGACTCTGTTTTGGCAAGTCAACACTTTATTTATTTAAATTATTTATTTTTAAGAAATGCTGATTCTGTTTAATCAAATGATGACAGTGTTAAGAATTTAGTTTAAATAGTGATTCAGAATTATTTCCTACGGGACCCTGCAGGTTATATAAATAAATAAAATTTTTAAAATAAATAATAAATAAATCAAACAGTGTACTTCTTTTTTACACAACAACTCTAACATTTGGCGCAGCCGGCAATAAAATAATAAATATCCGGCGATTCCCATTGGACCTACCAGGAATAAAATTTGCTAATACAATTTTGGGTGATTTTAAATCCTTTCCGAATGTGGCAAATGATTTTATAGCAACGAAAGTTAGGAAACCAAATAAGCACGGAAGTGAAGCATTAGGGGTCATTAAGAAGTGTGAATTGGTGGAATTATTAGTAAATTGCTTATTACTTTGGCCACATTGGGAGATGTTTTGATTCGATTTGTTTTGCTTGTAAACAAAATCGGTAAAGTCGGTGGCAAAGAAAAATTTGAAGAATCCACTAAGTATAGAGGTGAAGTCCTAGGGGTAATTAAGCATCTGTATACCAGTACGCCTTTGAGAATTTTGCCAAAATACAAAGTGGTGAAATTGAAAAGTAATTGCCACAGGCTTAAGCCACATTAAGCAGAGCAAATATCAAGTTTGTAAGGAGTAAACGTCGCGATTTACTCGCAATCAGTACATTGTGCGTCGTTATAAAAATTTAACTTTTGAAGGGAATAGCGGAAATGTTGTTGGTGCTGGTAAGTATGCTTTTGAAATTTTAGGCATGTAAGTGGACAACCCGAAATCAAGGACAGATGAATTACTATCTAAGCTCAATAAGTACAACTACTCTGTTGACAGTCTACAAGTTCTCGCATGGACAGACTTGAATAGTTTGAAACAAGGCAAGGAATTTACAGAAAGACATAGGGATAATATAAGGCACCAGAAACTAAAAAAAATTAGAGAAAGTTGGTTATGTGCTACAATTGATAGGAGACCTGAATAAGAACTAGTCGGCAGATTGCAGTAAAAGGATAGAAGACTTGGAGGTCACAAAGGGACTTTTAGAAAAACAGAATCGCAAATTACGGGAACAGATTAATTATACGGTAAGTTTATTGGAGCAGGTAGAAGAAGAAAACGCATCGTTGGTTAAAAAATTGAGACAAAAGCGGTTAAGTGAGAATGAATTTAAGAAACAACTGAAACAACAACAGCAAAGAGGACACCGTACACCGCACAAGACGACACCGTACAAAGATTACAAATAGCCTTAGAAAATTCAAAGCCTGAACTCGACATTATACAAAAGGCTAGGTCACCCACTCCATCAATAAGTGAAGAATTGACGGAAGAGGATTCCATAGTTCCTAAAATAACAATAGAACACGCAGACGGCAGGCAGAGGAGATTTATAATAAGGATATGCGTATAGAGGAGAAAGCAGCGGCTCTTGACCTGATATCCAAAACTCGGAGCATCATAATAGACACAAAAAAGGTAGGAAGCAGAGGCTATACAACAGAGACAACATCTAAAAAATTTAGCGAACTAGCACACTACAAAGAAAGTTTCGACGATTTGAAGAGGACAGAAAGGATAGATAGCACATTAATTGGAGAATTAGATACATTGGTAGCATCGCACAGGAAATTTTGAAGAGGTGGTCACCATCGCCGAGAGATATACAAATTGCAGACAGAATAAGTGAAGAAATTTCAACCAACAATATGACGTATTTTACGGAACTTTTGAAAAATGTATTACACATGGTGCCAATTTTCTACGGTGCAGATGGCCCAGAGCTTACGACAGTAGCAAATAAATTCATTGAAGGCTGTATGATTGCGAAAAATAAACTCTTTGAAGCAGGTGGTGTATTCGACCTGCAGAATTGTATAAAAACAAGACTTTTTGGGAACGCCTACTCATATTTGCACAACAAGGATTTCGGAAAAATAGCAGCCCTATGTTTGGCTGTCAGAGAAAAATTTATAAAGGCCAAAACCCTTATTGAAATAAAACAGTTAATATTTAGCAGTAATCAAGAAAGATTAGAAGGGCTTCTTATATACACAACAGAATTAATTGCTGCGCAATGGCAGGTCGCATCGCATCGGAAACCTATGATGGGCCACTGCAATCAGTTAACGGTAAGACGTTATTTAAGTGGCTTACATGACCTGAAATCGGTATCCAGGTTCATTGGGCATGAAAATGAAAAACTATCTGAATTGTTGAAGATCACAAAGGATGCACAAAACCTGTTAGGCGCCAACATGCAGTTGTCAAATGTTATGACAGTTCAAGCCCAGGAACAGTTGTACGAAACAGTCCAAAAATTAGTGAATGAAGTTAGACTACTCTCACTAAGACAACAAAAAGTAAACAATTCAATGCCTGTGGATTACACACAAAGGAACTCTGTAGGTTCCGCAAAATTCTGCAATTTTTGCCATAAACAGGGACATTTGTTAAACGAATGTAAAAGGTGGCAAAACAACACTTACTTTAATCAGGAAAGACGCCAAGAACAATCCAACAATAATATTAATTGAAGTCTTCAGCCCCCCCCACCATAGAGGTAGAGCTCAAAACTCATTGCAATCATCAAATCAAAGCCAGGGCAATAATCGTTTCGGTGACATGAGTAGAAGAGGGCAACGGTGCTACAATTGTGATGGACTTGGACATTTTGCGTCAAGGTGCTCGAAAAATTACTATCATGATAATATGTTTAATAGAAGTGGAGGAAGAAGAAACATCAGCAATAGAGGCAATAGGAATAACAACGTACGAGTAGTGGCCGAAATATTTCGGGAAACTCAAGGCGGCCAAGCCAAAACTAAGAGGCTGGAATGCCGGAAATTCTTGCTTACTTTCGAGGACATTAGCATCTAAAACATCAAAAGATACAGAAAGGAGCGCCCACGAAAACAAATTGCTTTTGAGGTCTATGTCAAAGGTCATGCCAGGTGAGGAGAAATGTAGATGGAGCACCACAATTAAAAATTACAAAAAAGTACACAAATTTCAAATCAGAGTCACAAAAAGAGCAAAAATCTCGTACAGAATAAAAGAACGATGCATTCATAAATTTTCCTTGCAGGGAAGCAGTGGATAGAAGGCTGGCTTTGCTGGCAGATACAGGAGCAGACACTACATTAGTGAGGGCAGAAGCTTTAGAACCCCGCGTTAAAATAGATGAAAGCAATAAAAAAAGTTTATTAGGAGCCTTCGGAGGAAATATAACATCAAAGGGGACGATAATTGCTCAGCTCGAAGGCCTGGAAAAATTTTCACTACAAATGCACGTCGTTGCCGAAGAAACCAAACTTTCAGCAGATGGTTGCTAGGAAGAGATATGATGTGCGACAGATCAGTGACAGACACAATTAATGAAAATCTAAGATTTTTTAAAAACGGACAAGAAGTAGTTTCACTACCACTTGTCCCAGAAAGCAAATCATCACAAATATACTTAGCTAAAAATTTTCTATCAAAGAGCGTTCACAAACAATTGCATCAGTTGTAGTAAGCTCCATTAATGGTAAGCTACGAAAGCTACAGGGATTATAAGATGAAGCCATTAGCAACCCAGAAGAGAGGTTTTCAGACTGGTGACAGTCTTACCTACACTACTATATTGAAACATGAAATACCCACGGAAGCAAGTCAACCCCCAATAAACACTAAATTCTCCATGGAACTCCCCGATTCGTTTTGTACCCAAAAAAGCAGATAAAAACGGCGAAAACAAGTGGCGATTGGTTGTAGATTTTAGAAAACTGAACGAAGCGACAGTAAAAAAAGTTTTTCCACTACCAAAAATCGATGAGATTTTAGACCAATTAGGGTACAGCAGGTATTTCTCTACTCTCGATTTAGCAAGTGGATACCACCAAGTATTAATGGATCCTAATGACAAATAGAAAACCGCCTTCAGTACCAATTTGAGGCACTATGAATTTATACGAATGCCTTTCCTCTCCTCCAATATCCTGATTTTTACAAGCCTTTCATTTTGACAACAAACGCCAGTAATGGAGCTCTAGGAGCAATTCTCTCTCAAGGAGAACCAGGAAGTGACCTACCAAATTATTTCGCTAGCAGAGTATTAAGCGATACAGAAAAACGATAGTTCACAATAGAGAGGGAGTTTCTGGCAATTGTATGGGCCACAAGAGCTTTTCGACCATATCTGCTCGGCAGATATTTCACGCTATTCACTGAGCACAAACCCTTGAAAGGTATAACTAACCTAGGGGATCAGGAAGGTAGATTAGGTCGTTTAAGACTGAAATTGTTAGAATACGATTTTGAGATTCTGTAAAAATTGGGCAAGACGAATCAAAATGTAGACGCTCTCAGCCGCCTTTCAACGGAAGAAGTGAACATAGGTGTAAGTTAACGTCCCTCACTTAGGTAAAATATTTAATTTATTCAAAGGTAAGTAATTTACAATTCTGGATTTTAACACATTTTTGTCAGTACGACACCTTGGATCGTGTTGCAATTGTCTTAATTTAATTGGCTAATTTGCCAGAAATTTTGTGTGTCGATTTTGCTGGTTATGCGAAGGTTTTGTATTTCCATCCTTAAGCATTTTGGTTTTTAAGAAAAATTAAATTATAAAAAAGTTAGTTATGTATAAAATATAATAAATAATTTTAATAAAAATAAAATAGTGGGATTGATCCTACATTAGTTTAATTTGTAATAACGAGAGCACAATCTAAAGGTGTGGAAACCCAAAATAGGGAAAGTGCAGTGGAGACGAATAATATATAATATATATATATATATATATATATAAAGCTAAAAACTTATTTATATTAGGGCACAATACAATTTGGCACAATAAGAATGTGGCCTTCTGCAAAATTTGCCAGCAAAATAAAAGCTCAAGGATAGACAGAATGCCAATGACCCTGACTTCAACCTCCAATATGCCTTTTGAAAGAATTTTTATGGATATTGTTGCACCCTTACCCGAATCCTCAAGTGGCAATAAATATAAAGTAACCTTTTTGGACGATTTTTTAAAATCCTTGCCTGCGCAGCTATCCCACACATGGAAACGGCAAAGGTAGAAAGGCAGTTCTTCAGAGAAGTAATCGCCTGATTTTTCATCCCCAAAGTTCACAGAAGTACCCACACCTGTCAATGTAAGAATATGACAAAGGAACTCCGACAAGGTTTATCACAATAATTTGATAAAACCAGTAAAATAAAAAATTTATAAAAGGTGGCAGGGTGCAAGGGGTTAGATTACGAATAATTAAAAAGGGTAATTTTTTGTAAAGGATTTTTTTTACTTCTGTTTAGTTTGAAGAGTATCAGTAAATTCCTTTTTTTATGGTTATTTTGGCTCGAAACTAAATCTACAAAGGACTTAAGCGGAAGTACAAGTAAGTTACTCATAAAACACTGATTTAGTTACTTTACTACACCGCCATCGGTAATTTGCCTGAAACATTAAACTTAGTGCGAAAATTCAATACGCTTTCAACTGGCAATTGCCATGGGGTATGCGAAGAAACATTTCGAGGTAAAATATAAAAGGGAAGTAACAAATAGGCAAAATTGAACAAAGATTGATGAGTTAAAATAGAAAAGAGGTCATATAGTAAAAGAAAAACGTATAATACGCCACGAAGTGTATCAGCCACCCAATTTCTGATCCTAGCTACTTTGGCTCAAAACCAAAGCTACGGGACGAAAGTGAGATATGAGGGCGATAAAGGATGAAATATGTAATGTGTATATTTATAAATGTTTAAAAGAATTGGTTCCCTAAAGTTTCAGTATTTTCTTAGCACTGCTGCCGCATTATCCGAGCATTAAAATGCCCTTTTTGAGAATCAAAAGAGAAGTGATTTATTAAGTTTCTAAATTAATTCTGATTTTATTTGACAAAAATAGCTGCTTATATAGTGCAATTTTCTAGTGGTCAGCATGTTCGTAAAATTAAAAGAATTGATACAATATTGCTGAAAAATAATTTATAAACAAAAATAATATTTGGTTACAATCCAAATTCTCATGATCAAAAAAATATTCTTAAACATTGAACTTGCATATTCTGCTGACTACACATAAATTTCTTTTACTTAATTTTTATTGAACAATTTGTACTTTTGGTTTTATGTTACATACAGTCTTGCTCATATGTATACAAGCATATACTTACTATAACAGTATTGCGCATAAGTGCACATACACTACACCCTCACCCTTTTTGGTTTTGGATATTATTAAAAATAAAAGTTCAATAGAAATATTTAAGATTATTGTGTAATTTATATAAAATTTCTTATTGCCTAATGTTAGTGGATAAGTGTTTTAAACTCTTTTTTGTATTTCTTATTCTATGTTGATATAGATATTATATTTACTTATACAATTAGTTGTATATATATTTTTTTTTTTTTGAAGTTTAATGAATTTAAGAGTCACTAGATTTTAATAAGAATTAAACTTTTTTAAATTATTCTTATGTATACTTTTTACTTTAGATTTATCAATTTCTATGATGACATTCAAATCATCTATGTCTAATATTTTATATAGACCTTTGTATGGAGGATCGAGTTTTTTCCTATTTTCAACTTTTACTACAACTAGGTCTCCTATTTTTAATTCTATTTTGTTCTGTTTTCTTTCGGATTATAATTTTCTCTTATTCTTAACTATTAATATTATTTCTCTTGCTCTTTGCAATGAGTAACGAAGTCTAACTTTAAGTTCATTTAAATAATTTTCTAGATTGTAAGTCTTTTGAGGTTCATTTAATTCGTCACCTGGCAGTCTAGGAAGTTTTCCATATACTAATTCAAAAGGTGTATAATTAGTATCTGTGTTGGGAGTTGTGTTAGAAGCAAAAGCAAAGTATGGTATCCATTCATGCCAATTATTGTCTTCTACGAAATTTAGAAAATATTCGTTCAGAACACGTTCTATTGTTCCCAAAGTTTCATGATGGTAAGGCGTCGAGAAATTCTGTTTTATTTTTAAAAATACACAAATCTCTCTCATTAACTTATTGGTAAATTCAGTGCCTCTGTCTGTTTTAAGAACGTTAAATAACCCGTATTTTAGAATAACTTCTTCTACTAGTGTTTTCGCAACTGTTTTGGCATCTTTTGATACTATTGGACAAGCTATAACATATTTCGTTAGTTCACACTGCATTGTGAGTATATATTTAAAGTTTTCTGATGGTCTTAGTGGTCCAACTGTGTCCATTATTACAATGTCGAAACTACTTGTTGGTGTATCTGTCACTGAAAAGGGTTCTTTCGTATGTCTCATTTGTTTATTCTTTTAGCATGATTCACATGTTCTAACATAATTTTTAACCATTTTATTCATATCCTTCCAAATAAATCGTTGTTTGAATTTAATTAAGGTCTTTCTTATTCCGAAATATCCACTATGAGGTGAGTTATGAAATTCTTGTATGAGTCTGTATTGTTTTATGTTATCGTTTACTTTTTTTTGGCATTCTGTATATTATTTTATTGATGTCATTGTTTTTCAATTTATTATATTCTTCTTTAAATTTTTTTACCGGTATGTATTTGAATATTTCATCATTATCATATAGTACGTACTTTTTATTCTTCAATTTCTTTATTTTCAATAAAAGTTTCTCCAACATTGAAAACATTGGATTTTCAGTTCTATTGCATATCACGCGTGTAATTTTATCACTATACTCATTTTGCATATTATTCCCATTATTTTCATATATAAATTGTATTCTTTGAAGCTTCTTTATATCATTCATTGATGTACATTCCCACATATGGAGGTGATCAGTCTCCTGTTGAGATATGTAATTCTTATTCTTGTTTTTTATTTCAATTTCATTTTTTTTATTTTTATTATTCTTATTATGCATGCTACGTGTTATTGCCAGAGTTTTTCATCAATACAGAGTGGAATCACTTCTTTCGATATCTTTGAGTTTATTTCAATACGAGATAACGCGTCTGAGTTAGTATTATTTGCTCCCTTTTTATATGTAATATCAAAGTCATAATCTGATAATTCAAGTCGTATTCGGGTCAGCTTCGAGGATGGATTTTTATGCGAAAATAGAGCAATGAGGGGTCTATGGTCTGTTACTACAGTGAATTTTCTTCCATAAAGATACGGTCTAGAAAATTGTATGCCCCAATGGATTCCTAATAATTCCTTTTCAAAACTGACTTGTTCCTCTCGTGTTTTTTCAGAGATTTGCTTGCATATAATATAGGCTAGTCGCTACCAATTTCTCCTTGTGAGAGTATTGCTCCTAAAGATACGTTTGAGGCGTCTGTAGTCAGTATGAATGGTTTCTCAAAATCAGGGTATGGTCTCTTAATGTTTCAAATGCTTTTTGGCAATCTTCTGTCCATTCGAATTTGACTTTCTTTTTCAGTAAATTGTTTAGGCAATTTGCTATTTTAGCAAAATCTGGAATATCATCTATAGTAATTACGGAAGGCTATAAATCTTCTAACTTCATCCGAATTTTATGGAATTGGATACTGTTGAATGATTTCATGTTTTGTTGGATCGGTTTTAATACCGTCTTTTGTAATAAGGTGTCCTGGATATAGGACTTCTGGTTTTAAAAAGCAACATTTTTCTGCATTAATTTTAAATTGTACTGTTTTAGTCTTTTAAATACTTCTATGAGATTTTCATTGTGGTGCTTGAGGCTGCATCCGAAAACTATTATATCGTCTACATATAGGAATGCTTCAGAATCTAAACCAGATAATGCTATGGTAAGCATCCTCTGAAGACTGTTTGACGACATTTTCAGTCCAAAAGATAGTCTGTTGTGTGGATAGTGACCGCTGTTAGTGGAAAATGCTGTAATTGGCTTTGATGTTGTATCAAGTTCTATCTGATGAAAAGAATTCGTCATATCAAGAGTTGAGAAAAATTTTGCTCGTCCTAGCCTGTCTAAAATATCTTCTCGTCTTGTTAGAGGGAATTTGTCATTTATGACTTTATTATTCAAGCGTCTGTAATCCATAACTAAACGCCATTTTTTATACGTCATTTTGTCCTTTTTTAGGAACCAATAATAAGGAGAGTTGTATGGGCTAATTAAAGGTTCTATTATATTTTCTTGTAATAGTTTCTGCACCTGTCTGTCTATTTCGTTCAATTGTGTTTGCGGTAAACGATAAGTTTGTTTGTAAAAATTGTTAGTGGTCAAGGGTTCTCCTTCTAGACGAAATATTTCTTGATACTGTTTGAATATGTCGTACAAGGTTTTCTAGTTTTCTTCATCAAAATCTTTGAATTTAAATGTTTTTATCAATTTCTGAAATCTGTCTTCTGAGAAATGTTCGTTATCTAGATGAGTGGTTCTATAAATGTCAGAGTATTGTAGAGGTACTATAGCTAGTTTAAGTTGTGACAATCGTATGGACGTTTCTAACGTATTTAGAATTTTAATGAGGCGATTACCGTTTTTTTGGTATGATCGTGTTTGCTACGAAAACACCTTTTTGTATTTCTTTGTTACATACTACACTATCTTCATCTATTTCAATATTGATTTTTAAAATTTTTTCACTTTTTGGTGGTATGATGACGTTTGTTAAATGCTTTGTATTGGATTCTATAGGAACTGTAATAGTATCTTCATTTATATAGGCACTTATGGTTTGTGTATCGTAATTTATTATACAGTAGTATTTATGAAAGAAATCCATTCCCAAAATTCCATCTGTGTTTATTGGAAAGTCACTGTTTACTAGGTAAAATATATGTTTTGAGCAATGTTCTCCAAGTACTACTTCCAATTCGGTAGATCCAAGGGTCTCTGTATAATCTTTGGTTATGCCATTCAATCTAAAAATATCTTGTTCAAATATGTTGTATCCGTGTACAACATTTTCTTTACAAAGGGATATGTCAGAATCAGTATCTATTAAGAAAGTCAATTTGTACGTCAGGCCTTTAATACATAAATATATGAAGTTCGAAGTGTTGGGATTTATTGTGTGAATCTGTAATTTTCCCTTTCTGGAGATTCGTCCTAAATCTCCAGGGTTTCTCCGTTTCCCTGTTGGTGTATTGTTCGTACGTTTGGGTGGTAATTTCTATCATATATGTTACGATTGTTTGTACTTCTGTTTTGATTATTTAAACTTCTGTTGTTGTAATGATTATAGTTGCTACTACTGGTATGTCTGTTACTATTAGTGTTAAAATCTGGTCTTCTTTGGTTGTTATATCTATTTGTTCTTTGATTGTTGTATCTATTTATTTTTTTAATTGTTGTATCTATTTGTTCTTTGGTTGTTGTCTCTATTATTGTTACTGTTGTAATTATTATTATTGTTGTAATTGCGTCGATTATTGTTACTTATATGAAAAATTTCTAACCTATTCGTTGTCTGTAATAATCTTTCCTGCGTACTAGCTATTTCATATGCCTGTATTAATGATTTGATTTGTAAACCATCAGATTGTAGAACGTGCTACTTCGTTCGAACTATCTTCTAGGTCACTGAATTGTACTATAGTTAATTCTGAGATCAGTGCGTTTAGTTTTTCTCTGAAATTTAATACATTGGCTCTTTGTTTAATATTTCTGATTTCGGAATAAGGACTACCGGCTGTCTTTGTTGATTTGAAATTACAACGTTCCCTGACATGCCATTGGGAGGCCACCAAGATGCGCTAAAAACTTATTTATATTAGGGCACAATACAATTTGGCACAATAAGAATGTGGCCTTCTGCAAAATTTGCCAGCAAAATAAAAGCTCAAGGATAGACAGAATGCCAACGACCCTGACTACAACCTCCAATATACCTTTTGAAAGAATTTTTATGGATATTGTTGAGCCCTTACCCGAATCCTCAAGTGGCAATAAATATAAAGTAGCCTTTATGGACGATTTTTTAAAATCCTTGCCTGCGCAGCTATCCCACACATGGAAACGGCAAAAGGTAGAGAGGCAGTTCTTGAGAGAAGTAATCGCCTGATTTTTTCATCCCCAAAGTTCACAGGAGTACCCACACCTGTCAATGTAAGAATATGACAAAGGAACTCTGACAAGGTTTATCACAATAATTTGATAAAACCAGTAAAATAAAAAATTTATAAAAGGTGGCAGGGTGCAAGGGGTTAGATTACGAATAATTAAAAAGGGTAATTTTTTGTAAAGGGTTTTTTTTACTTCTGTTTAGTTTAAAGAGTATCAGTAACTTTGTTTTTTTTCCTGGTTATTTTGGCTCGAAACTAAAGCTACAAAGGACTTAAGCGGAAGTACAAGTAAGTTTCCCATAAAACACTGATTTAGTTACTTTACTACACCGCCATCGGTAATTTGCCTGAAACATTGGCGGCAATTGCCATGGGGTATGCGAAGAAACATTTCGAGGTAAAATATGAAAGGAAAGTAACAAATAGGCAAAATTGAACAAAGATTGATGAGTTAAAAGAGAAAAGAGGTAATATAGTAAAATAAAAACTTATAATACGCTACGGAGTGTATCAGCCACCCAATTTCTGATCCTAGTTACTTTGGCTCAAAACCAAAGCTACGGGACGAAAGTGAGATATGAGGGCGATAAAGGATGAAACATGTAATGTGTATATTTATAAATGTTTAAAAGAATTAGTTCTCTAAAGTTTCAGTACTTTCTTAGTACTGCTGCCGCATTATCCGAGCATTAAAATGCCCTTTTTGAGAATGAAAGGAGAAGTGATTTATTCAGTTTCTAAATTAATTCTGATTTTATTGGACATAACTAGCTGCTTATATAGTACAATTTTCTAGTGGTCAGCATTTTCATAAAATTAAAAGAATTGATACAATATTGCTGAAAAATAATTTATAAACAAAAATGATATATTGTTACAATCCAATTTCTCATGATCAAAAAAATATTCTTAAACATTGAACTTGTATTTTCTGCTGACTACACATAAATTTCTCTTACTTAATTTTTATTGAACAATTTGTATTTTTGTGTTTTATGTTACATACAGTCTTGCTCATATGTATACGATCATATACTTACTATAACAGTATTGCGCATAAGTGCACATACACTACAAATATATAAGTAAATAGAAGGGAGGAAAAATACCACAGGATCACATATGGGAAATAATGAAAGAATATTAACGAACATGAGAAAAAAATGAATAGTAATGAAACATAACAGAAAATGAGTAAAAATCTGTAAAAGAAAAAGGGGGAAAACCAGAAGGGTTATAAGATTTAAGTATAAGAAAATATCAAAATTTTCAGCAAAAAACAATTATATGGACAAAATAACGAAAATAAGGGGTCACATAAGGAAGGTACAAATTTTTAATTAAAGTCTTAATACGCACCCTACACTAAAGTTTTTTTAAAATGAGGAGTTTCTGACTAAGGAAAACTTACATCGAAAAGTTATTTATTAGCACAAAACTTCTACAAATGTCGCATTACCAAATAAATTGGAAATATACATCCCTGGTCCGGCTGATTATCTGATTAAACTTCTTTTTTCAGCCCATATATGCCGAATTGCTGATACTGCTCAGCAGCCCTGAAATTCGGCCGGAACTTTATATGGAAAAACCTGAATCACGAAATGGTTTCAAGGAAATTCATATGGGCACAGTCCAGCTGGTAAAAAAGTATGACTATATCATCCACGTGATTGATCTGGAGGACATCGGTATTGTGATAAAACAGTTTCATCAAAATCTGGACATTATGCAGGACCTACCACACCGCGAAATAACTAGAGCCCAACTATATGAAATGGAAGACGCCCTGCATACCCTGTTGCTTTGACGGAAAACCAGAGGATTTTTTGTGTTTTTTTTAGTTTCCACTAGTACATGTATAATTAAAAAAATACATTTTTACAAAATCTCACTTGGACTATTTCAAATTAACAAACAACTCATAACGTTTTAGCACCACATTTTGTGCTTTACTTTTGGTTTTTTTTCAATATTTCATTAATAAAAAACACTGTTTTTTTTTAGTTGCAAATGCTTTAAAGTACTTATAGTCTAAACAGCATGAAGTTTGTTTAAAAAAAAATTTCTTTGTTTAACATTTTTAAACACTGATTTAGTTTAAGCGGCAAATGTTTTGTGGATTTGATATTTGAGTAAAAATTGTAGTGTATCCCATCAGTCACTGGTGCATACACAATGTAGTGTGTCTCACTGGTCATTGACACAAGTACGGTGCATAAAACAAGCCAATAACAGAGTATTGGATAACCAACACTTATCGTCATATGCATTGTGCTGAGTTGTCAGTAATTGAGTGACACACTTTGTATTGAGTGCATTCCATTGTGGTTGCACTACGATTGGTTGCGATCAATTTGTAATTCAACTCCTTTGGATTTCCATGGTGCCGACAGAGACAAATGTAATATTGCAATAAGCTAGAATAAGTTAGAGAGACTAAGTTTTATTCTCATAAGTAGTATATAAGACCTTGTAAATTTAAATAAAACAAGAAAAACTTGATTAAACAGAATTGGCATAACTGCCTTGTTTAAATTCAAATAATACATCTGGCAGTTCCTTTGAACGCCTCGACATCAAGCTGATCCCCGTACAGCTGTATAAAAACAGAACCGGGCTATAGGAAAAATAACAAACGAAAAACCTTACATGGCGATCCTGCCAAACACGGCAAAATAGGACCAAATTATTTTACATTTTTGACCATATGGCCAAACCGACCATTTCTGAGAAATCAATAGCAATACCATCCAGAACAAGTTCCGGAGTCAACACCAGTATATGAGCCTACCCCATTAACAGCAGGCCCTAAAGCTATTACTCTAGAGGAATACAAAAGAAGGACGGTAAGAAAAAAGGACCAGTACCAACAAATTATCACAAAAAAGAAGAAACGCGCTGGAAAAAAGTTCCAGAAGAAAAAGAAACTAGCAATACTATACTATGAGTTAACCATAGCAGATACCACTGAAAAAAAAAAAAAAAATAAACCTAAAAAGAAAAATAAAGAAAACTAAATTAACTTAATTTAAAAACAATAGACTTAATCTAGAAAAATGACGTGGTGGAAAAACATTTTAAAAACCATCCCTGCGTTGTTTGCAGCATACGAAGTAGGCAAACTCGAAAATGAACAAGACAAAAACAACAAAATTATAGAATACATGAAACCAGATATACAGCATTTAGAAAAAGAGGATGATATAGACACATTCGAAATCATCATAATTGTTATGTTAATTCTAATGGCTATTGCCTATATTATAAAATCAATACTATCAAAAAGGAATTAAGTTGTAATATTTTCTCATTAAATCAAATTTTATATATATATAGATAAATAATGTACACAAAATTAAGCATAATACTATTCATAATTTTTTTCTTATTATTTAAAATCTTCAATTATTTGTATAATCTAAGAAACATTAACAAGAATAAAATACCACAAATAACAGAGGTCTAAATGGAAGAAAAATTGTTTGAACTTAAAGAAATACTGAAAAATTTAAAGAAAAGTCCAAAAAGAACATATTCATCTAAAACTATACAGATAAAACTAGATCTAATACATAATATAAGAAAGGAATTTCTGATAGCAGAAACTGAGAAAGAAGATAAAGAAGAAATAATAGCACTGAAAACAGAATTTAATAGCATTTTTAAAATTATTACTCAATATCTAAAACAGACAGAAAAAGAATTAATAACAGAAATGACAGCATTTAATTTAGACACAGTTTCCAAAGCTTTACCACTCTTCAATGGCAAATACGAAGAGCTAGAAAGTTTCATTGTAACAGCGGAATTAATTGAGACGACTCTAGCAGAAACAGCTAAACAGGATTTCTTAAAATATGTCTACCATGCCAAATTGACTTCAGGAGTAAGAACAGCGATAGGTTGTTATACAAAACCAGAAAACTTTAATACACTAAAAAATTACCTTCAAAAAAGATACAAATCAACTTTGGCAATATCAGAACTACAGACAAAATTAGCAAACATTCACCAAGGAAAGCAATCAGTCAATATGTACAATGACAGAATAACGACAATAATAGATAACCTAAACAAACTAGAAATAGAACAATTAGGAAATGACCCAACTGAGGCAGAAAAGAGTGTCATCATTAGATTAAACGCTAAACTAGCATTGGATGCGTTTAAAAAAGGCATCAATGAAATTTTAAAAACGACTATATTTGCTGCTCGTCCCAAAACTCTGCAAGATGTAGTAGAACTAGCTATAGAATTAGAAAATGAAACCAAGTTTAATGAGAACTCAATAATGCACATTCAGGGAAGACGACCTTTACATAACGACAGCATTCATTACAACAACAATAATAGAAACAACAATTTTCAAAATAGAAACAACAATTCTTTTCGCCAAAATTACAATAACAACAATACAAATTCCAATAGAAATAACAATAACAATTTCAACAATAATAAACACAATAACTTACCTAACAGATATAACAAAAACAACAATTCAAACCACAACAGAAATAACCAAGCAAATAATAACTACAATAGACAAAACCAAAATTATATAAACAGGAACACAAGTAACAATAACAACTATAATAACTACAGGAGACGTATTCATACAATACAAAATGAGGGAAACTTTCAAGGCTCGGAACATATAGATGTTCCGGACGGCCACAATAAAGAGTTTACAAAATTTCAAATAATAACACTAATTACATAATCGCATACTACAAGAATAAACAACTAACATTTCTAGTCGACACAGGCGCGGACATTTCACTTTGCCGCATGCGAGGGTATTTCAATCATGAACAATTAATCGATGAGAACAAATGCAAATTAACAGGCATCAGCAAAGAGGAGATACAGTCATTAGGAACAATAGAACTCGATCTAGAATTTACGGAACAGAATTGCAAACACGATTTTCACATGGTAAATGACAACTTCCCCATCGAAACAGACGGGATAATAGGAAGAGACTTTTTTAAGAAATATCTTTGAAAAATAGATTACGAAACTTTTACAATCTCTTTATTTATAAATGATTCCACCATAATTTTGCCCATGCAGTCGAAACCAATTTCTTCACTACAAATAATAATTCCACCCAGAACAGAAATTATTCAAGCTATAAAATTGGATCTAAAAGAAGATTGCGTCATATTTAATAAACAATTACAAGAGGGAATATTTTTAAGTAATTCAATAACACCAAAAAGCGGCATGACACACATAAAAATTTTAAACACAACTAACGAAACGGTGACAATAAAAGGCATTCAACTTCAGACTGACCCACTTAAAAATTATGAGATATTAAGTTACAATAAAGTGAGCAACAACAAACGTTTTGAAAGAATAGTGAATGAACTGCAATTAGACCATAATGATGATTTTGCAAAAACACAATTAATAGGAATATTTAAACAATATCAAAATGTTTTTCACTTAGAAGACGAAAAATTAACCGTCAACAATTTTTATAAACAAACAATCACGACCTCAGACAACACACCAGTTTACATAAAAAACTATAGATTACCACACTTACATACTGACGTAATAAATAAACAAGTACAAAAAATGCTTGACGACGACATAATAGAAGAATCAATTAGCCCATATAATGCTCCACTCCTTTTGGTACCAAAGAAAAATATAGAAGACAAAAAGAAATGGAGACTTGTTGTAGATTTTAGAAAGCTTAATGATAAAATTGTCAATGACAAATTTCCTCTGACCAGATTAGAAGACATTTTAGACAAATTAGGTAGAGCAAAATGGTTTTCCACACTTGATATGACCAGTTCATTCCACCAGATTGAATTAAATAAAGAATCCAGACCACTAACTGCTTTTTCTACACCACAAGGCCATTTTCAATTTAAAAGACTTCCATTCGGATTAAAAATTTCTTCAAATAGTTTTCAAAGAACGCTTACAATAGCACTCTCCGGATTAGAATCCGAAGCATTTCTTTACGTAGATGACATAATTGTATATGGCTGTAGTTTAAACCACCATAATCAAAATTTAATAAAAGAACTAGACAGATTACAAAAATACAATCTAAAACTGAATCCAAAGAAATGTTGTTTTTTAAGACCAGAAGTAGTTTACTTAGGACATTTAATAACCAAAGACGGTGTGAAAACAGACCCATCCAAATACGATGTTATAAAAAACTATCCAATACCGAAGAACGCGGACGAAGTTAGACGATTCGTTGCATTCTGCAACTACTACAGAAAATTCATACCAAACTTTGCGGACATTGCCAAAAATTTGAACGCACTATTAAAGAAATCAACAAAATTTATATGGACGGAACAATGCCAACATGCTTTTAAAGAATTAAAAAACAAATTAATCAACCCACCGGTATTGCAATATCCAGATTTTGAAAAACCATTTATTTTAACAACCGACGCATCAAACTATGCGTTAGGAGCAGTCTTATCTCAAGGCGAAATAGGACAAGATTTACCAATTTCATACGCCAGTAAATCACTGCAAAAACATGATATTAACAAACCGGTAATTGAAAAAGAACTTTTAGCTATTCATTGGAGCGTAAATTTCTTTAAACCTTACTTATATGGCAGAAAATTCATTGTAGTTACAGACCACAGACCATTAATTTCACTATTTTCACATAAAAATCCTTCATCAAAAATGACAAGAATAAGACTGGATTTAAGTGATTATGATTTCACAATTGTTTATAAAAAAGGAAAAATGAATACAAATGCTGATGCACTTTCTAGGATAAAACTAGACTCGGACATATTAAAACAAATGATACCACAAGAAAATGACGAAAAAGAAAAAAAAGTATTAATCACGACAAGGGCTATGCAAAATAAATTGAAAATTACAAACGAGGCAAATAAAATAATAAATAACGAGAAAAAAGATATCGAAAATAATACACGTGTAGAAGAGAACAATTCTCAGAAGTCTGATCAACTTCAAATATGGGAATGTATATCCATTAATGATATCAAAAATATGAAAAAATTGCAATTTTATAAATTTGAAAATATAGAAGAAAAAGATATAATTATTAAAGATAATATGGTGCACATTGGACATAATGATAATTCATCGAAACCAGATTCGACCATGAAGAAGTTATGTGCCAAAAATAAGATTAATAAGAATGATGTGAATAAAGTACGTAACGATAATTCTCCGAAACTAGATTCGATTATGAAGAAGTTACATACAGAAGATATGAATAATGATAGTATGAATGCAAGATTCAGCGATAACTCAGCGAAACTAGATTCGATACTGAGAAAACTGACATCTAAAATGACTAAAGAAAATATTAAAGAATTAGCGCTCTCAAATGAAGATAAAATATTTAAAATGTATACAAAAGAAGAATTTAAAGACGCATATGCAAAATTAAAAATAAATAACAAAAATCCTCAACTTAAGATATTAATATACAATGCCCCGAAAAGAATAACAGATGACATTTTAAAATATAAGCTTATTGACCAATTCCACAATACCACCCATGCAGGACACTTAGGAATACGAAAAACCGTCATTAAATTAAAACAGCGATACATCTGGAAAAACATGAACAAAATGGTAAAGACATTCATATCATATTGCGACAATTGTAATAAAAATAAACAAACTAAATACATAAAAGAACCACTTACGATTACAGACACACCGAGCAACAGTTTTGAAATAATATCAATTGATACAGTAGGACCTCTTACAATTTCAAACGAATACCGATACATATTGACTATGCAATGTGAATTGACAAAATTTGTCATTGCACACCCTATGCCAACAAAAGACGCACTTGTGACGGCAAAAACACTTGTAGAACAACTAATTTTAAAATTTGGAAAATTTCAAGTACTCAAATCAGACAGAGGGACAGAATTTACAAACGAACTGATGCGCAACATATGCTCATTACTTGACATAAAACAAACCTTTTCGACTCCCTACCACCATGAAACAATAGGCTCAGTAGAAAGAAATCACAGAGTCCTCAACGAATTCTTGCTAACAACAGCAACTGAATGGGATAAATGGATTCCATATTTTACTTTTGCTTATAATACGACACCCCATATTGACACTGGCTACACGCCATTCGAACTTGTATACGGAAAATTACCTCATTTGCCAACTGAAATATATGGAACAAATGAAAAAAAAATTACAATTACGATGATTATGCCCAAGAACTTAAACGTAGACTTAAATATTCTTTACACAAAGCTAAAGAATTAATAATTAGAACTAAAGAAAAAAGAGTAATAGAAAATAGATACAGCAATAGATTAGATTCAAAGATAGGAGACTTAGTTTTAATCAAAATAGAAAATAGAAAAAAAAATCAAAGTCCATACAAAGGACCTTACAAGATAATCGGAAAAAATGGTGTAAATACAATAATAGATTATAACGGACAAGAAAAAGAAATCCATAACAATAATTTAAAACCTTACAATATGTTTTTTTTGAGCAACTAGCTTATACCATTATTATATATAACAAAATTCGATATTCACAACACTATTATTAATATTTTTCATAATTATCAAAATACAATCAAATTACACATACATTTAAGAATCGTTGTAACGGTATTATGGGAATGGAGATGGAGATAAAAAGAAAAATCATTTTCATAATTTTTCTCTTAAGGGTAAGGGTGTAGTGTATCCCATCAGTCACTGGTGCATACACAATGTAGTGTGTCTCACTGGTCATTGACACAAGTAAGGTGCATAAAACAAGCCAATAACAGAGTATTGGATAAGCAACACTTATCGTCATATGCATTGTGCTGAGTTGTCAGTAATTGAGTGACACACTTTGTATTGAGTGCATTCCATTGTGGTTGCACTACGATTGGTTGCGATCAATTTGTAATTCAACTCCTTTGGATTTCCATGGTGCCGACAGAGACAAATGTAATATTGCAATAAGCTAGAATAAGTTAGAGAGACTAAGTTTTATTCTCATAAGTAGTATATAAGACCTTGTAAATTTAAATAAAACAAGAAAAACTTGATTAAACAGAATTGGCATAACTGCCTTGTTTAAATTCAAATAATACATCTGGCAGTTCCTTTGAACGCCTCGACATCAAGCTGATCCCCGTACAGCTGTATAAAAACAGAACCGGGCTATAGGAAAAATAACAAACGAAAAACCTTACAAAATGTATTTATTTCTTTAAAATTTTTTTGTCTGATTTCTTGTTCATTTATTTATTTATATTCTTACTGTTGTTTTCGTTGATTATTCACTGCACTTTTGCATACGCAACATTCTTTTTTGTGTCACTGGCCTGGCGAGAATGCTTTTATGTAATTATTTAAATTCCACAAACAAAGTTAGTTAGTTAGGAGTGGCAGCCTCTCACGACGAAGCCTACTTGAGCACAATCGACTGCACCGTTGTGATACCACAAGGAAGACGGCGCGACTCCCTTTACCCAGCCAAGAGCAATGAAGATTCCCGGATGAACTTCGCTATGTACCCTATAGAGTGAGATGATAGCTCCGTAAGAGTTCCGAAGAAAGAAAAGCCCAGAATTCTTAATCTTCTTCGAGCCATGGATGGGCAATGGAACAGGAGGTGCAGTACGGTCTCTTCCTCATCCTCCGAGCCACAGCTGTGACAGAAATCATTAAAGGGCGGACCGAGTCTTTCAGCATGCCTGCCGATTAGACAGTGACCATAAGTACCGAGACCGTAATACCTTTGGATTTCCTGTCCAGTCCGAGCAGCTGCCTGGTCTCCTTGAGGTCCAATGTAGTCCACAGTTGTCTGGAGACACAACAGGAATTTTCCTCTACCCATAATCTGCGAGCCAAATTGAGGTAGTGGTTCTTTATGGCCATTTTCACCGTTGCCAGAGAATTCCAACGTGTGGTAGCGAGGAGACGTTAGGAAGCAATGTGCCCCGTTTGGCGAGATCATCGGCCTCACAGTTTCCCTGGATATCCCTGTGACCAGGGACCCAAAACTGGACAATCTGTGATCGCTCTGATAGTGTGTTTAGTAATGAGCGACATCTCAGGACTAGCTTAGATGCACTGCATGCACCAGCAAGCGCCCTGATTGCCGCCGGACTTACCGAAAATATCCGAATGGCAAGGCCAGAAAGATCATCCCTAAACACTATTTCGGATGTTTTTAGAATGGCCATTACCTCGGCTTGAAAGACGCTGCAGTAGTCAGAAAGTCTAAGGGAGAGTCTTAGTCCAAGGTTATTGGAGAAGATTCCGCAACCGACTCTGTCGTTCAGTTTTGAGCCATCGGTAAAGATGTCGACAGTATAACTCACAACCACTTCGTTACAGTCCCATTCCTCCCTACTCGGAACATAGATCTGAAACCCGTAGTCCAGAGCAGGAGTAGAAGATATGTAGTCCACCATTGATGGCGTGGGCACTTCCCTAACGATAATCTTAGAGTGCCCTATGTTCGGCCTAAGCCCGCGTGAGAGGGCATTAAGTTTGGCTGCACAGCATTTGGCCTGTTGCAATACCAGGAGTTTGGTGGGTAGCCAGTAGAGAAGGGCATTCAGAGCCTTTGACGAAGTAGTTCGGAGAACACTAGTAATCAAAATAGCGGCTGTTCTTTTGACTTTATCAAGAGGCTTTTGGTTGACCGTTTTCTCGAGAGCGGGCCACCAAAAAACAGCACCATAGGGAATATTCGGCTCGATAACTGCATTATAGAGCCAGGAGGTGATCCAAGGCTGAACCTCTATCTTGGTTCTAGAACTCTCTGGCAGAGATAGAGCGCACAGGTCGACTTTCGCACTCTTTTGGCAATGTTTACCATTCATTGAAGTTTAGGGTCAAGTATCACCCCAAGGTATTTCACACTTTTACTTACACTGAGCACAGTGCCGTTCAGCTTAGGTGCAGTAAAGATCGGGATCTTGTATCTTCGTGTGAAGAGCATAACCTCCGTTTTTCCGGGGTTAACATTGAGATCAAATTCACAGCACCATTGAGACAGAACATTGAGCGAATAGTTGACCCGTTCTTTTAGTGGTATTTTCCAGAGACCGCGATAGCAATGTCATCAGCATAAGCTATCACCCTATTACCCGTTTGGTCCAGTCGCCGTAGCAGCGTGTTGACTGCCAGACTGCAGACGAGGGGAGCCAATACACCAATTTGTGGAGTGCCTCTTTTCACTACCCTTTCAACGTGATCATTTCCCAAAGTGGACGTGATGATACGTATCTTCAGTAGTTGCGCAATGAATCCTTCAAATTTGCATCAAGATCTAGATCTAAGAGGGCCTTTATAACGGGCAGACGTTATTGAAAGCTCCTTCTATGTCAAGAAACACTGCAAGCGTAAATTCCTTATTTGAAAGGGACTGTTTAACATTGTATATTAACACGTGCAGCGCTGTTTCCACAGATTTTCCTTTCGTGTAGGCATGCTGCGAAATAGAGATAAGCGCGGGATTTATGGAGTTTCTGATCTGAAGATCAAGAATCCTTTTCAGCGTTTTAAGTGAGAAGGACGACAGGCTTATGGGCCTAAAGTCTTTGGGCTTAATATGAGATGTCTTTCCCGCTTTAGGGATGAAAACAACTCGGGCTACACGCCAACCTATCGGAATGTAAGTATTTTCCAGGCAAAGATTGTAGATTCGCAATAGCCATTGTTTTATGAAGTCCATGCCATGTTGCAGAGTTCGATTATGACTGTCTTGAGAAACGGACGTCTAGCGGATAGTGATAAAAATTTTGCATTATTTATGTACGCATATATTGTTTTTTATGCATTTTTATTTTTTTATCGCGTTTTTGTTTTTTTTAACTAGAGAAAGAGACTCTTAAACAAACAAAAAAAGTAAAGTTTAAAAAAACTATGTCAGAGCTTAACGCTCTAAAACCATTAACTAGTAATGTTAAAAAAAATTTTAGTAATCAATTAACACAAAATATTTCAAAAAAAAAAAGAAAAAGAAAAAATGACACATTAAGTGAAAAAATGGCAAAACAACTAAAAAATAATTATTACTCAATTCTTGATAACGATGAACAATGTAACAGCGAGTATTTACAAATATTTGAACAACATGTACAAGAAAAAGAAGAAACAACAACATCTCGTAACATTGCAAAAAATAACTTAAACCAAATTGTGGAGAATGTTGCAAAAACAACAAACAATCAAAACAAAAAAATACCACCTCTCAATATCTTTGATGTGGATCCCAATGAACTTATCAACTTCCTAAAAAAGGCGCTAAATATTAAAGACTTTAAAATAAGAGAATTTTACAATAAGAAAATATCTCTTTATATGTCAACAATTGACGATTACAATAGAGTAAAAGCTTACTTACTAAAAACAAACTCCAATTTTTTTACTTTTACTCCAAAAAATATAAAAACAAAAACTCATATGTTAAAAGGCCTTACTCCTAATATTGACAAAAATGAAAATTTGGCAGAATTATTTAAATTCCAAAATGAAAATTTAACATTCATTAAACTGAGTGAATTTAAAAAAAGAAAATTATACGCTTCCAATTTATTTAGTACAAATAAGTGGGGATAGCAACACTAATGAACTTCAGACAATTAAAGGCTTACAACACCGTTGTGTACGTTGGGAACCAGTAAGAAAACCTGAAATTACTCAGTGTAGGAATTGTCAAAATTTCTTTCACAGCGCATCTAATTGCTACTTAGCTAAAAGATGTGTTAAATGTAAAGAGAAACATGGTGTTGGAAAATGTGCCTTAAAAAATATCGATGATAATGAAAGAGATAAATTGTTTTGTTTGCTATGTGGTAAATACGGTCATCCTGCATCATATAAAGGTTGCGAAAAATACAAAGATATTCAGCAAAAGCTTCTTGCAAACTTTCCAGCAGAGAAGAGCAAAAATGACAACACACAATTTTAATCAAAATATAAGCTTTGCAGAGACTGTTAAAAATAATAATATTCAAAATGAAAACTATATTAACCATATTCAAAAGGCCTTGAAGGAGTTTAAAAACTCCATGCAAAATCTTTTAAATCAAATTGTCAACCTACATAAACAATTACAAGTACAAACATTGAGAATTGACTCAATCTTTTCGATGTTAGAAAATTAAATTATCATCATGGAAGATACTGTTGTAAAAAATTTATATATTGTTCATATCAACGTAAATTCTTTAATTAGTTTAAGTAGGAGATATGATTTGAACGATTTCATAAATAAACATAACCCGGACGTAGTTCTTTTGAATGAGACAAAACTAAACAACCGACGTAAGATTTATTTCAATGGGTACCAATTTATACGCAAAGACCGAGTCAATAATAGGGGAGGTGGAACGGGTATATTAATAAAACAAGATATCAAATATAAAATATATACCAATAATATTATAAATTCCTTTAAAGTGTTAGAAACGTGTATTTTGAAAATACCACTTCTTACAAATAAAACATTATTTATAATATCATCTTATTATCCGTCGGGTAATAATAATGATAAATAAAAAATATAGTTAATACAGCTTTTTCAATCGCTAAACTTGCAAAATTCCAACAATTATTACGTATTGGCGGGAGATCTAAATTGTAAACATTTAGATTGGGGGAATCCATCTAACAACACAAAAGGTAACATTTTAAAAGAATGGCTATCTTCAAATGAAATTCAATATAGATGTAGCCTATATGCCTCATCCTTTCCTTCATACCCCCGTTGTGGTTCTTATTTAGACATATGTATTGCTGACTCCCGATTAATAATACATAAAGAGAATGATACAATAAACTGTCTTAAGAACTTAGATTACCACAGCGACCATAACGCAATACAAATTGTAGTCTTAAATCAGGAAGACGACAATCCAATCTATTTAAAGATGCTCCTAATTATCGATTTAATTACAAGAAAACTAACTGGAGGAAATTTAATAGTTGTGTAATGGACAAACATTCTAATAACGAACCTATACCCAACAATAGAAATCTTACCAATTCTGAAATAGATTTTTATTTAATCGAACTAAACAAAATTATTAATCATTCAATAGAAAAAGCAGTTCCAAAAATTCTGAATATGGACTCAATAGGAAAATTTACAAATTCAGTTATAAGAAAATTACAAACAGAAAAAAGTAAATTTTTAACCGCTATTAAAAAACATAATAGATTTGAGCGCTTATTAACACCGTCTGAACTTAATTTACTCAAATGCAAAATTAAGCTAATAAAAAAGTTAATTAGCGACAATTTTACCCTTACTATCAACAAACATATACAAAAAAAACTTGAAAATATTGATAGTAAAGACTTATCAAATGCATTTTCCGAAGCAAAAAAACAATTTAGAAAAATACAGCCTTTGCAAATTAATACTATAAAAATAGCTCAAAATGAAGAATTTTTAATAAGAAATGCCGGTATTAGAATTGATGACCTAGAAAAGGACAACGAAAATAATAAATTTATAATTAGGGATGAAGAACAAATTTTAAACCCAGTTGGTGCTTATCTCGAATCAATTCATTCTTTTAAAGAGATTGATCCCCAAAATAGCGTGCATATTGATGTTGATACATTTTCCATCAGTTTTTTTTGGAAACAAAGAACGAGTTTGAGACTAATCAAACATGCTTTAGAATATTTTCAGACAACCTCAAAGCCAACAAGATTGAGGATTCTATAAACGAAAATTATTTTGTAAATTTTGAATCATTATTATACATGTTCCGAAATATAAAGAAAAAATTATCCTCAGGAATAGATAATATTCCTAATATTATTTTAAAAAATATTCCTGAAGTAATGGTTCTAGAATACTGCACCCTTTTTAATAATATGCTTAACAACTCCTACTTTCCACGAGCCTGGAAAGAAGCGAAAGTTGTGATTTTGCCAAAAAAAAGATAAAGATACCACTGACCCCAAATACCTACGTGCTATTAGTTTGTTACCAAATATAAGTAAGGTTTTTGAAATATGCGTAAACAACAACATAGAAAAATTCTGCGAAAGAAAACAATTAACGAGTGAAAGGCAATTCGGGTTTAAGTTCAAACATTCAACAATTCATGCAACGCACCTTTTGGTATCCAATATTCATTGGAATCTGAATAAATCCTTGTGCTGGTTTAATTGATTTTGAAAAGGCTTTTGATAGCGTATGGATACCTGCTTTAATATACAAACTATTAAAATATGAAATGCCTATATATCTAATTATACTCATACATAACATGTTAAGTAACAAAACATTCTCAGTGTATAACAGAGATCAAGTAAGTTCGAAAAAATTCATAATAGTGAACGGCCTGCAACAAGGCACGGTGAACTCCCCAATACTTTTCAATATGTTTTTGTATGATTTGTTAACAAAATTAGATAATATTATTGCATTTGCTGATGATATTATAATTCATCAAGCTGATAGTACAATAGAAAGAATCAATGCCAAACTACAACAAAATTTTAAAATAATTGAACAATACGCTTTAGATTGGAAAATGAAAATTAACTTTAAGAAATGTGAAACAATCCCTTTACGACCTCCAGTCGGAAGGTGTAATCACAACATTAAAACAAAATGGAAGAAATTTGGCATAAAATCTAATTCAAATATATGTATCCCCAATAAACAAATAGTTAAATACTTAGGAATTAATTTGGATAAATTTTTGTACTTTAATAGTCATATAAATATGCAATTAACAAAAGCAAGAAATGCTTTTTTTATGTCTAAGAAATTATTTTACTCCCAGCACATTCAATCCCAAGTTAAAGTCATTTTGTACCAATCATTAATTCGACTTATTCTAACATATGGTTGTCAAATATGGTTTAACATATCGCCAGCATATATGGAGAAAATTAGAGTTTTCGAAAGAAAATGTCTGAGAGCATGCACATCGCTTTATAGATCACCAAACAGTGGTTATACGAAATACATATCGAACAAAAAATTATATAATACGGCTAAACTAGGTAGGATTGACAATTTTATTATCCATCTAATTAGAAATCATGTCGCTAAAAGCTCAGAATGTACTGCGAATAATTTAATTATGGCGCCTTTTTACACCAATGAAGAATATATATACAAAACTCTCCAAAGCGGATTTGTACCACCTGAGGCATTTGTCTACCTAGATAGTAAGGGATTTATTCAAAATGAAGTAGGCATACCAATATTTTACCACATATATAGAAGAGCCAATATAAAAGCAATCCATAGCAATGAAATCACAAATGATAATGTTAGATTTGATAAAAGTATATATTTGGATGATAAAAATCTACTTCCAAACATAAATAAAAATAAATTTTGGTGGCTAACCTGAGAACCTCCCCTTTTGACTTTTTATCCATTGACTTATTTTATTATTTAAATATAAAAGTAATGTTTTTTATAAAAATTTTTGCGTTGCATTAATATAATCTATATAATGATTGCACATAAGCTTAAATTACTATATATATCTAAATTTCTAAAAAAAATAAAGTTAATATATTAAGTATACTTAAGAGTTTAAACTATGCGACTGTGTATAATTGTAAATTTATAATTACTATTTGTTTATTTATAGTTTAAGTAAAATAATTGAAATCAAATAAACGCTAACAAAAAAAAAAAAAAAATCCATGCCAATCCAAGTTCGCTGGTTTGATATTTTCAATTTCAGGAGACTTGAAGGCATCAAACGACATGAAGGCCCACTCTATGTGAGCACTGGTCACCCGGAAAATGGGTGGACAAACCAACGCGAAATCCACAGTCCCCATCACTTCGCCAATCCCTTCACTACCAGGAAAGTGAGTATCGAGTAGCGTCTCCAAGGTATCGATTACATAGTCCGTCCATTGACTATCCGGCTTCTGAATACTCTCAATATCTTTCGGAGACGTGCTAAGAATCCTGCATAGCCTGCTGGTTTCGGACGAGCTTTCTATGTTACCACAGAAAGTTTTCCACGAGGCTCTTTTGGATCTTCGTATGGCATACTTAAACTCCCTTTATTTATCCTTATAGGGCAGACAGTTTCCACCATTTTTGGCCCTATTAAAAAGTTTTCTACATTCCTTACGTAAGTCCGCAATCTCTGTGTTCCACCAAGGGGGTTTCGGCTTACCCCTTGGCTTCTGTGGATTGCAGGCCGCTTTCGCTGCAGAACAGATCTGCAAGGTCAAGAATTCAACCACCCGATCAATATCGCAGTGGTCATTAATCTCGAAGGGAGCAGGCCTTAGGCTAAGCTCTAAAATGGACCGAAATGTATTCCAGTCCGTTTGTTTCCTATTTATGTAGGAGTGGTACACTCCGGAACCTACTGATTCCAGGTGTAAGTTATAAGTTAAATACCTAGGGTTAGAAAAGGAGCACTCTTGAGAGACACTTCAATTTCTGACAATATCAGACCAGCCACCACCTGTCGGGGTAAGATCGAGGACCTCCCTTATACTTGAAGTGACGAAGGTAGGCTCGCTTCCCCTATTAAAAATACTTAAGTCATAAGATAGTATAAAATCAAAAAGAGACTCACCCCGTTCATTGATATCCATGCTGCCCCACATATGGTGATGAGCGTCGGAATCAGCTCCAATGATGACCGACATTTGACGGTCGTTAGCCTCTGCAACCAGAAGCTTCAGCAGGTCGAGTGATGGTGAATGTCCATGTCGTGTGCCATATAACTGGAGACCACCCAGACATCCTTCGAGCCCGTCTTCATTGCTATGGCAACGCTGTCTCTGTCACTGAATCTGCGAAGAAAGAAATCGTTAATATTGTACTTTACCATAATGTAGGCTCTGGGCTTACCTTGACCGGTCACGTAGACAGTTTTGTAGCGGTCCACAGATAGTCCAGAAACCTGATCATTGATAACCCATGGTTCCTGGACCAGAAAAATATCCTCTCCTTTCTGTGTAGGGCCGCCGAAGCAGCGATGGAATGATGAAAGTTAATTTGCACAACCTTCATCATGATTATTTTTGGCCGTTAGGGTAGCGTCGGAATCGCCCCCGCTAGTCAGGAGTGATCCTCACCTTCTGCCAAATATTAGGATCCGAGCCTCATTTGCCGGAAAAAGTCACCGGCAAACCTGGATGAAGAAATGACACTTCTTGTTTTATCCGACGTATCTGAACCCCATATGGATGCCGGAGCCGTTTGTTTAGGTTCAGTTTGTCCTGCGGCAACCTCTGGTGCCAGAGGTTTCATTGGAGGTTTAGAACTTTCCCCTATATTGTCACCATTATAGATCCTGAGAGAGATCGAGTCAAAACCGTAGTTGATCTCCCCCTTACAGGCGTTGAGTGGGGCAAGGGACTCGTCGTTAATGACGATGATAGCGTCGCGGAAGTGGCACTTTGGCTCGCTTACTTTAGCGACCTTCCAGTCGGTCATTGGCAGCTCTTTGTTGCTGAGTTTAATCAGCTCCAGAATTTCATCCGAATTCGGGCGAAGGATCTTGGACGGTTTGGAATCTGATCCTTGGGTACAGCTGAAAGCTTAGCACCCGACCAGATTTCACCTAGGCTGTCAATTGCATAGGTCTGCTGAGCTTTGATCAGCACTAGCGATCAATTTAACATGCCCCTGATACCAGCCCACATCACGGCATGAGGGGGAGGGGCCAGGATTGGCTAAAATTATATCCATATAGACATTGCGAAGAGCCGCTTGGACTAATCTCCAGTTATCAGGAGATATAGTCCCGTCACTTTTACCAGCGCCTATTATAGTCAAAACGAGGCTATCCCTAATTATCTCGCTAAGGGGACGTGAGGAAATCGGTTTAGACGTAGAAGTATTTGGCCGCTTAGGCAACTGAGGGACTGTCGTAGCGGCTTCCTCAGCACACCTTTGTCGTTTCTGAGGTGGAGGGCGAGTCTCCAAGTTCTGTTTGGCCCATTTAAGTTTTGTCTAGTCCCTTTCAGACAGTGTTGGGATCATGCCCACCGTACTATGAGGCCTGCCAGGGTTTTAACGGGCCGGAGATCTTTATGACCTTAAACTAGAGCTGTTTCCACAAGGTTTCGCCCCAGTGATACGAGGTCTAGAAGCCATAACCATCAGCCCAAGTCAAACAAAAACGTGGCGAAAAAATCGGAAAGAAAGGTCCTTGAACAGAAAAAGGTCGTTACCCAGGATGCACTGCGTGGAAGCGATCTATGCAACATCCCTCCACAAACTAAAGAATTCATATTTTCAAAAGTGCTACTCTCAGCATTAAACGTGTTTTGTGTTTATTTTGGTGTTTCAACCAAAAAATATTTAGTTAAAACTATACTTTTTTTGTGCTGGCGCAGGTCTAAGAAAAATTTCTCTTTTCATTGATGAGGGTACAGAGTTCAGCCGAGGACATTTTAAAGAAATGAATAATGAATGTTCTTGAAACCGCTGTTTCTTGCTTCTTGTGCTGAAGTCGTTAAGGTCCTCCACGGATATAGGGAGACGGGTAGCTAAGATATTTTTGCATGCATATTTGCCTTCTTCAAGTCGATGGATTTTAGTTTTAGTATCAATTTCCGTTAAAAGTACGCTAACCATTCTGATTAACTCCTTGTTAATGCGAGTTATGCTTAAAATGGTTTCAAAATCCCAAAAACATTTTCTTCAGTCTTCTATCGTTAGTGAAGGTTTTTTAAAATTTTGTACTTATTAGTTTACAACTCTCATGTTGGATCGGTGTTTAAAATTCTATTTTGGAGTTATTCGACCGCGTGCTGGAGAGCGAAGAAGCTCATCTGTGCCAGTAGGGTATCCAGCTCTATTGGTCCACTGGAGCATCGACGCAATGTGGGGTGTGTTTCACTGTTTTATCGTTACTACAACGGAATGTGCTCTTATGAAATCAGGAACCTTGTTCCTGAAAACCGTAAGATAATATGCGCAACGCGCTCTGCATCAAGAGCGCATTCCCTATTGGTCGAACGCACAGTAAATCGCACTACGCATTACAGAGACAATTCCTTTTTTTACCGAACAGTTCGTATGTGAAATAAACTCCCTGCATAGGTCTTTCCTGCCACTTTTAATGTGCACAGATTCAAGTCAAATATCCCCAAGCACTACTCCCTCTATCCCCCTGTCCACAACCTAATTTTCTAGCTCTGGCTCAATGCATTACATAAGTAGGGGTCATCCCATGAGTGCTGGTCCTAGTTAAAAAAAAAGAACGTTTTACTGGGGAACACTATGGTGCCGTACGGGTTATCTTAAAGAACACTTTTGTAGACGACTTGTTACAAGGTACAGACATTTACGCTGAAGTGGTTGAATTGGCGAAAGTTGTTTGTGCAACATATAAAGATGGCGCACGGTTTTGAAATGAGAAATTAGCTTTCCAATTCGGAAAAGATATAGGACGAAAACAGCGCTTGGTGTCAAAAGATATTCGAAGACCCTGAAGGTAAATTTGATTTTTGAAAACTTTCATGTTAGTTTTTTCAACAAAAAGGGATGTTTTGTGTGTTGTAATGACCATATTCGTTTCTCTTGGTCTGCTGGAAATTTTTATTATATAAGCGAATGTACTTTTGCAGGACATATGAAGATCTGGAGTTCAATGGGACAAAAAAATATTCAAAACTAAATGCGAAAAGTGGTGGCAGTGGATATCGATTTATAATTTCTGAAGATGCTATCAGTTAGCAACCCATAATTACGTAAGAAAATCTTTGAAATTTAATATAACTGAGAAAATTCAACCTATTGAGGTTCTTTCGTCGCATGGAACATCAAAAGTTAATACGAAACAAAAAATTAGTTCTCTCGGTAAAGACATTGACTTTTATGAGTAAGACTGTATAGGGAACTCTGATTTAAAATTACAATGGAAAGGGAATGGATATATTATGAGCCACAATAACTAGAAAGGACATAATATTCACCATAAATGAAAAGAAGGAAGTTATGAATATTAATTATTCTACCGAAAACGAGGTCTATAAAGAGAAAATTGACAAATTGATGAAAAAAAAAACTAGCATAGGACCATTACCCATCAATTCGACTATAGAAGCTACAATAAGGACAAAGACGCACGAACCCATATGGACGAAGCGATACTTATATCCCATAGCGGCTAATGACTTCGTATATAGGGAAATAGAAAGACTTTTATATGACGGTATTATTCAAAGGAGTAATAACCCATACAATTCTCCAATATGAACTGTACCAAAAAAAGAGCTCAGATGAAAATGGACGACCTAAGACAAGAATGGAGATAGATTTCCAAGAATTAAATTCTCATACAATTACTGATCGTATATTATTACTGATGTAAATATGACAATACAAAATCTAGAAACCTAGAATCCGGCTTCCATCAGGTTAGAATAAAAAAGGAAGACAAAGAAAATAACTGCCTTATGTGTAAACGGCGGAAAATACGAATTTATACGTATGCCGTTCGGATTAATTAATGCACCATCCATATTCCAAAGGCGTACAAATTTTCATACGTCTATATAGACGACGTTTTGATCTACTCCTGATCAACAGAAGGACATATGGAACATGAGGAAATTATATTCAATGCACTAAATAAAGCAACATTAAAAGCATCATCTGAAAAATCGAAGTTCTTCCACACAAAAAAATCGCCACTTATCCGAAAAAGTGGCAGTAATTGAAATATATTCCGTCCCCAAAACTTTAAAGGACTTAAGAGGAATCCTTGGCATGATAGGATATTAAAGAAAATTCGTGCAGGAATACGCTAGCATAGCAAAACCACTAATGACACAATAACGAGGAGACAATGGACAAATAGGAAAAAGTAAAAGTGCAAAAACGAAAATAAAATTGGACGATGCGGCTATACAGGCATCTATAAAAATAAAAAAATTGTTTCAAAGAACTGGTTGAAGTCTTTCAACGCAATTTTGATAAACCATTCGAGCTGACCACGGACGCCTCAAGCATAGCTATTGGGGCAGTGCTCATTCCACCCATATACTTCCTCAGTAGAACACTAAGCAAAACAGAGGAGTATTATTCTACGCATAAAAAAGAACTACTAATCATTATTTGGGCACTCCAAAAACTGAAAAATTATATTTACGGTACAACGGATCTCACATATCTACATTGATCATCAATCTCTAATTCATGCGGTATCTGAAAAGAACCCCAACTCAAAACTTAAACGTTGGAAAGCCATTATTGAAGACATTGGGGCAAAGGTAGTATACAAACCAGGACTCCAAAATGTGGTAGCCGAGGCCTTGTCAAGACAATGTATAAATACATCATCCATTGACGCAATTCATTTAGCCGAAAACTCCTACGCAGGAATTATCAAACTAGTGAAACAACCTTTCCTGCATATGCCGTTCAAATTGAACTCGTACCAAATTAAAGAATAAAAGAAACATAAATTCGTACAATATTTTCAAACAAAGTTAGACAAACAAAAAATTTTACAAACGCAAAAATTTGATTGCAGATGGAAAAAAGTATTAAAACTAAACAAAACGACTGCAATACATACTAGCAGGGAAAATATTTATGCACTCAGTCCCACCATAAAAAACACTTTCAACACCATAAACTTCGTATATACACCAAAACGAAGAAAAACAAACTGAAATAGTTGAAAAAAAAACACAATGGAGCACACAGAGGCTATAAGAACAATATACAGGAGATACTAGAAAACTACTACTGGCCTGATATAAAACAATAATGCACGCCTTGTCTATATGGTAAATACGACAGAAATCCCACAAGAGAACCAGTTGGAGATTCCGAGATACAAACAGAACCAGTCCAATACATACACATGGATATATATTTAATGACAACAAAAAATTTTAAGTCGCCATTGACAAAGTCTCAAAATATTTCACACCGAGAGAATTCGATTCAAGAGCATACGTTCTCTTCTGAGAAATTTGAAGAAATTATCTCAAATAACTACCCAAACTGTACACGACTATGTGTAAAAACTATGTGTATAAAAACGGTATAAAGAAGATAGAAACTCAAGTCTACATCAAACGAACAAGAGGAACGCGCTCACAGCACAACATCCGAACTACCGAGGATATTTAAAATACAAAACGACGCAACAGTAGCTGAAGAAGTATATAAAACAATAAGAGAATTAAATAACACCACTCACACAGTCACAGGTCAAAATCCAGCTGACATATTTTTTTAATAGGATTAAATACGAGAAAAAGGATATCTACGAAAATCAAAAAAAAAAGCATAAGAAAACACACTTGAAAGACAGAATCAAGGTACTAAGCATTGAGCCTTTTTTCGAAATAAACAAATACTAGTTAAATAAAAGGAAAAAAATAAAGAAAAAAGACGCCAGATACATTAAATATATTGTAAAGGAAGACCGCAAGGACACTGTCTTAACTACATTTTAAATCATGATCATTATCTTCCTGATATTACTCGTAGCGGCTACACCAGAAACCAAGGGAGATACGGAAATTAAAAACATAAACAGACAAAAATTCATCTTAACCTGGACTGATGACGTTTATATATATATGATGAATAGTCGTACCTCTTACACGTAACTAATTTAACAAACAAATTTATACCATACAATAAAATTATTATGAGCAACTATAAGCCAACCACCGAGGATCTAATTTGGACAAAAAAGATAGAAAACCTAGAAGATCAACTCCAGGAACACAGAAACAAACGAGGACAAAACTTTCTCGGTTCAGCACTAAAATTTATCACTGGAATACCAGACCATGACGATTTAATCAAGATAGAGGAAGCAATAAGCTTACTAAGAAACAAAAATAAAAAACAGCGCCTGATTTACTCAAGGTTTGAAAGATTAACTGAATTGCTTCAAAGTTACGAATCGTGAACAATTACATTAACAAATACGTTAACAACTTCTTCTACTAATTAGAGCAATCAATGCTGCAGAAAATAATGAATACTTGCCTGAATCTTTAGATATGAATGACATTTAGGAAATAAGACAGCAAGAATTGACCTCAATACCAGTAATAAATATTTTGGAATACGCGGACGTGCACATAGCTAGAACAGCAGATTTATTGCCATCTATAAATATCCTATACCACCACCACGGTATAACCTTGGTTACAAACACAGACCAAGTCACAATAGACAACAAGACCTATACAAATATTCATGACAAAAGAAATATATACTAAACATGACAAAGATTTTGAAATTGAAAAAACTCTCAACTCAAATAGTGACAACGTATTTAATTACACTGACTCATTAAAAAAACTAATCATATTATACGAGGAACACCCTATAAGATCTGATTTTTATACATTCATATTTCTCACGGCAATCTTTGGTATACTCATTATCGTACTAAAAATATACAAATACTATTATATACTATAATTGTACAGATGCCGACAAGCAGAGGAATATTTTAGAACTTAACACCGACAACAGGTAGAGAGATCGGGACGGTCTCGTTTAAACCAGAGGAGAGTTAACGCCACTGATACAAAAAATAATTCTTTATTTAAAATAATCATATTTTCTTTGTCTAAATAAAATTCTCTTTACCTATAATAAACATTTTTATCTTTGTCTGGGGTATTAAATAAAAAAAAGCATCCTTTAGTTAAAGTAAGCATCAAAAAACACACTATGTAATTATCAAAAAACTTTAGGTTAAGAATTTATGCATGCTTAATGAATAACTTACTTACTAATAATTTCCCAAAACGAATCTGTACCTACATGCTGCTTATCATTAAGAAACCCTAGTATATAAGCAACTGTTGTATATAGATAAACTCAGTTTTTAATGGACACTCAGTTAAGAATTTATAATAAAGGAAAACGCATACGCGTTGAAAAAAAAGTATTTCTTTCAAAAATAATAAAAATTTAATTCACATTAATATCAACACAACATACATATTAGAAAAGCGATATCCTATGCCTATCTGGAAGATCCTAATTTATATACAGCCCACTCATTATTCTGCCATTTCTTATCTAAACAAGCACTGCAAATTTCTTAATGGTCCTTTTTGACTGAAAAGAAGATAACCAGCATTGACACTACTTACAAGTTTTACCATAAGATATGAGGTAAGAAAACCCTTAATATCATATACGAAAGCTAAGAGTTATTTAATCTTCAATTAAAAAACATTAAGGTTATATATGTAGTGTTTTCGTCCGCTTTGTTTAAATTAAAGCAAATAGTAAATAAAAATCGTTTGCTTAACGCGCAAGGACCAAATTAAAATAAAATTCATGTTAAAACAAAAACTATTATTCGGTTAAAATTAGTGTTTATATATTATAAAATCTGAAAAGTAAGAAGCTCAATAAAAGCAAATCGTTTCTATTTAATAAAGGAGCAAAAAAAGGATGCTAGATGCCAAGAAAGGATGCTAGATCTCCAAGTAGCTATCGCCCAATCAGCATGCTAAGTTGTCTTGACAAAGTGCTAGAGAAAATCATTCTTAGTAGGCTGTTGTAATTCACTGAAGAAAAAAATGTTATACAAAGGGAGCAGTTTGGCTTTCGAAAGGAACACTCAACAATACACCAAGTAGAAAGAATAGTAAATTTTATAACAAATAATAAAATCCAACGTAAAAGTACCGGAATAATGTTTCTGGATGTAGAAAAGGCTTTTGACACAGTTTGGCATAATGGTCTCGTATACAAACTTGGCATACTTAGATATCCACTTTATTTACAGAAGATCATTCAAAGCTTTTTAAATGAAAGATCGTTTGTAGTAAACATTGACAGTGAGTACTCCTGCCAGAAAAACATAACTGCTGGAGTACCCCAAGGGTCGGTATTATCGCCTACATTATATTCAATCTATATATCAGATTTTAAAATACTAAAGGATCAGTCCACAGCTTTGTATGCAGATGATACTGCTATAATTACAAGTGGCAAAGTATCAAATGCAATAGTCAAGAGAATGAAGAAAGGCCTGCTGCATGCACAAAAGTTCTATTCAAAGTGGAAAATCAAAATTAATGAAGCTAAAACTCAAGCTATAATCTTCCCCTTCAATAAATCACCCAAAAGACTTCCTACACTTCCCTTGTCTCTGGGTGGAACAGTCATACCTCTAAGTGAAACCATTAAATATCTGGGCATTGCATTAGATAAAAAGTTAACTTTTAAACAACATATTCTCCAAGCCCGTGATAAAGCTGTACGATGCGGTAGAGCTCTATTTTCTTTACTAAATCGTAAATCGACATTAAGTTTTAAAAATAAAATGTTACTTTACAAAATGTGCATACGGCCAATTATGACTTATGGATGTCAAGTGTGGTCAAAAAGATCTGCTAAATCGTAAATTCTCCAAGTGATACAAAACAAGAACCTAAAGATTATATTTAACTTACCTTGGCGGTATTCAACTAATAGACTACACAGAAATTCGAAACAGCAAATGTTTACAGCAGTGGTTAGTAATATAACACAAAGATTTGAAAATCGCAACAGGTTTTTAAGTTATGATTTAATAAGGAATTTGTAACATTAACATTTTCCTCAACTTCTTTTGAAGTTGACAGAAGGTTTAATGTAAGAATTTTTTTAAACTTTTATAAGGTTTTTTCTATCTTTTTGCCTTGCACTGTAAAGAGTAGTATTAAAATGTATATTATATAATAAAAAATTCAAAATATTTGCTGCAATACTTTAAGTAACAACTCAAAATCTGTAAATAGTAAAAATTTTTAATGTTTTTAATTGTCACGATGATAGAATAAATATAAATTAAATTAAAAAAAAAAAAAAAAAAAAATCGTCATGGTCTGCTATTCCAGTGATAAATTTTAGTGCTGAACCGAGAAAGTTTAGTCCTCGTTTGTTTCTGTGTTCCTGGAAATGATCCTCTAGGTTTTCTATCTTTTTTTATCCAAATTAGTTCCTCGGTGGTTGGCTTATAGTTGCTCATAATAATTTTATTGTATGGAATAAATTTGTTTGTTAAATTAGTTAAATTATAATTTTTTTTTGTTTTTCGTAGATAACCTTTTTTTCGAGTTAATCCTGTTAAAAGATATGTCAGCTGGTTTTTGACCTGTGACTGTGTGAGTGGTGTTATTTAATTCTTTTATTGTTTTGAATACTTCTTCAGCTACTGTTGTGTCGTTTTGTATTTTAAACATCCTCGCTAGTTCGGAATTGTGCCGTGAGCGCATTCCTTTTGTCCATTTGATGTAGATCTGTAGACTGGAGTTTCTATCTTCTTTATACCGTTTTTATACACATAGTTTTAACTTCTGGTGTATTAAGACATTTATTAGTTATCAGTCATTAGTCATGTAGTGATTCGCGAGAGTTTTTCAATTTTCTCAGACATACGTTCTCTTGAATCGAGTTCTCTCAGGGTGATATATTTTGAGAATTTGTCAATGGCTACTAAAAATGTTTTGTTATCATTGAAATATATATCCATGTGTATGTATTGGCCTGGTTCTGTTGGTATGTCGGAATCTCCTACTGGTTCTCTTGTGGGATTTCTATCGTATTTACCATATAGACAAGGTTAAATGCCTTACATTGTTGATTTATATCTGGCCAGCATTAATTTTCTAGTTTCTCCTGTATATTGTTCTTATAGCCTCTGTGTGCTCTATTATATATTTTTTCAACTATTTCAGTTTACTTTTTCTTCATTTTGAACGTCAATTAGTTTTGTTGCTGTATATCAGCGCTTGCTAACTCCTAACTCCCAGCAAACATATTGGCAAACACCTAAAACAATTTTCATAATGATATGAATAAAAAGGTGTTTTTAACAGAGACAGTAACCATTATAATGTTTTTTGAAATAAATTGTTTTTTAATAAATAGCTTTGATGTAATATTGTATTGTTTTGTAAAATAAATTCAATAATGATTATTTTCGGTCTCTGATTATTAAAACGTAATTTTATTACAATTTTTAAAATCGCTTTGAAGATTTTAAATTAAACTTTCCGTGTTAATACTTGCATGACAATTGTGAATTAGCAAAATATTTTTTAAGTTCACCGTTTTCATGTCTGAAAAAATTTGTTCACATAAGTATGTTAAGAAAAAAAATGATAAATATTTTAAATGCATTCATTTGAGCTGAGGACATAAGGCACCATCTACTTTTTTCCAAAACTCAAGAGAATTAATTTTATCGAAAGCTTTTACCTCAGATTATTATCTCTGATTGAATGTGTAAATCGAACTAGCTTATGTCACAATTTAAAGGGTTTTTGAATACATCAAGCAAAGGCTGTATACATCCAAAATCGTTAAATCGGTCTTCAAAATTAAAAAAAAGAGTTTCTAGTAATGATGCATAATCAATTTTTTTAGTATAATTTTGTTTGTTATATATAAGAGAAGTTTTGGTAAAGCTAGAGAAATCGTCATATCGAATTTCTGTTAGCAGCAAAAATAATTTTGTTTTAAAATTCAACAGAAATTCAGACATATCACGTATACTTTTATCTCTTCCTTGAAGTTGTAAACTAAACTCATTCAAGAAGTTAGTTATATCTGCAAAAATGCTAAATGTAAAGTGAATACATATTCTTTTAGTAATTTTACTTCACATATATCTATATTTTCTAGCTCTAAAAACTCTACCAACTCTTTTCTTAAGTCAAACAGTCTATTTAGGCAATCACCTCGGCTAAGCCATCGAACGTCAGTGTACATTTTAAGGTCATGATATGCAGCTTTTCTAGTTTTTAAAAAAGTTACAAATTTCCTATGCATAAGGGAATTATGTCCACCACGTATTCCATTAATTATGCGCTCTGCTGATTTCATAGCAGAATGTTCTGAAAGAAATTTTGATGCAAGAGCTACTTGGTGGATTATGCAGTGAAAATTTTGAACTGACAAACTATGTTTTTGTAATTGTTCGATAAAGCTTTCATATCTACAGTCATTACGTTGGCAGCATCTGTACAAACTGCTGCAAACTTGTTTGTGTCTACAATTGAAAATAGTTTGTCACTAACGATGTCGAACAATAACTTGCCTGTTACGTTTGCATAAAAACTTTCAAGGGTGAACATTGTTTCAAAAGCGTTGTAATTGGCATCTACACAACGAATACAAATTATAAGTTCACAAACGTCGTTAATGTCGTACTTTCGTCTAGACAGACTGAAAAGAATTCGCAGCTTTTCAATTTTTCAGTAATAAAATGTTCTAAAGAAGTTCCTATTTGTGTAGTGCGCCGAACTAGAGTAAATCGGGATAAAGGAATAGATTTAATGAAGTCAGTACTGTAGCTTAGCTTTTCAAAAATCTTTATAAGAACTTCTTTTGTGTGTTCAATGTAATTGAATCGTGTGTGTTTACTGTGCTTTGTTCAACAAAAACCAACAACAATGCTTATAAATTCCTGAAAAAAATGACGATACTCCGGCGCATGTGTTTTCGTCGCTTGCTCAACGATGAATGAATGAGTTCTTAAAAGAGCGTAACAAATGTTTATGAAATTTTTTCAAACAATTGTTGTATATACACACGAAGCTTATGGTTTGAAAGTGTTCTTTATGGTGCGACTGAGTGCATAAATATTTTCCCTGCTAGTATGTATTGCAGTCGTTTTGTTTAGTTGTAATACCTTTTTCAATTCTGCAATCAAATTTTGTTCGTTTGTAAAATTTTTCGTTTGTCTAAGTCTGTTTAAAAATATTGTACGAGTTCGTGTTTCTTTTATTCTTTTATTTGGTACGAGTTCAATTTGAATGGCATATGCATTAAAGGTTGTTTCACTTGTTTGATAATTTCTCTATAGAAGTGTTCGGCTAAATGAATTGCATCAATGGATAATGTATTTATACATTGTCTTGACAAGGCGTCGGCTACCACATTTTAGTGTCCTGGTTTGTATACCACCTTTGCCCCAAAGTCTTCGTTAATGGCTTTCCAACGTATAGGTTTTGGGTTCGTTTTTTTTTTAGATACGGCATGAGTTAGAGATTGATGATCAGTGTAGATAGTGAGATCCGTTGTACTGTAAATATAATTTTTCAGTTTTTGGAGTGCCCAAATAATACTTAGTAGTTCTTTTTCATTCGTAGAATAATTCTCCTCTGTTTTGCTTTGTCTTCTACTGAGGAAGAATATGAGTGGAATGAGCACTGCCCCAATAGCTATGTTAGAGGCGTCCGTGGTCAGTTCGAATGGTTTATCGAAATTGGGTTAAAAGAATTCATACCTGTTCTTTCAAATAATTTTTTAATTTTTTAAATGTCTGTATAGTGGCATCGTCCACTTCTATTTTTGTTTTTGCACTTTTATTTTTTCCTATTTGTCCATTGTCTCCTGGTTATTGTATCGTTAGTGGTTTTGCTATGCTAGCGTATCCCTACACGAATTTTCTGTAATATCCTGTCATGCCAAGGATTCCTCTTAAGTCTTTTAAAGTTTGGGGGAGGGAATATATTTCAATTTCTGCCACTTTTTCGGATTAGTGGTGATTTTGTTGTGTTTAATAATATGACCTGAGTATTCAAATCTGTTTGGAAGAACTTGGATTTTTTAGATGATACCTTAAATGTTGCTTTATTTAGTGCGTTGAATATAATTTCCTCATGTTTCATATGTTCTTCTGGTGATCATGAGTAGATCAAAACGTCGTCTATATTGACGTATGCAAATTTGCACACCTTTGGGATATGGATAGTGTATTAATTTATCTGAACGGCATGCGTATAAATTCGTATTTTCCGCCGTTTACACATAAGGCAGTTTTTTCTTTGTCTTCCTTTTTTATTCTAACCTGATGGAAGCCGGATTCTAGATCTAAAAATATTCTTGTAAATCTTGTTAAATATTTTGCTTTTCCTAGATTTTGTATTGTCATATTTACATCAGGAATAATATAACGATCAGTAATTGTATGAGAATTTAATTCTTGGAAATCTATCACCATTCTTCTCTTAGGTCGTCCATTTTCATCTGAACCCTTTTTTTGGTACAGTTCATATTGGAGAATTGTGTGGGCTATTACTCCTTTGAATAATATCGTCATATAAAAGGGTTTCTATTTCCTTATTTACGAAGTCATCAGCCGCTATTGGATATAAGTATCGCTTCGTCCATATGGGACCAAGAGGAACGAATATGGTCATTACAACACACAAAACATCCCTTTTTGTTGAAAACACTAACATGAAAATTTTCAGAAATCGTTATTCTGTCAGCTATGGGTTTCCAACACATACCCAGAACCTTTTTAAATTTACCTTCAGGGTCTTCAAAGATCTTTTAAGATTTAAAAACCGTCCGCCATCTTTATATATTGCACGAACAACTTTCGTCAATTCAACCATTTCAGCGTAAGTGTCTGTACCTTGTAATAAGTCGTTTACAAAAGTATTGTTCAAGATAACCCGTACGGCACCATAGTGTTCACCGATTAAACGTTCTGAAGCTTTTTTTTTAATTAGCACCAGCACTCAGGGATGAGCCCTACTTATGTAATGCATTGTGCCAGAGCTAAAAAACTAGGTTGTGGAAAGTGGGATAGAGGGAGTATTGCTTGTGGAGATTTTATTTAAAAGTGGCAGGAGTTTATTGCACATACGAACTGTTCGGTTAAAAAAGGAATTTTCTCTGTAATGCGTAGTTCGAGTTACTGGCCAATCGACCACAAGGGATTGCGCTCTTGATGCAAAGCGCGTTGCGCATATGATCTTACGGTTTTCAGGAACAACTTCTCTGATTTCATAAGAGCACATTCCGTTGTAGTAACCAAACACACCCAACATTGCGTCGATGCTCCTGTGAATCAATAGAGCTGGATACCCTTCTGTCACCGATGAGCTTCTTCGCTCTCACCTGCACGCGTTCGAATAACTTCAAAATAGACTTTTAAACACCGGCCTAACCATGGGAGTTGTATTCAGATGGAGTGAAGTATTTCTTACACCGTTTCAGAAAATCTAGGCACTTGAATGCTCCTTTTGCTACATGAAAAATATGCTTGTTCCAAGGAACATCGCATTGAATTTTCATGCCAAGAACATCGAAAGCTTCTAATCCCTAATATACAGTGTTGTGCAGAACAAAAGCAACAAAGTGCATATGAAGCTACAGTTTGCAATTTCTATTCTACTTGTTTTCTTATGATTTTTTTAAAATAACGGTTTATTTTCAATCATGAAATTCTTTTGTGAAGATTTTGAAGGTAATGAATAAAATTTTCGATCAGTTATTTATAATCTGTGTACCAAATCACTTACTAAGTAATGGCTAGAGATAAATATACGAAAGAATTTAAATTACGAATAATTGATGATTTTAATAGAGGTGAAAGGCAACCCGATATTGCCAAAAAATACAATATCAACCGATCTATCGTATGCAGATTATTACAAAAGTACAAATCGACAAGAAGCGTTGAAATCAAACATTTAGGAGGAGCTCCACGAAAAACCACTGAGCAAAAAAATTAAAAATTTGTCGTTTTTTTCAAAAAATACATTTACAACCTCCAAAGAGGTCGTTCGAGCTTGAAAAGTTATCGACTATGAAAAAAACCATTGCTAACAAAAAAACATAAACAGCAAAGGTTATATTTCAAAACAATAATTTGTTTCGTGATAGTTTTTTATAAATTTTCATTGAATTATTTACTTAGATTAAATTTTGCAAAAACTTATTTAAAGTGTTCTTCTCAAAAGTGGAAAACAGTTTTATTTAGCGATGAATCGAAGTTTAATTTAATTAATTCTAACGGCATGTGCACAGTTCGTAGACTGCCGGGTAAACGTCTTGAATCCCGCAATTGCAAAGTGTCTGTAAAGCACGGAGGAGGAAGTGTAATTGTCTGGACTTGTTTTTCAGCTGATGGGATGGGTCCCTTCTATCAAATTGATGGAATAATGGACCGCTTCAAGTACAGAGATATCCTTGAGACCCAAATGTTGCCACATGCCGAGTGGAATATGCCACTTCGATGGGTTTTTCAACACAATAACGATCCGAAACACACATCGAGGTTGGTCAAAGATTTTATAAAAGACAATGGGATTCAAGTCCTTGACTGGCCGGCCCAATCACCCGACTTGAATCCCATTGAAAACCTTTTTGAGATACTGAAAAGAAAAGTAGCCGGAAAAAGATTCAAAAATAAAAACGAGCTGTTCCAAGAACTGAAATCTGAGTGGGAAGAAATTCCGAATAGTACAATAGCAATCATAACTGCATCAATGCCTCGTAGATGTGCGGCTGTTATAAAAAACAAAGGATCATACAAGAATTATTGAATTTGTTGCTTTTGCACACTTTAATAAGAAGGAAAAATTAGTTTTTGTTTATTTTTAAGAATTTGTTAATTTAATTTGTTAAGTTTTTTTCTATTTTTAATGTACCTAAACAACATGAAATAAATAAATGAAATATGTTTTTGTATGATGAAATCTAAATAATAAAATATGTGTTTTTATTATGAGATGTATGCTGTTGCTTTTGTTCTGCACAACGCTGTATATATCACCCATAATTACAGATAAGGTTGCTTGTTCAGCAGTACGTCTGTGCGAAAGCATACAGCACTGGGTTTTATGAGCGTGAAACTGAACCCTGTTCCCAAGGCCCCATTCGGAAATTACCAAAAGGTCTCGATTAAGGGTATCGTCCATTTGATTTCTCATAGCACTAATTTTCCGAAGGATAGGTCTACAGCAAAACGAAAATAAATGGCATATGCTACTGTCATCTGCAAAAGAATAGATAGGGTTGGAAGTCTGATGTAGAAGGTCATTAAGAAAAATAAGAAATAGGGTAGGGGAAAGGACGGAACCTTACGGTATCCCCGAATTTACCTTGAACTGATTTGATGAGATCCCATCTATAACAACTAGTATAGTGCAATTCCTGAGAAAGCTCGACATAAGCCGAGTGAAGATTTTACCGACACCAAAAGCAATAAGTTTTGATACGAGTACACCATGCCATACTTTATCAAATGCCTTGAAAATATCTAAAGCCACCACCTTACTTTTGCCGAAATTGTGAATGAATTGTCACCATTTTTCCGAAAGGAATAATAATAAGTTACCAGTAGAGCGTGCCCTACGTAAGCCGTACTGCCGGTCACTAAGTAAGCTGTTGGACTCCAGATATTTAACAAGATGAAAATTAAGCATACATTCTCTTACTTTGGAAAGTGCAGTCAAATTACGATTTGGCCCTTTTGGGGATTGGTGTTACATTAGCAACCTTCCAACACAATGGTAACTCGGCAACATGGTACAAAATGTTGAAAAGTTTTGCTAAAAGACGTGCTAACGTCGAAGAGCACTGCTTTAAGACTAGTGCTGGAATTCCATCCGGAGCAAGGGACTTGCATATGTTGAGATCCGCTAAAACCTTTTGAACTGCACGTGCTCGAAAGAATATATATGGCATAGTTACTGATACTCTTTCCAGTGTGGGCAGTAGTTGATTGCTTTCCGGCAAGTAGGAGTTACTTACAAAAATTTCAGCCAAGAGGTTCGGTTTATCAACCGGGTCGTTAATTATTTGATCATGCCTTTAAAGAAGCGGAATTGAGGAACTAGCATTACCCTTCATTTTTTAACGGATGACCAAAAGTTTTTGCTTTCCCGAGGAGTAGTAAGAACTTAAGCAGGAAGTCGCTGCTCGTATAAAGCTTTATCATGCCTTAGTACTTTGGCACACGAAGATCTCGCCTTTTTGTGTAGCAAATCAGTACCGCCGTTTTTTTCGCACCGCCATGTACCGAATGCTTTTTCTCTGGATCTGAACGTCTCATTAAACCAAAAATTCTTTCTTGGTTTAACGCGGATTTGCTTAGATGGAGTGAAAGTTTTTGTAGAGAAATTAAAGCTTCCAATTAAAATGCCGAAAAAATTCGCTGAGCTCAGCCCAACGAGCCTTTTCGTTCATATATTTAAAACGTTTCGTGGCCATTTTTTTTTAGAGAGAAAAAGCACTTCAGGCATTAATACCTATTAAGTTATTTTGGTAACCGTGCTACATTCTTTAGGAAAGGGATAGATGAGAGATAAGACAGGTGGTGAAGGAGAGAGATAGAGAGTTAGTTATTTTACTTCGCCGGCGAATATGCTATGAAGAAGTACCGACGAAGGAGGCTGCACGTTTTCGTGTTAATTCTGAATATGTATATATACCATTAAACAGAAAAAATTTTTTTTATTTTTTGATTGCCGCAGGGGTCGAACCCTGGACAACTAAGTTTGTAGTCAACGTGTTAACCACTTCGACTACAGCAACGTTGAAACGTTGTAAAGATCAGCGACCGAAAAGAAGGCAGAAGTGGTGCAGTGATCCGAGTTACCGAGAGGCGCAAGAATATTACCTCATACTTATCAGGGTGTGAGGTAAGGAAAAGATCGAGAGTATTGTATTGCTTCCCTTAAACACACGAAATATGTGTTAGATCATCAATAAAAAGCGCGAGGTGGTTGTGCGCGGCGAATGACTCAAAATATTGGCCCTCTGTAGTTGTACGGTTCGAATGGCGAATCCAAGACGATTTGTGAATATTAAAATCACCAGCAACAACAATTTCACTGTTCGGAAAACTTTCTAGGATACTCGATATGGAATCGGAAGGAGCGTCGAAGCCGGAAATAGATTTAATCCTTCCCGCGTTTGGGCTTCTGTATAAAAAACCGAAATATAAGAAGTGTGATCAGATTTTGAATTTAACTCAAAGACAATTTAAATCAGGATCATTTGTGCCTAATGATTTTTGGCACTGGTACACGACTTCATTACGATTGTACGTTGCAACGCTTCCATGTTAACTAAAAAATGTAGAAGAGTGTACCCAGGCAAATGAAAATCATGTTAATCAGATCCTCAGATACCTGGGTCTCACGTAAGGCAAAATTACCACGTACAATTTGCATCGTAAAGAGCCATTATATGCCTGAGCTGATCACATGCGACCCGTTGTGCCATCACTGTAATTCGCTAAAAATGGAGAATAAGATGCCCCAGAGGTCATGACTGCCTTAGTATACACTTTTATTGGCTTGAACGAATCACTCCAGCGCAACAAAAATTTTTGGAAACGATGATCTTCTTCTCTCATGCGGATCTAGATAAACATTTCACGGTAGTTATTATAAATGGCAATTGGTCTTTCCTTAAATCGGATAAGTACTCAACTTATGGTTTAAATAAATCTTGGCCTTTTCATGACACAGAGTTTAGGGAAACGCCTTCCACAGTTGTCGCTGCATCCCAAACTATGCGAGTTTTATTTTTTCTCTACTGTAAATGTCAAGATGGCATTTTGAAACCACTTCAAGCATAACTGGCATTAACAAGGAGTTAGTTAGAATGATTAACGTAGTTTTTACGGAAATTGATACTAAAACTAATATCAATCGATTTGAAGAATGCAAAAATGCATGCAAAAATATCTCAGCTACTCATCTCCCTATATCCATGAAGGGTCTTAACGCCTTCAGCCAAAGAAGCAAGAAATAGCGATTTCAAGTACATTCAATTACTAATTTCTTTAAAATGTTCTCGACTGAACTCTGTACCCTCATCAATGAGAAAACGTTGGTTTGCTTGTAAGATTTCCTCACCTTCTAAGAAAAGAAAAATAATGGATTTACTATTTTTTTTGAGCCATGCGCCACAGAAAAAAAAAAAAAAAAAAAATATATATATATATATATATATATATATATATATATATATTTATATAGAACACTTTTAAGGAAATAAAAAATCTTTAGAATTATCACAAATAAAAATAACCGAAACAGCTCATTTTTATCTGAAGTTATTTTCCGAAAATTTCACAAAATTTTGGTGAAAACAATCTAATTTAAGAAGAGTAAAAATATTAAAAATGCAATATTGGTTTTTTCCATAATTACTTTTGCCCGCTTATCGTCTTTTCATTGCAGTGTATTTCTCCCACTGCGTCCAGGGAAAAGTACCGTTTTAACATATCAACCAAACAATTATAAGTACTGACTATTATTGCAAATTTCACTTTGCTTAACTTTTCTAATGTATCCGTTATTTTCATATTCTTGCATTCTATAAATGATAAATATTAATTTTTGGTCGCGCTGCCATCTCCTCTTCAAGCAAATCGTTGGTTTGCCATCGCGAACGCACTAGACAATGCCAAAGCATCATTTTTAAAACAACAGTCAGGTCTTCCAGCGCTTTTCTGTTAGAAAGAATTGTTAACAGGATACCTACTCCGAAGCCCAGTCAAATTTTACGGAGAAAGAAACTAATAAGTACAAAATTTTTGGAAAGCTTTCATTAGAGAAAGGCCATGCGATATTATCATCAGGAAGAATTTAGAGCACAAACGGAGGAAATAATTGATAAGCCTCTTCGTAACGAGAAAAACACTAAGATAGAAGTAATGAAGAAAAGGTTTTGGGCATTTTGAAACCACTTCAAGCATAACTGGCATTAACAAGGAGTTAGTTAGAATGATTAACGTAGTTTTTACGGAAATTGATACTAAAACTAATATCAATCGATTTGAAGAATGCAAAAATGCATGCAAAAATATCTCAGCTACTCATCTCCCTATATCCATGAAGGGTCTTAACGCCTTCAGCCCAAAAAGCAAGAAATAGCGATTTCAAGTACATTCAATTACTAATTTCTTTAAAATGTTCTCGACTGAACTCTGTACCCTCATCAATGAGAAAACGTTGGTTTGCTTGTAAGATTTCCTCACCTTCTAAGAAAAGAAAAATAATGGATTTACTATTTTTTTTGAGCCATGCGCCACAGAAAAAAAAAAAAAAATATATATATATATATATATATATATATATATATATATATATATATATATATATATATATATATATATATATATATATATATATATATATATATATATATATATATATATATATATATATATATATATATATATATATATATATATATATATATATATATATATATATTAATATAGAATACTTTTAAGGAAATAAAAAATCTTTAGAATTATCACAAATAAAAATAACCGAAACAGCTCGTTTTTATCTGAAGTTATTTTCCGAAAATTTCACAAAATTTTGGTGAAAACAATCTAATTTAAGAAGAGTAAAAATATTAAAAATGCAATATTGGTTTTTTCCATAATTACTTTTGCCCGCTTATCGTCTTTTCATTGCAGTGTATTTCTCCCACTGCGTCCAGGGAAAAGTACCGTTTTAACATATCAACCAAACAATTATAAGTACAGTTATACAAACAGATATATAGCACATGTTGTTTTAACGATGTACTCACTTGCTAACGCCCACGCACACGCTATCCGATGCGGCACCTTGTAGCAAATTACTCGTTGTTTGGACCTTCTTTTATTTTAAGGAGAACACCAAGTTTCGCGTTATCAAGACCAGCATTATAGGGATCAATTGGTAAACCCTTTAAATGGTCGCATTCATTTTGTTGTTTTTAACGTTTGTGCTGGTAAATCAAGTTTTGACATTGTTCGCACATTATTTAATAATAATTTAGAAGTTTGATTACGATCCGAAATTCGTCTTCCTTTTGAAAGATTTCGTCCACTGTAAACCTAATTCACCAAATGGGCCGTCCTAACCTGATTAGTCAGCTATTTATATTTTAATAAAAGACAACTATGCACTCGCATCAATTAGTGCATACGTTTTAAGAGTGTAACGTTGCAAAAAAGAGTTACAGAAATGTATTTAGAAAGAGTTTTTCTTTAGCGTGAAGTAAAGTAGCTTGCCTGCTAATATTCTGTTTTTGTTGAGACTATTGTTGTTGTGCAATATATTTATGCAATAAAAAGTTATATAGCATTTTGCAATCGCGTTATCCATTTTAATTTTGATATTTAAGATTTTTTTATTTTAAATATAATTTTGTCCGCCTAATCAGCTGTTTAAAAAATTCCACATGAGATAATGCCTATTTGCTTTATTTCACAGCACTGATAAAATGTTTCAAAACAATTCTTATGTTTTTCCATAGTAAAAACCGAGTACTACTTTTGCAACATTTTTTCATGACTTTTTTATTGAATTTTTTTATGTACGCAGTTTGACAGCATTCCGCGTGAAGAACCGAACACAGCAACAAATAATATGTTAAGAAAAAACAGTATTGCCGAAATGTATTTACAAAAAAGCAAATTTACAAAAATTCTATTTGGAAAAAGAAGTTTAATATCCAGGGCAAATGTTTAATTAAAACAGCAAACTCCAACATATTAGATACATAAAAAAGCTGCAAGTACATCACAAAATTAAAACAACAAAACATATTCTTACGTTTATTTAAATTTTTAAACGTCTTTTATATTGAGCTCTTTTATTGCAAAATAAATAAACACAATTTATTTAGTACTTTAATTAAATTACACTTTAATTGGGCTATTATTTACTTATTCGCGATTAGTACACAAAAATACGCGATGGAAACTTTGCTACTGTTTAGCACAAGATCTTCTGTTTAGCTTTTATATACCCAATTTTAAGGCTCTTGAATATACCAGAACCTCCTCCATCTGTTGGTAGAATATTTCTTTACTACGCATTTATCATTTCAGACACATGATGATTGTTATTTTATTCCAGAACCTTCCATTATTATTTTGAATTTATTTATACATGCTGTCTATTTTTATTAGTCGTTATGAAGGTGTTTGCGTAGTTGTGTGTTGCGTTTATTTTTATTGCTTTATGTTAGTTGTTTTTGTTTTGTGATTAAGAAGTTTTTGTAGAAACTTCTGCCGTTGTAAACATACACAATAGGTCGTTTCGTTTTACTTTGTTGGTGCCAATTATTTTTATTTCTTTTTATGACCTAAATAAAGCATCTTCGCAACACTGCCGCCCACTTACGCCTTTTCGTCCCGAATAGGCTCAACATTACCTTTGCCATATTTGACCAGCCGTTCCAGGTGAACAACTTTCATTTTTGACCTCGGATTATGGTATCTCTGTATCCGGTAAACCACATCATTCAACTTCTTGATCACCATGTATGGTCTCTCCACGTGAGTTTGCAGTTTAGGAGACAGTCCTTTCTTGCGTTGTGGGTTATATAGTAGAACCATTTCTTCTTCAGTAAATCCCTCCGTGTTTGCTGCTCGATCACATCTGGCTTTCATTTTATCGCTGGACATTTTTTACGGACAAACTCATGAAGCTCATGCAGGTCTTCTTGCGCTTGAGAAACATTTCCATTGTCTTCGTCTGCGGGTCCCGGGTCAATACCAAATTCTAAATCTGCTGGCAGTTTTAGTTCCGTCCCGAACAAGATTTTTGCTGGACTACATGAGGTTGAATCATGTACAGCTGACCGATAAGCTAGTAAGAACTTTGGTATATGTTCATCCCAATCCTTTTGCACTGACCACTTTTCTGAGATATTCCTCTAGGGTACGATTAAATCTTTCTACCATGCCATCAGACTGTGGATACAGCAGTGTCGTTCTCGTCTTTTTGATACCATATACGTCACACATCTCCTTGAATATGGCCGATTCATAATTTCGTCCTGGGTCTGAATTGTTAACAAGAGCGTCCACTACTGTTTTTGACTCTTGGTTTGGAATGGCATACACTTCAGGCCAATTGCTAAAATAATCTATAACCACTAGTACATATCGGTTTCCAGCACTACTTACAGGGAATGGACCTGCTATATCAATAGCTCAAAGGGGGCACCTGTGTTGTATTGCTGAAGCTTGCCATGACTCTTTCTTGTAGGACCCTTGGCTGAAATGCACTGTTCTCAATTTGCTATCCAATCGGCTACAAATTGTCGGCAGCCTACCCAGTAAAATCGTTGCCTTATCTTTTCCAGCGTTTTTGTTATCCCCATATGACCCGCGCTGGAACCATTATGAAATTGATTCATTACCTCACTCGTTTTAGAAGTTGGCACGAAAATTATGTCTGCTGATGTTTTGCCATCTGTGCTTTCCCAAGATCGGTTAAGCAGCCATCAGGCTATTCCACTTAGCCCAGTACGATTTTGCTAGGCGAAATTCTGTCGATATTTTATTATGGTTCGGTCTTCTGTTATTTTGCTTAGCCAATATAATTTTTGCCAAAATTGGGTCCTCATTCTGTGCATTCGCCCAGTCTTCGCTTGAAGCAAGTTGGGTAAGCCGCACGTCAATGATGCACTCCTTTTTCTCGACATTTGTGCAGTGCTTGCACTCTACATTGCATGGCCGTCTGGAAAGGCTATTAGCATTGTTGTGTTTTCCGTCTTTTCTATGCACAGTATTCAAGTCATAGCTTTTGGTCTTTTTCGTCCGTTTGTTGTCTTTCTGTGGGGCAAAAGATCTTGAACTTTTCTTTCTAGATCTGTAATAGCGATGGAAGTGGCCGACTTTACCGCAATTGATGCAGTTGGCATGAGACTTACCCCTTTCCTCCTTTATCATTTGTTTGACAATCTGCAATCTCCCTTGCCTCTCTGCTTTTGTCGCCGTGGTTATAATTATGTCTCAAGACATCGCACATTGTCTTGCGGCCTCGAGATGAGTTTTGCGGTCTCCAAGAACGGATGATGCTCACCTGGGTAAGTCAGCTGCAACAAACGTTAAATTTCCATAGCGAAGTATTGCAGTGTCTCGTTTGCTTTCTGCACCCTACCTCGTAACTCCATTCTGTAAAGTTATATTTTGTGCTCAGTTCCGTACTTGCGTTATAAAGCTGCCACTATGTCCTGATTATTATATTTGCAACCGGCTGAAAAGCTTTCGTGCATCTCTGCTGCTGTTCCATTTTAGGCCAAAATAAGCTCTATAGCTTTTTCATCATTGTCCCATCTATTCTTGTGGGCCACTGTTTCGAACTGAAACTTAAAAACATTAAAGGGTGCGCTGCCGTCAAAGCTCGGACTATTTATCTTGCTGGCGTGCTCAGAGATAACTCTCACTGGTCCTTCTTGAATTTGAAGTTCGCCGATTTATACTTTTAATTCATTCAATTCTTCGTTCACTTTTTTTCTAGACCGCTGACTCTCAGCTCCACGATGTCCACTCGTTTACTGAAGACTTTTTTGCTGGGGTACATACTTTAATTTTTTCTTGTTCTTCTTTTTCTACGAATTCGTATATCCCAATATCAATGCCTCGCTGCTTGAATTCGTCAACAACCGCTTTTGACAGATCCAATTTACTCAGCTCCATTTTTAGCTGCTCAACTTGAAGCTCGTCAAATTTCATTGTGATTTCTTTATTATTTGCAATTTCACTTCTGACACCAATTGTTACGTTTATTTAAATTTATAAACGTCTATTTTATTGAGTTCTTTTTTTGTAAAATAAATAAACACAATTTATTTACTACTTGAATTAAATTACACTTTAATTAGGCGACTATTTACTTATTCGCGATTAGTGCAACAAAAATACGCGATGGCAACTTTACTACTGTTTAGCACAAGATCTTCACTGGTTGAGGTTTTCACTAAGAATGCAACAGCCTGTATGGCCGTTGCTTGTATATACCCAATGTTAAGGCTCTTAAATATACCAGAACTTCCTCCATGTGTTGGTAGAATATTAATTTACTACGAATTTATCATTTGAGACACATGATGATTGTTATTTAATTCTAGAACCTACCATTATTTATACATGCTGTCTATTTTTATTAGTCGTTATGTATTGCGTGGGCTTTTCCATCATATATGAAAATCTTCTGTATATTGGGAGTAGCTAAAAGCATAATCCTCAAATAGGGTGTGACAGTAGCTTTAAAATATAACACAGAAAATCAGACAAATAATAAAACTTGTTTTTCTTTTAATTAGCTCTCTTTGGTACTGAATGTTTACTATTGTGAATGAAAACTCACAGATGATAGATACGGCGAATATCGCCAGCTGCTTTGATCATTGGAGAATTGGAAACACGGTGGGAAAGAAAAATTTGCTAAGGTTATCGATTTACAAATGTCAAAAATAGTATTTGTTTAAGAGACAATTATATATATTTTAATACACTGAAACAAGAATATGGTGTAGAAGGATATAACATTGTCCAGTGATCATGAAGAAATTTTTTTACTGAAACATCAGGGTATAAATAGAACCTTTAGTTCGCCATTTTAGCTGATTGTTCGATAAGATTGTGAAGTTAGTATTGGAGTTAAATAAAATTTACCCGAATATTTAAAAATTTTGAAATTAAAAATAAATAAATAAAAATAAAAAAAGGAAAAGTTTTAAAGCTTTGTTTTGGAGTAATAGTATAATAAGTAATTGATAACCTAAAAAATAGTTCAAATAAAATCATATCCTCACGAACAAACAAAAAGAGTATTTGGGAAACAAAGGATTGGAGAATTTGATGGTGAGAGAGCTACAAAATTCAACCAGGCATCTGAAGCAACGTTTAAATGTTCCTACTTGTCCCCCAATTGTAGCGGGGCCAGCGCTAAGTGAGGGTAGAAAGGATCAATTTGAAAGGTTATACTACAAAAACTCCAATGAATCTGCCAAAAAAATATTACCTCAGGTAACAAAAACAGAAAATTCGTGGCATAAAATTAGGAGGTAAATTAACAAAAGAATTCCGATCAGGAAAGTGTTTGATTAGTGGAGCTTTAATACCGAGAGAAATATTTAATATTTAGGTTAAGAAATCCAATAAGCTTAGTTTTTTTGTGGTGTTAAAATATAGTCCAAAACAACAGAATTAGAAATGTTAGCATTAAAGTTGAGTATTTAAGTGTAAGTGTATTAAGTGTTTAGTGTTTATGTAATCCAAGAAGAAAGATAGTTTTTGTGAATGAGAAATACCCAATTTTTTTATTGAACAAGATATTTAGAACAGTTTGCTTAGATAAATTTTCTGAGGACTGATGTATCAAATATGTTCTTAAATGCCCATTAACAGTTGATTAGAAACTGAAACTGCCCGCGCTTATGGCGATTGTTATGTTTTATGAATCACATCTAAAAACAACACTCTAAGAAGAGTTTGTAATTTGATTAGTACGTGCGCTACCAACCCCCAATAACTATCCAAATAAAATTGAAAAATTAGAAAACTGGAAATTGAATTTTCATGCAATTTATTTTTTTAATATAAACAAATACGATTATTATTCTGTTAAAGCTTCGAGGTAAAAATTGAATATATTAACACTACAACGTACATACATAATTTACTATTTACATACAATTTATTTTAGGAAACATTAGTATCTTAATTTAATAACTTTTATTAGCATATTTTTAATTTGTTTTCGGTTAAAGTAAGTTTTCTCGCTAGTACTTTTATCAATTTTTTGTTAGTGTTAACGTACATATTATTACAATATATATTTTGTTAATTAGTAAAGTCCAAATAATACCTGCCTTATTAAAGGTATTTTTGTGAAGTAAGACTTAGTTCATGCTTTAAAAAGTGATGAATATACAGACCAGAACTCAATCTAAAAGAAAAGAAACAGTACAAAGTGAGTCATTTAATAGTAATCAAATAGTATATATAAATTGAAAAAGAAATAGGGACCCTGCTTTTGATTTAAATAGATCATAAATTCATACCTATCCAAAGCAGAGGAGAGCTTACAATCCAACTTCAGTAAACATGGCGAACAGTAATGATAGGGATAGAAGTGGCTCTAAAATCAGAGATTTATCAAGGGCAATCATATCCGGAACGCAATTAAAGAATAACAATCAGGCAAATATTGGCTGTCAAGTTTTCGCAGAAGATTCTGTAGCAAATGAAGGGGACATTACAAGGTTTAGTAGCTGATTAGGCCCTAGTGGTGCAGCGTGCACTAGAGGATAAAATGCGCATAATGGTCCACGCTGAGATGGTGGATATTAAAAATACCGTTGAGGCTTTGTCAAAAACGATTCAGAGCCTTACACATATTGCGAGGGCTAATAGTACAGCGGGAAACGCTATTAACTATGCCAATGTTAACGACACAGAGGCTAACAACAGAACCGCAGTAAATAATAATATTGACTCTACTCGTTATGTTCCCGAACGCTTAGCTCACAATGTTTCTGGGGGGAATTTTATGTCGAATTTTCCACCTCGAAAGAAAAATTTTACTCATCCAGTTAACAGTAATGAGATATTCGATTTTAGACAAATTAGAATCGATAAGTTAGGCATCGTTTTTGATAATAAGTCTATCAGTATTGAGGACTTCATTTTCCGCTTAGATCATCTTAGGGCTCACTATAATATCCCTGAAAGAGAATTAGTCAGAGATTTTCTTCAGATTCGGTAATGACTAGTATTGGGCCTTTATAGAAATACACGAACTAATAGAAAGGCCAGTGTTACGTATGGCTTTGCTGTCTCAGTATCAATGCCCCCGGTCGAATTTGAGGTAATGAGGGATTTGGTTGAGCGCAGGTAACAATCTTCAGAAACTATTGATGCCTATTTTCATATTATGAAAAAATTAAGATCAAAATTAACTCAACCCATTCCCGAGTATGATATGATAAAAATAATGAAGCGTAACATCAATCAAAATGTAGCAAGAATAGTTTACCTCATATCAGTGGGGGAATGTCAGGGCACCTGCGCCAGAAGGAAGTCCCTGCTGCAACAACAACAGTGCCAACAATAAAAAATTAGACTTATATAAAGCAAATATAGATCGAATAGATAACCTTATAAACGCAAGTATTAGCGTAAAAATCAGATTTACTAGACATTACTTACCCCTACTAATTAGACAGGAAAATTATAAAAATATCAGAAACCAAATTTTAAACTCCAAAAATACTTCTAAACCTATTTCAAAGCGTATTTTAAAAATTCGTCGTAAATTTATGGACGTGAATTATTTGACTCGATACATAGAGTTGTTAGGAATACGAAAGACCCCAGAATTTTTATTTAGGTAAAATTAAATGATTTTGCAATTAGCGGCCTGTTGGATTCAGAGCGTCAGTATGTATAATGGAAGCAGGTTGTAGAGAGTTAATTGATAAACTAGGCCTAATAGTTAACCTTTTGGTGACCAATGTGAAAACTGCCAGTGGTCAGCAGCATCGTATAGTAGGTAAAACAAAACTTTCCATTAAATACAGAGATCAAGAACACAATAAGTTATTGTATCTTTGCCCTGACTTGGAAATAGCTTTATATTTAGGCATAGATTTCTGGAGGAAATTCGGCTTAGTCCCGGAAGAATTAAATTAAGAAGAATTAAATGTAGAGAAAATACGAAATGATTTTGAGAATATGAACAAAGATTATAAATTAAAGCCACATGAACTAACGCCAGATTTCTGTTGCAATAGTTAGATGATGCAGTGAAAACATTTAATACGTTTGAAGAAAAAGGTCTAGGTTTAACTAGTTTAGAGGAGAATTCAATTAAATTAGTAATTAGGAGCTTTTTAGGAACCGCAGGATGGTATCGGCGATTGCCGCCCCACTAACAGACACGTTAAAAAAATAACAAAAACTTATAATGACTAAAGAAGCCATCGAATTCTTTGAGAAACTGAAAAAGATCTTAACGTCCGCTCCGGTGCTCAGTCATGCGGATTTCTCAAAACATTTTTTTATCCAGTACGATGCTTCTAGCTATAAAATAGGTGCGGTCCCTTTTCAGTTAAACGAGAGGCAAGAAGAACACCCCATTGCCTTCTCTTCGCAGAAGTTAAATTCATGTCAAAAAAACTACAGCGTTATGGAGAAAGAATGTTTAGCCGCAGTGCTAGCAATTCGTAAGTTCAGGCCCTACGTAGAGATGATGCCGTTCACGGTCATCACAGATCATGCAAGCGTGAAGTGGCTTAAGAACTCAGTGGACGATTGGCGAGATGGTCATTACAGCTTCAGGCATATGACTTTGAAATAAAACATAGGAAAGGATCGGAAAATATAGTAACTGACATGTTATCTAGGGTACCACAACAAATAAGTGTTAGCGAACTTAGTAAGGATGAACTGTTAGATATTGAAACAACGGAGTTTGAAAATGAGAAATATATAGGTTTAATTAGAGCTATTGAAGAAAATGCATATAAATTGCCCGATATTAAAGTTGAAAATGGTATGACATTTAAAAAAACACGTTTTGACCAAGAGTTAGAGGATGAATGTAAATGGAAGTTGTGGATTCCAGAGAATATCACTGTAACCATAATTGAAAAAGCTCATGTTCCAAATACAGTAGCCCATGGAGGTGTGAGAAAAACGCTGGAAAGAGTAAAACGTTATTTTTACTGGCCAAAAATGACCAGTCAGATTATAAATTATGTAGCGAATTGTCAACTGTGTAAGGAGTCGAAACCCACGAACATAAATTTAACACCAGGAATAGGAGCAGAAGTGGTTACAGATTGACCTATTCAAAAACTATATGTAGATTTTTTAGGTAAATACCCAAGGACAAAAAAAAGGGAATTGTTATATACTTATTGTAGTGGACCACTTCACTAAATTTACATTTTTAAAGGCAATGAAAGAAGCGACAACGGCTAACATATTACATTTTCTAAATAATAAAATATTTCTTAAATTTGCTGTCCCTGAGATACTCCATAGCGATAATGGAGCTCAGTTTAATTCAAAAGCTTTTGGTCATATGATGGAGGCCTGTAAAATACAACATATAAAAACAGCGTTATACTCTCCCCAATCAAATGCATCTGAGAGAGTAAATCAGTCCGTTCTAGCAGCCATAAAAACCTATCTAAAGACAGGTCACAGAGACTTGGACCTTTACTTGTCTGAGATTGAATGTGCCTTAAGGACATCGATACAGTCAGCAACAGGCGTTACTCTCTTCTTTGCCCTTTTTGGTTTTCACAGATTTGAAAGCGGTGCAGACTATAAATTAGCTCGAAGGGTGAAATTACCTTCTGATCATGAAATACTCAATTTAAGAACACATGAGAAGCTCGAGCTCAGAAGGGAAAAAATTAAGATGAATATTCATGATGCCCATGAAAAAGCTGCTGAGAGATATAACATACGATCGCGAATTGTTAAATTTAGACCTAGTCAAGAGGTATACAGGAGAAATAACGTTTTAAGTGACTTCAAAAATAACATAATCTTAAAATTTTGTAAAGAATTTTTAAAATTAAGGGTTGTAAAAGCAGTAGGAAATAACATGTACGAGTTGAAAACAATGAGTGGAAAACCTATAGGAAGCTTTTATTTCAAAGATATCCAAGTTTAGAAAGTGCAATAAAAGATTATGGCATCTTAAATAAATCTGTGATAACGTTGTGCAATATTAGGATAAGGAAACCAATATTTGATATTAGTTGAGTGTATATGTAAATATATATATATATATATATATATATATATATATATATATATATATATATATATATATATATATATATATATATATATATATATATATATATATATGTATATATATATATATGTACATATGTGTGTATATACGTATATATGTGTATGTATGTGCGTGTATATTCTGACAAATATTTTTAGGTTTCATCTTGATGTGTAACAGTGTACCTGATTTAGATTAGATCCACGATGTGTTGTAGATGTTTCGTATTGAGTATTACTTGAGTATTATTATTAGTATTATTTTGAGTATATAAAACGGATATATTCCATTTCTTGATCTAATATCGTAACTCTGAACAAAGGAGGTAATCTTCAAATAATAAATATTAGCTCTCAAATTGCATTTTTTATGCAATAGTGAAACTTTTGCACATCCGATTAATATTTATTATTCTGTAATTCTTTAAATATTTTCCACTAAACATTTAAACACTATTTCGCAAACCTAAGCAATTACGTACCAAAAATTGCATAACTTGCCACACACTAAAGGCAGAATTAGTCTTTACTTTCCGTTCCGTGACGAATCAGCTGATCAATTTCTGTTAAATAGAAAATATGTATTTGTGGTTTGTTGTTACTTTGACGTTCTGTTCTGTTCCGTTCGAATCAGTAGAAAATAGAATTCAACGTTAAGTTACTTGAAAGTTGTTTGGTAGTGTGAGTGCAAAATTGTAAACAAACCAATTTTTGTCATTGTAATTGTAGTTGTTTTTGTTGTGTTGTGTTTTGTATTTTCTTTGTTTATTATAAACGGCTGATTTGTTGTTACAGAAAAACTAATTACAATAATTTAAAAAGCACAACGGCACGGCACAGAACAGCAACAGAAAGTAAAGACTAATGAGGCCTTAAGCTTTTACGAAAACAAAATGAATTCTTTCACTGAAAATTTGTCAGAGGGCGCTAAGCTAATGAGACATGAAAAGTTTCTTTTTGATTGCAACCACATATTTTTTTTTTTTAAAGGGAAGTAGCACTTAAGGCATTAAAACCTATTTAGTTATTTTTCGTAACCGTGCTACATTCTTTAGGAAAGGGATAGATGAGATATAAGACAGGTGGTGAAAGGAGAGAGAGTTATTTATTTTACTTCGCCGGTGAATCTGCTATGAGAAAGTACCGACAAAGGAGACTGCACGTTTTTTTGTTCATTCTGAATATGTATTTATACCATTAAACAGAAAAAAACATTTTTTTTTGTATTTTGATTGCCGCAGAATTTGAACCCTGAAACAACCAGGTTTGTAGTCAACGTGTTTACCACTTTGACTACAGCAGCCTACAGCAGTCTGTTCTACCTTCAAAAGTTCTTATATAGCAGATCAAACCGATTCAATGTTAGAAGCAAAATTACATGATCTGGAGGTTAGGTGGAATAAACTGCAAGATTCCTATGAAATTGTTATGATTTCTCCTATCTACGAAAATAGCTATGATTATAAAGAGAACGCGAAAAGCAACTTCGTTGCTTGTTCAAATAGTTATTATTCATGCAGGTCTCAAATGGTAGATTACTTAAGCTCTCAACAGCGTGCAATGTTCAAGATACAGTATCACGAACAAGTCTCATTCCCCAAACTCATCATGTAGCTACTACAACCTCCTTCATAAAACTACCTGATACTAAAACGTTCACAGGCAGTTATAAAAAATGCCCAGCGTTTTGTGACTTCTTTACAACCGCATGCATAGAAAACAAAGAAGTACCAAAAGCCCAGAAACTATTTTACTTAAAGCTTAAAACTGGAGATAGTGCTGGAGCAATTGTCTAAAGATACAATCTATGAGACGAGAACTTTGAGTTGGCCTGAAATGCACTCAAATCTCGCTTTGACAATAAAAGAGCACCGATAGATAATAAACTAAAAATTTTATTTAATACAACAGTCGCTGTTACTGAAAATAGCCAATCTATACAAAAGATACATTCTACAGTTACAGATTGTTTAACTACATTAAAGTCACTAAAAGTAAAAGTAGAAGGATGGGATCCAATTCTTATATTCTTAGTCTCGACAAAATTACTTTACCATTCTGGGAACAATCCTTTACGTTTCAAAGGAATATGCTAACATGGAAACAAATGAACGAATTTCTTATAAATCGATATGAGGTTGCAGAAAGAATTAACTCCATAAAGGCCACAAAAGAACTTCTTAATGTTTCCCGTCTTAACCTTCTATTTCGTCTCAAGAGAGTAATAATCATAATTGTAAACTTTGGTAGAAAATACATAGTGCAACAAAGAATAGATTATGTTTTCCAAAATAACATCTGCAATAACTACCTTCGCTCTGGCCATTTGAAAGCAAAATGCCCAAATAAAAATTCTTGTTTTATATGTTAATCAGGACATCATTTTTTACTTCATTTGCAGAAACTCCAAGATCAAGACCAAATACAAAATAAAATTTTTAAAACTCACAAAACTGAGTTCACTCATAATTTTCCCTCAACATCCAACAACATTCATGTTCAATCAAACTTTTCCTTGAATAAGGTTTTCATTTTGCTTATAACTGCCCTAGTATAAATAGAACACTTAGGAGAACTCTACACAGTTAGAGCGCTAATAGAGTCTGGTTCCCGGAAAGCTAACTAAAAAATTCCCCTCAATCTCTTTTGAACCACTCAAATCCTCAGATCTCTCAACCCTTGACTTAGCGGATCCGCCTTTCAATAAATCTACACAAACAGACCTCATTCTAGTCAATGACTCAGAGCATTTTATTAATATTGATGAAATAAAAAAGAATGCATCAAAAAGAGTCATCAACTGATAAAACAATATTTGGGTGGGGATTAAGTGGTCCAACTCACAGTAATACAATTCAATCTTTTCCTGAAGAATTCTATAAATGCAACATATAAAAATCGTGTATGTAAAAAATGTGCTAAAAGCGTAAAAATCCGTGAAGTGAAGAGAAATACATATGTAGCATATTTAAAATCCAGTTTTGCATAAATATAATAAATAAAAATCTACTTATGTATATGACTTTTATATTTTTATATTAAGAAAAAAAAAACAAAAACGTTACAAGAAGTGCTACATATATATACCTATTTACAATATACAAATTCTTAAAAAACAAGCCGTCAACAATTTAAAAATTTTACCGTTTACAAAAAAAAAGTGCCGTTAGTTAAATTCCAAAAAATTTTTTTTCTGTAAAAAAAGATTTAAACGTTTTAAAAATACATAAAACTAAGAAAAAAAAATCCCGTTATTAAAAATAAAAATTCTTAAACTCCTAACTATTAAACATTTTTACCGGTTTTAAAATAAAGTTCCGCTAGAAAACATTTAAACATACACATTAATATATGAGAAAACAGTTTTACCATTGCATACATATCAAAAAAAAAAAGAAAAAAAACGTTAATAATTTTAATATATATTAAAAAATTAAACCTTTAATATAAAACTCTTTTCTCCAAAAGTAACATTAACATACATACATGCAAAAACATCAAATTTTCGCCATAACGTCATCGGTGCTTCTTCATAGCATATTCGCCGGCGAAGTAAAATAACTAATAAAACGGCTATATCTATCTCTCTCTTTTAACCACCTCTCTTACCACTCATCTATTCCTTTTCAAAGAATGTAGCACGGTTACGAAAATTTTATAAAAAAAATGGAGAAAAGAACATAAAAAATTTCACATAACCCTCAAAAAGTAACTACTACAAAATAAATTTTTTTTTTTCAAATTTTGCCATTTTTCAATAAATAATAAATGCATAAATACATTAAAGACATAACTACGTATACATTTTGTTACGTTTTTTCCTTTTAGGATAAACGTACGGATTCTTTTGATTGCAAATACCACTTTGCACATTATAAATTCGCTTTTATATTACTCTTTCTCATGACTCTATCTAAAAACATGCGTTGTTGCAAACGCAGCCTTCTACGTTACACTACTGTGTTACTCCGGCGAAACCTGAACTTTTCGCTGCCTTGTTTAGTATCCTCAACCATAAACAGATCTCCCACCTTGCCTTAACATACAACCCAGTCATCCCTATTAATTCTATAGCCACAACTTAAAATCTGCAGTACACTGTAATCATTTTGTTACTGCCTTCCGCTAAACACGTAGAACTCTTCTCTTTCTTATAAAGGTCGTCTTGACAACTATCTACTACTACTTTTATTAAATAGACGTCTTCACTAATTTATCTAGCCATGGCTTCACACAATAGTTTTTTTCTGTTCTCGGAAGGTTTGTACTGCAGTTTCTTAATTTTGAATTGCGTTACACAATTATTTTTCTATCTCTGTACGCATGTCCGAAGATGAGCTCAAACGCACGATCTTCTGTTTTACAGCACACACCTCTACCAACACAGCCATTGAGGTTGCTCAATTTGTGTTAGCTAATTTTTCGTATTATTCTATACACACACACACCTGTTTTTACTACGCACATACAGACAACAACAATAACAGGCGTTGCCAGATCTTATGTTCGTAACAATATGTAAGCCCAATGAATTCCCTTATTTAAGCTTCTGTTATATACAAAAGAGAACACACGTACGTAGACTTCTGACATATCTTGTAAGAGGAAAAAAAGATTTTTTATTAAGTTTGTTAAGTTATTGGCTAAAGTTTTTTGTAGAAAATTAATCTATTGAAAGTATTGTTTTTTTTTTAAAGAAAAGGAATGTACACTGAAGTTATAAACTTTAAATGTCGTTTCTTTGTTTGCAGGTAAATTCCTAAATAATAGTGTTATAGGATAAGAAACCTGTAACTAATATTAAGATCAAGTAATAATAAAATTTATGAAATTCTTTGTTTACAGAGAAACCTAGTTTTGTTTATTTAATTGGTGTTTGCTCCCCGAGAAAATAAAACGCATTATAAAACGACATTTTTTTGGTTTATGATTAAAATGGATAAACTACCATTCCAGTTTATAAAAAAATCAGCAAGTGATGGCAAATCAAATTTTTTGGCCCTAACCTCAATCTCTACAACAGAAAATAAAACGTTTTGTATGCCAGAACACTACCAAGATGTATCATATCACACGGAACTGGTAAAGATGGCAGCATTTAAAAAAATTAGACATCAAACGCGAAGAGTCTGGATTAAACTAGATGAGACGTTATCAGCAGTATATATATATGAAGGAAACAATGTAAAATTTAAAGAATATTTTTTGAAAGAAGTTGAGTCTTCACATCTGCAGAAAAAAGTAGCTGATGAAAGTGGTTTAACAGAAGAAGTGCTAACGAATATATTACAGAAGATCTATACAAAAAATAAGATGTAGTTTGTGTCAAAGATTTAAAGAACTTAGCAGGAAAATTTTTCTTAGGAAAATTTTCAAATATAAGTTCAAATGTTAGTCAATAGGTAAATGATATGGAAGTGAATTTAACCGTCTGGAAATAAAAAAAGATGAAGATAGAATTGAAGTTATGACAGTTTTCTTAAAAACTTCGTGCTTGGACTGGAATAGCTCCATGCTTTTGTTAAATCCAGATCACTCTTAGATTATGCTTTAAAAAAGGAGAGAATTTTACTAGAAACTAATAAATCAATAGACACCAAAATTTTAATTAATTTAATTGCGGCAGGATTGCCGGATCTAGTAACTATGATTTATAGAGAAGACTTGGAGCATACACAAGATTTGTTAAATGAATTAAAAAATCTGTAACGTATAATGAAAAAAAAACTTTCTCGAAAAAAAAGTATAAGTATAAATTTGAAAGAATAGTTTCAAGGGAAAAACCCATGTAAAAAACGGGGCAGAAAATCTCGCTATTATTCGGAGCAATCATGTTGGTTCATGAATAATGAAAAACCCCTCGTAGAAAAGAAAAAAGAAATAAAATATATTCACAACACTCAGATAGAGGCAGAGATTGATGATATGCATCCAAAAAACTTGTAATCTCACCATTAATAAAAGTGAAATTACTGCTACAAAACTCATTAGAGACTAGTGGAATACATGATTCTGGCTCTAATGTTTTTTTTAATAAACTCAAAACTACTGAAAGAAAATTATAATAAATATAATAAACAGTGCGAAAGCCTCTGAACAATTAATAGTGAGAAAAAAAAACGAATGGTATGGTTCGAATAAAAATAAAAATTTTTCGAATAGAAGAAGAAGTAGATATATATTTATAATATATGGTGAAAACTTTAAATATGATGTTATAATTGCGCTTGATAAAAATATTCAAATAAAATCAAGATGAAAATCTATATAATATACAGTAAATTTTAATGAACACTTACACGTAAAAAATTTTGAAGTTTTTATAAACCATTTGCAAATGGAACAACAATCAAAGATAAATAGGCTCATAGATAAATATAAATCAATTTTTGGAAAGGATACGGTACAGTAAAAGACTATAAAGCTCACATTGACTTAACAACAGATAAGTACTGTAGTAAAAGGCCATACAGATGTTCCATAATCTGATCGAAGAATTTAGGGAATTAAATAAAATTGTTATTCCTCAATTACAGCCATTTCCTCTAATTGAAGGACATAAACTCAGCTTTTTGGGCAATTCCATTGAGGATTCAAGATTGACAAAAGACAGGATTTTTAACTCAAGAAGTTCACTTTCAATGGAATATTCAAAGAATATTGAGTAATTTTATAAGAAAACATGACCCTTCAAACTCTACAGTTAATTACATAGATGATATATTAATATTTTCGAAATCATTTGGAGAACATATGAAACATTTAGAGAAATTATTAAACGCGATAATGAAAAAAGGTTTTAGATTGAAATTATCGAAATGTAAGTTTGCTACAGACTCTGTAAAATATTTAGGGCACGTAGTTAAGAATAATTCACTTAGCCCTTTGAAAGACAACTTAGTTGCAATAAAAGAGTTTCCATTTCCCAAAACACAGAGAAATATCCGACAGTTTTTAGGGAAAATAACCTTTTGCAACAAATATATACCGAAAAGTTCAATTATATTCGATACACTACACAATCTGTGAGAAAAGGAATTAAATTTATTTGGTCGAAAGAATGCAATGAATCTTTCGAGAGAGTGAAGAAATTATTATGTTCACAACCTGTATTAGCAATTTTTGATAAAGACTTACCAATAATTATTTATACAGATGCTAGTTTAAAAGGTGTAGCAGCAATTTTAAAACAAACGCAAGAAAATGGTGTGGTGAAACCTGTGGCATATTTTTCAAAAAAATTAAACCAAAGCCAACAGAGGAAAAAGGCTATTTGTTTAGAATGTCTGGCAATAAAAGAGGCTATAAAATATTGGCAATATGGACTTATGAATATATGATTATAAAGGCCAGGCCAGATGATGAACTAGGATACTCAACGTATTACTTGTCTCAGTATGACTTTATCATAAAGTATACACCCGGAAAAAATAATTAAGAAGCTGATTGCTTAAGTAGAAACCCAGTGTTAGAAGCACATGAAAACAATGATGATCAACTAAAAATAATAAATTTGATCAAGTTTGAAGAAATCTTAGCAGATCAAGAAAACAACAAAAAGCTGCAAGCTAACAAAGGAAAATTTACATCAATCCAAAAGATTTATTACAAAAAAGCTAGAAAAAGAGAAAAAATCGTCTTATCTGAAAAATTTAGTATAAATTTTATAAAAAAATCCATACAATTTTTTTTTCATTCAGGACTGAAGCAAATGCCAAAAAAAATTTCGCCTTTTTATACAGCTGATAATTTAACTTATGATATAAAAAAAAATTCCAAAAACTATGAAGTATTTAATTTTATTTTATAATGAAACAAGCACTAGGTTAGTTTTAGAATAAAAATAAAAATATTGCTTATTATTTTTTTTTTTCAATATTTCGCCACACCGTTGGGTGGCATCTTCAGGAAACAGGAAATAATTTTATTAAAAAATTTTATGTTTTTCAAAAACAAAAAATTAGTTCAATTGAAAAAAATTTGACAAATTTTGTTTCATTATAAAATAATATTAAATATAATAAAAGGTCAAAAAACATTAACATTTAACTATGAAGTATGTTTTAAGAATAAGTCGAGAGGTGGAGAAAAAATTGGTCTCCTATCACACTTAGGTCCAGCAGAAAAGCCATTTAAAATAGTTTCTATTAAGATTAGGATTGTATTAAGAGGCTTCAGATCTACGAAAAAGTACCTTCATTTTCTAGTAGATCACTTTACGAGATATGTATTAATTTTAACGTCGAAAACACAGAATGAGCAAGATTTCATAAAACTAATGCGAAAAGTCGTAAATAATTACAAAGTTTTTAAGGTTCTTTCAGATCAAAACCTTGGATTAAATTCGAAGGAATTCAAAAAATTTTTAGCCGGAAAATCTATACCCATTATTTTTACTGCAGTAGACCCACCATTTTCGAATGGAAAAAACAAGAGACTAAATCAAACACTTGCAAAGAAATTTAGATGCGGGATAAATGAAAACAAAAAAAAAAAAAAAAAAACGAGCTTGGACGATAATAGCGCAAGAATGCTATAATTATACAACGAAACCGAACACAGAATTACGGGATTCACAACAAAATATTTATTATAAGGCATACACAGAAAAAATATTCGCTAAAAATAATTCAATTAACAGTCAGATATCTTTTGAAACAATTTTTTTAATTGCCTCAATTAAATTTTTTAATCAAAGCAAAAATATTAAAATGTTTGTATGTGTGCTTTCTATTTTGTATCAGAATGTATATTCTAATACAAAGACTACAACGAACATTTAAGCAATTAGTTAATTTAAAAATAGGTACTCCGTGAGTCTTACTTGCTTTACAAGACATAATATGATTGAAGTTCTTCAAAGTTAACTTATAAGCTTTTTATAATATCATATTTTCAAAAATAAAACAAAATAAAATAGAAAGAAAACATGGAATAATTATAGACTTTAAAAAACATCAATATACATATATGTATGTACATAAAAAATATACATACATATATGTTAGTATATAAAAAATAGATGTATAGAGTAGGCTTGTTAGTTGTTCTTAGTATTGTTAGCAGTGTTACCATTTTAATTTAATTAAACAAATTTTGTAGCTGTTATAGAAATTCAAGAATTTGTATATATTTTTTTTAAGTTTTTTCTTATTTTTTAGCAATGAAAATAAATATAATTAAAAATTCATTTAAGAACATAAAAAATTTAATATGTTGATTTTACAAGATAAAACTTGTATAGAACAAAGTTTTGTTAAAGTTGGTAACACTGACATACATGCATATAAGGTAGCTGCCAGATCTCGATTTATCATATTTATTGACGTTTTTCTTAAGCATAATTTATATATGACAAATTAATCATATAATTGTTTATAAGTTTCTGTATTTTTTGGTAATTAAGAAAAAGAAGACAAAACATATGACTTTTTTGTATGTATGTGTGTTGTATGATGCGTTACAGTTACTTTCTTTTTTTTTTAAATAAATTAAGTCAAGTAGACCAGTCGATCCTACTTTTCAAATTGCAATGATATTAGCAGATTTGTTTGTTTAAGAATTTAAACAAAATAATGGTTTTAAATTCTTACTGCCGTATTCATAGAAAATAAAATAACTTTGAAATGTTTTATGACAAATTTTTTATACAAATTTGTCCTAAAATATATTTCAAATCTATTTTAATTTTCTATGAATACGGCAGTTAGGAAATAAGATAATAAAAATATGGCTTTCAACTATTAAAATAGAATAATTGGTTTTCTATAAAGATTTAGATTTTCAATAACTCTGCTTATTAAATTAATAATTAGATAATTACAATATCGATTTTTTTATACTTTCATCTGGCAGCACTCCGTTTATTATATGAAAAACTAATAATAACAAAATAGAGATGATGGATATGTAGTGCAGTACTCTAATCGCTTTCTTGGTACAATTTTGTTATTTTTTTTTTTTTTTTTTTGTTTTAACTATTAATCATGTTTTACAAACATTTGATAATATTACTTGCCTGTATTGCAAGATTTAATTAAAATCGTTTTCCCTTTCTGACAGTATTAATTTTTTTTAATTTCAATGTAGTAATGTTAATAGCTATTACTATTACCATAATTGAAAAAGTACTAATTCACAGCTATGGCAGTACAATTTGCGGTTTCAATTTGTCATCCCTGATATAAATTGCACTGCGAATACTCTTGACCTGACAATAGTAATGTTTATTCAGTGTTAAGAGTGAATTAATAGTGAAGGTATTGTCCGCATGCGTCGCGTGTAAGTTATCAAAAACACCTAACTGTTTGCTGTGTGTATGCGTTTTAATATACATACTTAACTGTTTTTAAGGTAATGATTTTTATAAGGAAATAAAGCTAAAGTCAAACTTGTGAATATTTGCCAAAATAAATCTAACTATTTTTCAAGATAAAGTTTATTCAAAACAAACATAACGTTTATTAAAATCAACGATTTATATGTAAGTTTTAAACAACAACAACACATCGCAAATTCAAAAAACAATGCTGATGTTTTCAAGTTATGGCCAGAGAACACAAAACCTTCCGACCACCTTTTGGTAAGTACAATAAATACATACATATGAGTATATCAATCAAAATAAAATTTTCTTTTTTTAATTTTTAGATTGATATAGATTTTATCCTCAAGTTTCCAATGGCAAAGAGTTTAGAAGAACGATGGGGTTTCTTCGCAAGAGAAATTTTATTTCTTTTAAAAACAAAAATTACTTGTTGAGTTATTTCCAAGAAATTACTAAATATTGAACATATTGATGAAGGTAAACATTATTTTAACTTCTTTGTTAAGTATGTAAGTATGTTTGTTTAATAATATAATTTTTTCTTTCTTTTTAGAGTCTAAAATTTTTTCAATTTTGTGGTATTGCCACAATTTGTTCCCACCTCAACTTAAAGTAAACACTGATAAAAGTGGAGCTAAATGCAGAAAAAAATTCAGCATTGTGGATTGACAAGAAGATTTTGCTGTTGTTGCTGGCTCTGTAGAAGAACTGGACGTGAAATTAAAGCTTCTACAACTTCAAGGGAACAATATTCAGCCAAGGCTGCTTGTAATCGGGAATGTTTCCAATATTAAGGAAATTTATGTATTTTTTGATAATTTAAGATATCCATTTGTTTCTGTTTTAAAAGCGTTTGATATGCTATTTAAAATATTTTTTGTTTTTAACTTAAGATATCCTGACGTGTCTGAAATTTTTTACAATTTCATTCAATCACTTTAGTATGATTTGCCTACTAATAAGAAGTTTTTAAAAGTCTCCTCTGTTAAACATGAAATTCTGAAATTAAAAAAATAAATTTGTTTAAAATAAAAATAAATTTAAATCTTAATCTTTATTGTAAAATGTTATATATATATATATATATATATATATATATATATATATATATATATATATATATATATATATATATATATATATATATATATATATATATATATATATATATTACGTTTTAAATAAATGTACATACCTACGTATTTATAAAAAACTTACAAAAATATAAACATAAATATAAAAAAACATATTCTTTATATGTGCATACTTTTATTTAAATTTAAATTCATAACTTAAGTTTTTTTATTAAAAGCAGAAGTATTACTTTAGTATATTTTTTTGTTTTTGTAATTAATGTTTTATGTTTAATAAATAAAGAAAAAATAAGAAAATAGCTTCTTATTATTTATGGAGATTAATTTTAAAATACAAATCAATAGTCATTTTATTTATGCAATTAAAATTTTAATTAATATCCGTATCGTATTAAACAAACACTTCAATTGTGCCAATTAAAAAGTTAATTCTTAAGATTATAAAAATATAATTAACTTTATAATTGTGCCAATTAAAAATTTAATAGGCTTAAATATAAGATACAATTAACTTTTTAACTAAGCCAATCAAAAAAGTTAGTATATTAATATGTTAAACTACATTAATGTTTTTAATTGAAGGAATTAACACGTTTGTTTAAAAGTTTTTAGAAAACTTAATTATTTTTTTAATTCGCTCAAATAAACGTTTAATTAAAACCCATGCTTGCTTCTAAATTAAATAATTTAATTCATTCTAAAACATAATGAAATTTCAAATTTACAAATTTATTAATTAATATGATCAAATCGTTTGTAGGCTCAAAATTAGCAAACAGTTTAATTGACATTACAAATTTCTAACAAACTTTTTAATTTTGCATTTTTTCTGTGTAGATAGTACAATATTGCCTGATGAACTAAAAGAAACGGCACACATGAAAACTGGATAAGCAACAGGAGAAAAGCTTTACAGAACACAATAAAATCCCACAATTACAACAAACAAAAATTTAATAAAAATAGGAAACACCTTGAATTTAAAATAGGAGATATTTGTCGCAAACGGTCACAAACTAAATCGAAGAATATGGACGAATTAAAAATTGGGCCGTACAAAATAATGGAACAAATGTCAAAATAAACACAGGTCACAGAGAACTTGAGACAAGTCTTTTTCATATTACAAAAATGCTTTCAGTTCAGCATTTAGATCATAATTTAAAAAAATATATAAAAAATATATTATTTAAATTTTTTCCCCTGAGGAGGGAGATGTAAGGCAAATGAATTCCCTTATTTAAGCTTCTGTTATATACAAAAGAGAACACACGTGTTTAGACTTCTGACACATCTTGTAAGAGGAAAAAAAGATTTTTTATTAAGTTTGTTAAGTCATTGGCTAAAGACTTTTTTAGAAAGTAATCTTTTAAGAGTATTGTTTTTCTTAAGAAAAGGATTTTACACTGAAGTAATAAACTTTAAATGTCGTTTTTTTGTTTGCAGGTAAATTCCTAAATAATAGTGTTATAGGTAGAATAAGAAACCTGTAACTAATATTAAGATCAAGTAATAATAAAATTTATAAAATACTTTGTTTACAGAAAAACCCAGTTTTGTTTATTTAATTGGTGTTTGCTCCCCGAGAAAATAAAACACATTATACATATAATTTCAAAACGTGAAATTAAAATTCTAAATTGCTTCATATCATAAAGTCTGAAATTAATAGCACAGAGAATAATATATTCAAGTTTTCAACACTGGTTTTTATAAATTTGATACATACTATAGGTACATATAAAAAAATTGCTTATGTAATACATATAATAACCACAATACAATAACCACTTGTGTCTCTTATTTTCTTCAACCACTCTTCAATATTTATTGCTCTTAACATTATTGTATAAGTGCAAGTGAATTATATACATACATACATACACACACACACACATACACATACACACACACACATATATATATATATATTTTCGCATTTATTGTGTGCTCATAAAACTTAAATAATATACTACTTTAAAAATTTAACTTTACAAATATCTGAAAATTGTTGATCAAACAATTTCTAATTAAACCTAAGTTGGAACAAAAATACATATTTAAAAATTCAGATAATTTTTTAAGTAAAAACGCATAATTTTCCTATTTTATATAAAAACAATACAGCCAAAATATGTGCTACTGAGCGACGATGAAAATGAATTATTTCGTCACTGCTATCACCTGGTACATTGTTTCGCCGTGTATTGGGCTAATAACTACGCCTTATATAATTTTGCCATGGTCGAATCAATAACCAGGTCAATTTATTCCTTTTTGTCGGTAAGCATATATAAAAAAATTTATACGACATTTTACCTAGAGTTTGACATTTAGTGTAACTACGAAAATCAATAAATTTACAATCACTACCACTTTGAAATTGTTATTTATGAATTTTGAAATTTAGTGATGAAAATCCATTCACCTGTTATGGATTTGCTTCTGTTTCTACCAAACAGAAAATTCAATTAAAATTAAAATTCTTTAAAAAAAAAATTAATTTACAAAAATTTCCAATAAATCAGACTATAAAAACAAAACTTTACTTTAAATTCCAAGTTACAAAAGAAAAACTATTTGCAAAAAACGCTATAATCACATACTTTTCTGATTTATCTGTTGCCGCTAAAAACAGGATAAAATATGTGATGTAACGCAAAACAATTTATTTATTCAACAATTTTTTTCTAAAACAACAACTGAAAATAATTTCTTCTGCTAAAGTGAAGAAGGATGCATAAGCTTTGGTTCTTTTTTATATATTTTTGCTTTACCTACATGAATGACTTTTTAACATATCGTTTAATATTACGAGGGCTGCTATATATATTTTTTGCCTGGCAACACTGAGTGCTGCCAAGTGCAATCTGACATTTCCATTGCAAAGTTTGTCATTTTTAAGCATAATCGTACTCAAAACGTTTTGACGTACGACCGATATATGTGTTGTTTACAGTGACTTGAAAAAATTAATATAGAAAAAATGGAATTAACTCGTGAACATTTTCGTGCCATCATTTTTCACAACTTTCGACGTGGATTATCACGACAAGAGTGCATTGATGCACTTAAATCTTTGTATGGCGATGAAGCACCATCCTATAGCACTGTGAAAAATTGGTATAATGAATTTAATCGTGGCCGAAGCTCGCTCAAAGACGAATTCCGTGAAGGTCGTCCAAAAACGGCTGTTGTGCCAGAGAACATTGATGCCGTGCGTGAACTCATAATGCAAGATCGACATGTGACATACCGAGAGATAGAGACATCCTTGGACATTTCTTTCACCAGCATACATTCGATACTGCATGAACACCTGGCCATAAAAAAAAGTTTGTTCTCGTTGGATCCCGCACAATTTGAAAGTCGCTCAAAAAAAGGCTCGTGTCGATTGCTGCAAAGAAATGTTGCAAAAATACGATTGCGGTGCTTCAAAAGACGTTTATAAGATCGTCACAGGTGACGAATCATGGATCTATGTGTATGAGCCCGAAACGAAACAACAATCGACCGTGTAGGTCTTCAAAGAGCAAAATCCAGCGAAAGTTGTTCGTGGAAGAAGCACTTCGAAGCAAATAGACCATGACAATGCGAGCTCTCACACATCGGCTCAAACCAGAGCGTTTTTGACCGGCCAAAACGTCGAGTTAATGGGTCATCCGCCGTAAAGCCCTGACTTGGCACCTAATAACTTCTTCTTGTTTCCGCACATCAAGAAAAAAATGCGTGGTCAACGATTTTCGTCGCCAGAAGAAGCTGTTGAAGTGTTCAAAAACCATGTTTTAGAGGTGTCTCAATCGGAGTGGAAAAAGTGCTTCGACAACTGGCGCATGCAAAAGTGTATAAATCATGCTGGAGAATACTTTGAAAAGCAATAAAACCATTTTTGATTATAAATATTCGCATTTTCACTATTAGGCCAGAAATATATAGAGCAGCCCTCGTATTATGTAATTTGAAAATAACCATTCATATGCCACGCAGATTTAATGTTTTTATGTCATTTTTTTAGGTCATATCAGCAACAAAAAAGCCAAAGTATCCTCTTATCTCTTTAGCATCGTTTAATCTCTTTATTATGGCCACTACATCCCGCAACGATAGCTCCATCTCACCAAGGGAGCAATTCCTTTTTGATTGCGATCATTTACAGCATTTTGGACAAGATTTCACAAAACTCCTATTGAAGATTAAACCGAGTCAGTTCTTGAGATTAAGGTTAAAGACTTAGACTCCAGATGGACCAAGGCGGATAACTCTTACGCAAACGTTATTATGGTAGCATCTGATTCTTTGGTAAAAACTAAACTTAAGGAAGAGGGCGAATTTCGATGCGTGCTTAGAGGCATAGAGGCACTTCGCAGATACTCGATTTGATGAAGGCAGCTCGAATGGATACTTCGAATGCTCGTGGCTTCGAAGCAACAGCCCGTTGCTCTCTCCCACCGCGAACTTTGTATCAGACAGTTCAAGTAATTGTCTAAAGCTTCCCCCATGTGATACTGAAGTATTCCAAGGCAGTTATGAACAATGGCCCTCTTTTCGTGACTTGTTCACGGCGGTGTATATAAACCACACTAAACTATCTCCAGTTACTAAATTTTATTACCGCATAATTAAGACCAGAGCTGAAGCCGGTGCAATAGTTAAACGCTATCCCCTATCCCATTAACATTTCGAATTGGCTTGGAATGCGTTGCAAACTCGTTATAAAAATAAACGGGTTTTGGTCGACAACCAAGAAAAATTCTATTTGATATTCCTGCTGCAACAAAATAAGATAGCGAATCTGTAAGAAGTATTCAGTCTTCAGTAATTGATTTTCAGGACGCTTGGTATTGTAATGTATCAGTCTGCTATCACAATATTAAAAAAAGAAAAAATATATAGAACAAAATATACATTTTTTTAAATTTATTATACCCTATACTTTTCTTAATTTAAAACCGTGATATGTTACTTAGGATCAATCCCTTCATTTTACTTTTAGTATAAGTATATCATCATTATATCATATTTTACTTGTTCGTTGCAATTGCATTTTTTTTTTGCTTTAGTGGAATCTTTGATCATGTGTCTATATCATGTATGGCAATTAAAAAAAATATACATAATGAAAGACATAACCAATAGTTAGTGAGAAGAGAAGTTACTCAATACTTATATATTTCACTCATTTTCACCTCTTACTTTCAATCAACAGCTTTATGCTAGTTGTAAAAAAATATAAAAAACGACGGTGTATTACAAGGGCATAGGAAATAACTTGGAGCGCAATAAGAGGTTTGATCGAAAGCTAAAACACAACCAAAAGTTCTTTTTTTTTGGCAGCGTAATAGAAAGCATCTACTTTTACAGGTTTAAAAAAATAAACTAAACAACGTGATTTTTGAAAAAAAGAAAAAAAAATAGTTTTGTTTTAAAGTTAAAGTTAAACAAATAAAGTTTTAAAATAAAAGCAAGATAAGAGTAGGCATAATAATTTTGAAAAGGCAGAAAGAAAAACCATTCCTTGGATGCTCCTTTTTATCTTAACTACCAGGACAGCCGCTTTGTAAAAAAGTAAATAAATTAAATTACATGATTATTCGTTAATATAAGTGGTTTTCGTATAAAATGGGAAAAACGATTCCTATCACCACAACCTCGATTGTACCTCTTAATTGTCCCTTATGGTCCAGTTCTTGAGGACTTCTCTCGAAGGGAACATTTTTTATTGCTGTCATAGACGATCGAAGGACACAGGAAGGGGGGATGCAGAAAAAAGGCAACAGTAGACAGGTCTACATATAACCTAGATATGTAACAGCTTTAAAGTGCCAGACATTCCAACTAAGTCGCTTTATTCAACAGGTACATAAAGTTATCATACAACAAACCCTAGCAAAAACACAAAAATATGAAAAAAAACAAGAAAACAGAAAATCTTACCTAACCATTAAACTTAACCAAACTTCAAGTAACGTGCGCATAGTGATATTTTTCAGGTCTTACCTATATTACATTAACATTAAAATTATTCATTATTTATGCTTTTTCTAATATATACTTTATCATTTAACACCTAACAATGCATTTGAAATGTGTATAATTAAATTGCCTAAAAAAAATAATAATATAGTAATATTTGTACATGCCAATTAACATTTATGAGTACACTATTAAAGAAACTCCCTAGCTAACTAACATTTAATATACCATAGAAGATCTTTACCTATTAGAAATAAAAAAACATGGAAGTTTTACACCACCATCCTTTTTATATGCTTTAAATAGTGTCCAGCCATAGCAGCAGAAGGCCTTCCGCAGCGTTGGAATCGAGACCTTACTGTAAGTGAAGATAATTTTTTTAATGCCTGTTGTAGTCTAGGCACTTGTTATTTTTTTATTATTATTGCATTTATTCATTCATTAAAAAAAAGAAACAATTTCATTGACTGCAAGAGCGAAATTAAGAATTTTTTGCAATAAATGAAATTTTTTTCTTGTTACTCTTACACAAGTTATTTAGGTAATTTAAAACAAGGAAATTTTAACTCATGCTATTTATTTTATTTTTGAAGTCTCTTGTGATTACTCTCATTTTTTTGTGGTTGGTGTTAAAATTTCACGGTTGTAATTAGTTTAAGCATTACTTTATTAAAACTTGAATTGTTGATTAAAACTTAAGTACCTATCTCATTGGAAATTTATAAGAGATTATTTCTCTACATATATATATTTTCTTTTTTTTAATATGATTGGAATAAAAACTTAAACATAATGAATTTGTAACTTGTTTTTTTATGTAGAACTATAGAGACGGAGGTAAGGTTTTGTGTGTTAGGGGTTTTCATAAAAATTATTTTCTTTGCCAAATTCGAAAACCACGGATGGGCGGGTTTAGAGGCGTAGCTGTAACACTAAAGCTGAATTTAATATAGAGTCAGGATATAAAGTATTAAAAAATTATTAAGTTAAATATTTTATTTATAAATATATTGTTTGTGTTGACAAAACAAAAAGGGCATTTTTGAATCGCACGTAATTTTTCTTATTGTGTGGAAGTGGACTAATGGAACAAGAATCCTGCCCCCATCTCCCGATCTAGCTAGCAAGCAAGTACATGCGAACTGTTCCACGAACGAGATCAAAACAAAAAAAAGGTTTTTTCATGCTAAAATTGTCCATTACAATAGAAAATGGCGCCCAATTGGGCCCTAAAATAACAGGAGTTAAAAATATTCCTAATTTTATTTCAACTTACATTTGTATATATCTCCTTGTACAGGGATCTCTACCGTAACATCTTTATATATAATTTATATCATAAAAATTTTAGATATTATTATTATTATTTTTTTTTTTTGTTACTATTGGACAAAGTGCTTGTTTTTTTTTTTTTTTGGTGTTAGCCAAAGAATGAAATTTCATCTATGTAGAGTTGGAATTATTGTTTTTAAACTGAATTTTAGTTTCTTTACGATCCGCTTTTATATGGTGAGAATTCATTCCTTTTTGTTAAGTGACAATAGTTAAAAAGAAAAATTATCTAAGAATTAGCTATTGTGATGATTAAGGATGTGAAATTTATTTTTGAGAGAAGAGAATTAGATATACGATTTTATTGCTATTTTTTTATTATTTTAATAAATATCGTCCACTGTTCAATCCTAATTGATATTGACTATTTTTTTTAACCTAGTAGCAAGTCCCCCAAAAACGCATGTTTAGATAGCTCCGTCACATATACATTTATAAATACTTTTCAAATTTGGCAGATATAACTGTAGAAGACTTTTGGCGCACGATGTCAAAAATTACAAGAGCTGGTGGTGATCTTGTGTTTCCAACGTTGCCGAAATTTGTATTTAACTTAATTTTTCTCCCTATTTCATCTGCAAACGTTAAACGAATATTTTTAAAAGTTATCTTAAATAAGAGAAAATATAGGAGGGTATTTAATATACACAAGATTATTGGTTATTGAACAAATGCTCATGTTATAATTTAAAATTTGATAATAATGTTTAAAAACTTATGAAACCTATACATTATTATATTTAAACTTCCGCTACGGTCACATTAAAGTATTTTTTTCTTGTTTACGTATATTTAATATTAATATGCTTATTAATTTATATACGAGTATGTTCATTCATATGCACGTGTCTTTCTAAATTTTGTTTGTTCAAATATTTTGATACAATTATGTGACCGTTCAAAGTTTTGTAAACGCATAAAAATAAAATGTTTGCTAAAACAAAAGGAATAAATTGGTGCTTTGCTTAATTTCTTTAATATATTTGCCTTTGTTTTTAGAAATATAAAAAACTGAAATTTTATTATTTTAGATTATATAATTGTTGGTTTAAAACTGTAAACATATATTTGTGATCTCAAAAAATGTACAATTTAGCATAAGAATTGAATTTTTTGTTATGTTTGTTTCTTTATTTAATGTGTTAAATAAAATATGAATTGTTTTTATTATTTATAATAAAAAAACTACTTTTTTCAAAAAAAAAAAGATTTTTTTTTCAAAAACAACAAGGTGAAATCAAGATTTTTTTACAGAAAATTTCTGGCAGCCCTAATTGTAAGACTACCATTTAAAAAAGAATATCCCGAAAACATTTTTCTTGGCCCATCGCGTTTAGTCGCTCTTGCTCAATATTCTCGTATGGAGAAGACTCTGGAAAAAGATCCTGAACTCCAGTCTCAATATAAAGCAGTCTTATATTCAATACTAGATCATATGAAGTAAAAACCCTCAAACGAAATTGCACTTCAAGGGAAGTATGCATCGTTCTATCTACCACATCATGCGGTAACTCAATCAGAACATAAAAGTTCAAAGCTATGGGTCGTATTTAATGCGTCTCGGAAAACTAAATCCCAGTTTTCCCTAAATGATGTATTATATACTGGTCCCATTCTACAGAATGAGTTAATAATCGTCATTTTAAATTGGACAAAGTGACATACAAAAATGTATCGTCAAATCCTTGTATACCCTGAGGATAGACCGTACTAAAGAATTCTTTTCCAAATGAGACCAATGGCCCTATAAAAGATTACCAAATAATCCCCGCCCCGAATCTATCAATTCGCACTCTTCTTAGGGTAGCTGATGATTCTGAATTTCCCAAAGCAGCATGTATATTGCGCTCCGAAACTTACGTTGATAAAATTCTCTCAGGAAGTAATACTATTGAAGGGGCTCTCGATGCTCAACGACAGCTCATTCATACCCTTAAATCTGCGGGCTTTCCTATAAAGAAAACTATAGCATATAATTACCCAATTACTCGCTGAATTACCTAAAGACATTTATGATTTAGATTTTTCACGCTTTTACGAAGCAAGCTCAACTTAAAACATTGGTCTTAAAGTTGAATGCACTTACTGATGTATTCACTTATAATTTCCCGCCCATTGAGCAGTCCACAAAAGCCACAAAGCGCCAAACTCTCTCTTCTGTGGCGAAACTGTTTGATCCCGCAGGGTTGCTAGCTCCCATAGTCGTAAGAGAAAAAATACTAACGCAACAATTGTGGCTGGAAAGTCTAGAATGGAATGAAGAAGTTTCATCCGAAACACTTCAGAAATGGAACCCTCTAGTTCAAGATCTATCCAAAATTGGAACGATTTCCGTTCCACGTTGGCTTCAATATACCGCACATGACTCAGTACAAATTCACGGCTTTTGCGATGCATCAAAGTCAGCTTACTTTGCAACAGTATACGTTTGTTGGCAAACTAAGGCCTGTGATACCTTCACAAACTTGTTAATAGCGAATTTTAAAGTTGCACCAATAAAAACTGTTTGTCTCCCGCATCTAGAATTCAACGGTGCTCTTTTATTGGCACATCTCGTTAATTACATTAAATAATCCCTCAAATTAAATATTAATGAGATATATTTATGGACTGACTTATCTATAGTTTAAGGATGGTTGTCCGAAACCCCTTCCTCAGGGAAACATTCGGGGCAAATAGAATTGCTCTAATCTATGCTCTAATTCCCGACGCAATATAGTGACACATTCCAATGCACTGCCATCCAGCAGACCTCGGTACTCGTGACTGTAAGCCCCACGATTTAGTACAGAATTCTCTATGGTGGAATGGGCCGCCTTCGCTAAATAAGCCCGCGCCGGAATGGCCTGAAAGAAATACTCTAAAAACGTTAAAAAATCTATCCTTGCTCAAACTTTGCACACAGAAGTTAAAGAAATTTATATTCTCAATAGATTTTCATCATATAGCAGAGCTTTTAGAGTTATATGTTATGTGTTCCGATTTTTTGATAAATCTATTAGGAAAGTAAGGCCTAATGTGGAAATATTAAGTTTAAACTACCTCGCGCAAAAAGAAGTGAAACTCGTAAAATCTCGACTCATATTAATATTTCAGCGAATATTATTTTATGAAGAATATTAATGCTTGAATAATTCTCGAAATATTCCTAAGAAAAGTTCGCTTAGGGCATTTAATCCATTTCTCGATTCAGATTTAATTTTACGAGTGAATGGCCGACTATCACTATCAAATCTTCCCTACAATAAGCGATATCCCATTATTTTACCTGGAAATTCAAGATTTTGCAAACTCTACTTAACATATTTACATCAATATTTATCTCACGGAGAGTGCACTCAAATGTGCCGTATGGCACAAACAGAATTTTATACTCGTATCACTAGACTCAAACCACAGGTCAAAAATATTATACGAAACTGTAAAACGTGCATTATTTATAAACATCAGCCATGCTCACAAACAATGGCACCGCTTCCCCCTGAAAAATGTAATCTATCACTACCATTTCAGATTATTGATTTGATTTCGCTGGACCTTTCGACCTCAAAGTCTTACCTACGCGCATATCTTCGTACAAAAAAGGGTATGTCAGGGTTTTTGTCTACTTTAGAACAAAGGCAATACACCTGCAGCTGTGTTCAGATTTGTCATCAACGGCATTTCAAGCAGCGTTCGCATGCTTTATTGGGAGGCGGGGGCTCCTCCAAAGGGTAGAATCAGATAACTGTAAAAACTTTCTTGGAGCCAGTAGAACACTTGAACGTGAATTTGCCACACTTTTAAGAACCGCAGCTCAAGATTTATCACAAAAATATCTCACAGACGGTTCATACCTCCACACGCACCGCACATGGGTGGCTTATAGGAAACTGCTGTAAAATCCTCAAACATTATTTCAAACGGGTAACAGGTGGCCAAAAGTATAATTTTGAAGAGTTCTCAATCGTTCTCGCTCGAATTGCAGGAGTACTTAACTCTCGGCCCATCTCGGCATAATCAGAAAACCCATCAGATTTAACAGCACTGACTCCGGGTCATTTCTTAAGACGAGCATAAAAAATGGCCTGCCCTGAACGGACCATTACTAGTATGTCGCTTTTAAATAGACGGGAGGGGTTAAAGGCAATCCACCATCAGTTCTCTATCAGATGGAAGGAAGATTACCTTAAAGCACTACACAAGCGGTATAAGTGGCAAAGCGCAATTGGGAACGTCCAAATCGGAAATCTCATCGTCGGTATCGATGAGCTACAACCTCCTTACGAGTGGTGCTTAGGGAGGATTGAAAAAACATACCCTGGTCTAGATTGCAACATATGCACAGCTGATGTACGAATAGCTTCTGGAGTCATAACACGCCCAATTGTGAAATAATGTTATCTTCCTTTTTTTTAATAATGAAAAATCTAAACAAATCGTTTTAAAATAATTACAGTACTCTTAACCAAATAACGTTAAAGAACACTTTTAACACATCTCATAAACACATACACATTCATTCATGATTCTCATATTTAAACAGACTCATCTAAACCCTACTAACCAATTTTTTTTCCTACAGAACTAATCTTAGACTTACGGCAACCCGGAACAGGCAAAGCCGCATTCAAAGCTACAGACAAAATAATCGTTCACGATCCGAACAATAACTTTATAAGTGCGGGTCGTGTAAAAGGTTCCATTCTTTACGCTTTTGTAAAAAATGTCTAAAGATGACAGTGTCAAAAAGAAAAGAAGTGGTCGAGGAGTACCGATATTGTTAAAATTGTTTGGCAAGGATCCACACTGTAAAATCGTGCTCATCGCTTGACACCTGCAGAAAGTGCGATAAACTTCGCCATACGCTGTTATACCGACCACAACAAAACCGGAAAAAATCAAGGACAACTGCGACAAATCGACTGCATCAACAGCCTACCGCACATCAAGATAACCAATAACCAGCTACAACAGCAACACTAGATACCAAGGTGCTAGTGGAAGCAATCCGTTCACTGACAAATGTACTTTGCAAAGCAACCTTGGCGACGCCATTAGTTTCCGGCGCCATGTCCAATTTTATTGGACACATAAATTATAAACTGTCTTCTATAATTTTTATATTAATCTTGAAATTTTGGTAATATATGCCTTTAATTTAATTGAATTTATATGAATTGCCTTGTCAATTGTAAAAGTTATACATTTATAATGTATCGCTAAGTTTTACTCAGTACTTGCTGAACTGCAATTTAAGTACTACAAAACTCCTATTTTCTTTAAAGCCGTTGTTTTTTTAAAATAAGAATTTTTCATGTAAACCACTCACTTGTGAACTTTCAACCTTATCACAACTTACAACATAAGCCCATTTTTTAAACCATTTATTAACCAACCTTAAAAATTAAAGTTTAAATAAATTGTACACTGTGAGTTTGAAAAAAGAGTATATTAACTTACGCCAATCATATCTAAAAGATATTAGTCAATATCGGTAGAGAAATTAAAAATAAATTCAATTCATTTCAGACATATTAGATGGATTTTCTTCATATAACAAAGCGCTCAGAGTTTTAGCTTATATGTTTCGACTTTAACATAATGGCTTGAGAAAATTTCCGTCAGCCTTTAATTTCACTCAAATAGATCTCACGCAAAAAAAGTGAATTTTGTGAAATATCGCTTAATCACTCTAGCCCAAAAAGCCCACTATCTCAAATAAAAATCCATTAGAAACTCTTAAGCCCATCCTGGACTCACTCAACGTTTTACGAGTAAATGGTCGCCTCTGGAATGCATCGCTCACATTCAACGAGCAATTCCCAATTATCTTGCCAGGAAATTCAACACTTTGTAACCTTTTTTTTTTAAATTACTTGCATAATTTTCTTGCTCACTCAGAATGCAATCAAATGTGTATAATGTTTAGAACTGAGTTCTACATATCCCGATTAAAACATCATATCAAAAAAGAAATGTATCATTGCAAAATTTCCATCATATATAAGCAAAGACCATGTTTCAAATCATGGCTCCATTGCCTCCATATAGATGAAATCTCACAGTTCCATTTCAAAATTCAGGAATAGACTTCGCCGGAACATTCGATCTCAAGAGCTCCGCTCTAATGCAAGTGTTTGTATGTTATAGCACGAAAGCCATACACTTGAAAGTATGCTCAAATTTAACCACAGCAGCCTTCAGAGCAGCATTTACTCGGTTCGTTGGAAGGAAGGGACTCTCTTTTAGGCTATAATCAGACTAGAGATCGGTTTCGGTTGCGTAATTTTCGGGTCTACTTAAACAAGCACTTAGTTTCTTAGACTTGAATCGTTTATGTTTAAAAGCAAAAAACAACACTCAGTTTATGTCCTCGCCATTTTGTGGAAACATGAATGTTCTGACAGCGTCGTTTAAGGTTTGAAGCTATTTTTGCATCAAAGCCAACTTATTGTTAGCGAAACAAGTGTTTTATTCAATTGTAAAATAGTTTTCTACTCGATGTTTTTTTGTCCAAACTTTTTTTTGAATGCACGTAAAATATAGTGTCGAACATGTATTTGTTTTCTACCATGAATTGCTACTTAATTTTGTTCCTTTTTTCCTTTTTCCTTTTTTCTTTTTAGTATTAGTTTTTGTTATTTTTTTTGAATTAAGATTTTGTTATGTCCTTTTTATTGTTTTAAAAATAATTTTTTCATGAAAATGTAATTGTTTTTATAAAATGTTACTTGTTATACTTTTTTATATATATACATAAATAATTTTTTTTTTGGAAAATAGAGACTGAAAATTAATAAAACAAATTATATACTTTGGATTTCATTATTTATATTTGGAGAAAAAGTTTATAAAAAAATATATTTTAAATCTATGTACATAGTATATGTGTAAATATAGTTTTAACAAAAATTTTGGTTGCTTGTAAAAAATTTTATTAAAAATTTTGTTTTCAACTTGAAAGTTTTTAGAATCTCCATATCAAATGGACTTCCCCATTAAATCATTTTCACCAATGGAAGTAAAAACGAAAATTTCTCAACTCAACAATAGAAAATGTCCAGGACATGATAAAATAGATCCACTAGTAGTCAAATCATTTTCAGAAAAAAGGATTATATTTTTAACATTAATATTTAACTCCATTTTAAGATTATCATGCTTTCCGTTTAAATGAAAATGCGCCGAAATAATAATGATTAAAAAACCCAATAAACCTGAGAACTTTGTTGCTTTGTTGGCTTTCGTCAAGGGCATGGAACTCCGGAGCAATGTCATCGGATTGTCAGAGTTATAAGCGATTCATTAGAAAGAAATATGTACTGTGCGGCGGTGTTTTTAGACAATAAACAAGCATTTGATGGAGTATGGCATGAAGGGCTATTATATAAACTTAAACATATTCTACCAGCTCCATTTCATAGCGTATTGCGATCATATTTACAAGATCGAACATTGGAAAGATCAAATAAAGGCTAAGAGGGATCACCTTAATATTAAAACAAGAAAAATGTACTGGTTACTAGAACGAAAATCTCAGCTTAGTTTAGAAAATAAAGTTAAACTTTATAAGGTAATTTTAAAGCCAGTGTAGACCTATGGTATAGAACTGTCGGGAACGGCGAGTCACTCAAATGTTGAAATATTGCAGCGTTATCAGTCAAAAACTCTAAGAAAAATAGTCCATGCACCATGGTATATGACAAACAAACAAATTCACAAAGACCTCTAATCCCTTCTATTATGAATGAAATAAATAGGTCTATCTCGCGGTACATTAATCGGCTAAGTAACCACTGCAATGTATTAGCAATCACCTTATTAGATGAAACAGAAGAAGTTAAGAGACTGAATATATTTCATATATTAGATCTCCCATATAGAAAATAAAACTCTCATGTATTAGTTGTAGAAATAGTGTAATAAGCTTGTTGAAGTTTAATACATATATAATGTAATGTAATGTTATATTTAAGTTATCAGATTTACTAAATATTGCAAAAATAGATTGTAAATAAGAGAAAATAATAAAAAAAAAAAACTTGAAAGTGTTTCTCATACCTACGAACAAATTTTTATTGCTAGCTAGAAATAAAAAAATGCTTATATGTTAAATAGATAGAAAATCACATTTGTAGGATTTTCTTATTGTTTTCATATTTTTCTGCATAGCGCTTTTTTACTTTTAAGTGGCTCGAATTTTTTTTTGGTAAAACTCCAATCAGATCATTTACAATAAAGCCGTTGTGCAAAAAAATAACTTTTTGTAAACGAGACGTTTTGCTTCAATACAAATCTCTTCCAGCCTAATGTTGAAAATGATTTACGCTTGATGTTGCATTTTGTGTTTTTCTATAGGTCAGGCAGGCGGCCGTGTTGCCACAGCCCACTTGAGTCCACTGATTTTTGTTTGTGTATAAAAAGCAAGGAGTATTAATTGATGTAATACTAGTTCGTGTTGTTCTTAAAATTCAACTTCTGTGAACAAGACGGCTTGATCATACGAGTTGCAGGTCTCTGATTCAGACAATGGTAGAAATTTTGTCAGAGTAGAATTATATAACTCATGGGTTCGAATGGATATTTATCCTACCACACGCGCCCCACATGGGTGGATTATGGGAAGTGGCAGTAAACGGTTTCAAGTTCCATCTAAAGCGCATTTCTCGTTCACACAAATTTACCTTCGAGGAATTCTCTACCATCCTAAGTCATATAGAAGGGATTTTAAGCTCACGACCACTTTCAGCAATGTCAGCGGACCCTGCCGACTTTTCAGCACTTACACCCATTCTTTCGATGGAATGAAGAATATCTAAAGTCACTTCACAAACGCTACCAATGAAAAATTCCACCTCAAACTTAAAATCAGATGACCTCGAATGGCAATTAGGTAGAATTTAAAACACTCACATTGTTGCCGATAAAAATGTCTGCTAGCGGATATTAAAACGGCAAAGGGCCTCATCAAACGACCCATAGTTAAGTAATGTTATCTTCTATTAGTCAGTAATGAAGACATTTAACTCATAAGTACTCTTTTAATTTTAGTTTCATTCAGAAGTCTCCATTGTCCGTAAGCTCTACTAATTACATTTATTTCTTTATTTTTCCTTTTTTTTTGCTTTGCGTATAGTTATAAGGAACATAAACGCAACAACAACAAATATAGACCTGATCCTGAACTGAACCAACGTAGTCTATGCCAACATTACCACTCAATCCGATTTTGCAGAAGATTTTAGACATCAACGTTAAGGCAAGAAACCGCATAGTCAACAAACACAGATATTGTGTCAACTGTCTGGCTAAAAGCCATGACGTCAGAGCATGTGCGCTTGTAGATATATGCCGTAAATGTTATCATCACACCTTGCTTCATCAAGGAATTCAAGCCAGGCTTTATACAAAAAGGATTGAAAGGGTTAAATCAAAGTCTTCTTTAACAACAACTAACTACCACTCTTCAGTCAAGTCCAGCTTCCCACTCAGATACGTCCATTAGTCCTTCATTGTCACAGCACCATATATACAAAGAACCTGCCGGTACCGACAGTTCAGTAGCTTCGAAACAGCCAGCTTCATCATCAACGCATCATTTCCGAAGTTTCCATTCTTTAGCAGAAGTTCTGTGTGAAAGAGCTTGAAACCCTTCTTCTGGTGGCCCGAATGTATAAAATCGCTGATTTTATACCGGAAATTACAGCTTAATTATCGTTTTTTCCTATTCTCATTATTTAAGAATGTATTAAATATATAACAAAAATATGTAACATATATCTTAAGATAAAACTATTGTGATTGAAATATTAGTTTAAGCTTAGAAATGTTCTTCTGGTGAAATACTAACTGTTCGAACATTCGAAGAAATTGAAACATCGTAAAACTAGGCTTATTTGCTTCAAAATATGAAATTAAGTCTCACTTCTATTTGATCTTTGCAACAGTTAATAACAATCTACAAACTAAAGTTACATTACCAAATTATAAGTATTCTAAATAATTTGGCTTGTTAAACTTAAATATATAATTAATCTCTTGAAGCCTAAATTTGTACAATTTGTTAAAACCTTTAACCTAATTGGATTCAATTAATTTACATTTAAAATCCCAATTAAATCCCAATTTTTTTACAATAAAAGTCAATTTGTATCGAAATCAACATTTTGTTTTTTGGATTTTCCCTATCCTATCAACACAACATATTGGAGAAGAAATATTTGGTGCCTGTCTGGAAGATCTTAATCTATTTACAGTCTACTCATTATTTGACAGCCGTAGGTCATAATTGGTCGAATACACATATTGTTTAACAAAGTTTTATCTTTTATGTTCAGTTTGGATCTTCTATTAAGTATAGGAAATAGTGCCCGACCACTCTTTTTCGGTTTTTCACAAATGAGGCTAACATGTTGCCTTAATTTTAGTTTCTTATCTAAGATAATGCCCAAATACTTAATTTCCAATTTCACTGGAATTACATTACCATGACTGAATATAGCATGAGTAGGTATAAGCTTTGGAGACTTATTGTATGGAAAAATAATGGCTTTTGTTTTAGTACCGTTCACCTTCATTTTCCATTTATTAAAATATTTTTTGCTTGAGTTTAAGCTTTCTTGCATATTCTTAACTATAGCGTTTCAAACTTTACCGCTACACATAAAAGCGCTGTCATCTGCATAAAATGCAGCATTTTGATTTCTGCGTAGAGTAATATCTGACGTATACAAAGAATACAGTGTGGATGATAAAATACAACCTTTCGGTAATCCCACCTGAAAACTTTTTTCATTAGACGACTAGTTGTCTACGCACACTACAAATGAACGCCTGTATAAAAGCTTTGAATAATCTTTTGTAAATACAATGAAAAGCTAAAGGAATTGATTTTAAACAAAAGGCAATTGTGCCATATTTTGTCGAAATTTTTTTCGATGTCAAGTAAAATAATACCTGTACTCCTACTATTTCTTTTTTATTTTTAATAATATTTATACTCTTTTTAATTGATGTACCGTGGAGTGCTCTTTACGGAAACTATTTTGTTCAGCAAATTCAACAATTCTGTTGTGGATGATTTTTTCAAAGACTTTATCTAATAAACTTAGAACACTTATGGGTCTGTAACTGCAGGGCAGTTTGGGATCTCTTCCAGATTTGAAAATAGGAATCACCTTAGCTTTTTTAAATAATAGTAAGCAGTAGTTAAATAGTTTGCTTAAAGTTTCAAAAAAGTTTCCGGCATATATATCAGAATAACACTATTTATACATAGCCAATTTCAAAATAACGAAATAATGTGTTCTTTCGTATTCTAAGCGAAAGATAACTGATTTAAATTTCACAAACTTACTCCTAGGCGAACGATGCACAGTGGTCCAAATGCTCAATCTAGCCGGAAGAAAGTCCTAACTCGCTTTTGAAAAGCCGCAGTGACATGAATCTTTGCATGTACATATATTTTATCAGTAAAAATACTCACCAAAAAAATGGGCGCAATCTGCAATGGGCGTGGCAGATTTGCTGTTAAATAAATAAAACCTAATAATATTTCTATCTTTATGTAAAACAATATTTATTTATTTTTCTAAAATTTAGAATTTTTATCACAAAATTTGATTAACATTAATTGGAGATATAGAATGAAATAATTGAGTTGTTCACGGTTCGTTGGTTATCAAGTTATGTGTTTAAAATATTATATTTTCAACAACAAAATATATAGTGGCAAAAATATTTTCCACATTAAATCAAAAAACAACAGAGTATGCTTGCTTTAATCTGATTCACTTTCTGAATCGAGAAATTGCTCTGGTATAGAAGCATCAAAAAGTAACGCAATAACTTCTTCGCCCAAAGGTTTAATACTGAGAGAACGAATAGAAGTCTTTGTTGAAAAAGAGGAAATAAGAGGATCTGAAGAAAAAAGAAGATAATGAAAAAGATCATGCCGACATTTCAGAAACATTAATCCCATCATTTGGATAGCATTCCTATTTCGCAGCCAACAGTTTATGGTAAGAAGGATAGATATCAGTGTTATGGTTTTTAGCACCTACACGCAAAAGACTATAGGTGAGTCTTGTGTATCCACCATCGATATACAAAACTAATGCCTCCTCATTTGTGTATGGTGTTGGTACTTTTGGAGAAAAGCTCAACTTTTTTTTTATTTTTCATTTGATGGAGAAGAGTCTTGGCAATGCCCGCAGCGACTCTTTTCCAGACTTATAAAGACTTGTTGCAGCAGCAAATGTTAGCTCTTCTGGGGACCAAGTCTCTAATAAAGGTGCAACTTTTGTTCGGTTTGCTCTGTCACTTTTTTCTTAAAATTCTTTCGAAGGTCTACCATAGCTTGATGTCGACGTAATCCGTCATCCTGAGATGCGGAAGAAGGCTTAGTTGGAATTGCAAAATGTCCATCTAGCTAATGTCTATTTGTAGCCTCAAAAACCCTCTTTGTTCGATTGGCTTGAGCCCAGTTCTTAGCTAGAAACCATACAAACGTTCGAGCAGATTGCTTCACTTGTTTGCAGTAGTTATCCGTTTCATTATTCTCAAGCCCGATTTTAGCAAAAACATATGATACAACAACATTAAGTTTTTTATTTTGTTGTTTTTCAATACACCAAGCATCAAATAGTTCCCTCTTAGTAATGGACATTTTAGACTGTAAATCAAATATTAAGCAATTAGGCAAAAACTGGCAGCTAATTTTGAAAACATTAACAAGATACCATCGCACAGATTACAAAAACATAAATAACAGAATTAGAGTTTGATAGATTCCCATTTAAAATTCTAATTAAATTTGGACATTGAACAAAATGTTTACATATAAAACACACACTTGTAAAACTGCATTTCTTTTCTAAACAAAACATTTTATTTTAAATATAAAAATAACAAAATTTCTTCCTACCTTTGCTAAATTAATTTCAACACAAAAATATTTTAAAAAACTTTATTCTGATTTTTTCACGACGACTTTAATTGCGGTATTAAACATCAACTGAGCAGTTAATAGAAAAACAAAACAGCAATTACTTGTATTTAAAAGAAGAAAGCAAACCTGAAACAAAAGTAAAATAAATAAAAAATGTACCGTTATGCACAGTGGACACTTGTTAACCTATTATCAAACAAAATAATTAATTTTGAAATAATAAAAAAAAATTACTTTCTTCCGGCTAGATTGAGCATTTGGACCAATGTGCGATGGCTCGAACGACAACTGTGAAGAAAGTGTTGTCAACACTGCGAACGCAAGTCTCAAAATCAGTCACTTGCTATTTTATGTTCGTGTAAATAAGGCCATTAAAAAGAAATATGTTTGCTTTAAAAATGAACTAAAAATTATAAATCAATAATGGATAACAAAAGGTAAGTTAAAAAATAAATCAATGTGTTAAATTATTTGATTTAAAATTAAAATTGTTTTTTGCAGTTTAAAAAAATCAAAAATGCAGCAACTGCGAACACTGGTGCAGTATATGGAAGAAAACCCTGAATAAGCCAGGGAGCTACGGTGTATGGTTCAACAAAGCTTTCAGTAGATGAAAAGTGAAAAGAATTTGTCCATGAATTTAAATTTACTTGGACCCCCTACACGTATTATTGGCAAATGAAAAAAGTATTGGATTTGCTTTCAACTAATTGGTTTTATTATCATAGTAATTTGATTAGCTCGAGTTAAATAAATATCGAAAAAATTAATTATATTTAAAATATATTATTTACAGTCTTGGGCAGATTTAAAGTCACGGACAATCAAAAGAGTCTAAAGGTGTTGGCCTGTACCGTTACTCAAGTTCAACGGAATTGAAAGTAATTATTGGCAGAACGTTACTAATGTCGTCAGCTGCAGTACCTAGTGCTTCAGTGTTTGGCTGCGAGACTCATTCAATTTTTTTGTGGCATTGGTGGAGTCACCAACAAAGTTCAGTAAAACTATTGCTGTGGTTACATCAACTAGGAAGAAAAGTTTTATTGAGAAGCCAGTGTCACCTGAAAGTATCCAAATAGTGCACAAGAAGACGCAGGAGCACGCCAGTAGTACAAAACAACACAATATTTTTATGAGTGATTGCGATAATAAACGTGCAGCTTCCCACTCAGTAAAGATTTTGATATCATTAGTTTTGTTACATTCTATTTAATCTTTATTTTGTTTTTTTTTTTTTAGTTAAATTAATTTTTTAAATATGTACATAAGTATGTAAGATTGACCAAGCAAAGTTGGACATACTTTCTTACGTTTATATATTTATCAAAGAAGTAGAATTATTACTTTACTATAAGGACTTTTAAGAAAATAATTTGGCGAGAGTAATTAAATTTTTTTATTATCCCTGCGTAAATCCTTTGCTAGATAACAATAAAAGTTAAAAAATATGTACAATGAACTTTAAAAACACAAATACATTTATTAAATAGAAGCAAAAATTATGACTCAAAACGTAAATGAGTTGGCTTAAACGTAAAATATATTTTGAAATGATAAAAAGGCAAAGAATCGAATCATATTTCACTTGTTATTAATTCTTGGTTATTTTTTCAAGGTTCTTTAATTGCTGTTAAAGAAAATTGTTTATCAGTGAAGCATTATTTTCTTGCTTTTTTTATTATTGATTAGTTTTTTAATTGCTTAATACAAATTATTTAATTAATAACACAACAACTTAAGTATATTTTTTATTTTTAGTTTGTGGAATTTGTACGCAGCTAATCACTGCTATGCACGGCTGCGTTTGCTTTCAATTAAATAAGAAGTATTTCTTAAACTTTTTAAGAAAATCGCTTAAATGTACAGACATTTTTGATCTGGTACCACCTGGGTTTCTTAAATCGTAAGAATAAAAAATTTATAAACGTAAGTGTAGGCGAACGAAAGTGAGTGACACACAGAAAGCCAAAAATACTCAAAAGAGAGTGACTGACTTTCTTTCGCTTAAATTTTCTTTCGTTATTGTGAAATCGGCTAACAATCTAGGCCAGGGGCTTTGTTATTTTTTCACTTCCGCGAGATCTGTAAATTCAATATAATCATTGTTAGAAAGGGCTAGGTTGTTAAGTTCACGTACGTAACTCCAAACTACCCCATTTAAAGGAGATGTATTGTTAACCGTGATAACATGATTACTACTGAAAACATCTGCAATGGCATTTGCTTTTTCTGCATTAGTTTTTAAAACTTCATCGTTCACACTAAAATCCGAAATAGTAGAGCTTTTGTTAGTTTACAAAGTTTCTTGGAACCGGATGGCAATTTCGAATTAATTTAGACCATGCCACATTTCTCTCCCTGTTCAAATGAAAATGAATTAGTTGATTCAACTGCTTTAAAATGCCAATTAAATGGATTCTACAGTTTGGATCTCTACATCTCTAAAGTTTACGATTATATTTGTTTCGCCGAGAAATAAACATTTTAGATGTATAGAAACTTCCTTTTGCCAGGAATTTTTTGGCCAACTGGAACCTTATCATAAGCTTCTTTAATGATACTAATCAATTTATTTAATGAATGATCAAGGTCCACATTGTTTTTTTCACTTTGGCCCATTGTGTAAAACGTAATTTCATTCTAGACCCAATTTTTTATTTTTGGCCAATTTGTGCGATGTACAATGGGACTATAACTGTGTGATTATGAGGTTGACCAAGTATATAACATGATATGGGTACATAGTCAGATTGCAATTAATTCGGATGCAACACTAAGGACGAAAATGGATATTTGTGTTATTAAGCAATAAGTCTAGGGTGGATGGTTGAGTCGGAATCATGTTTTGTCCGAATCTGGTGTGATAGAATATATACTAATAAGAACTAAGATGAATTCTGTAGGGTTCTTTGTAGTACAATTCCAATTCACATGTAAAGCATTGAAATCACCAAAAACAAAGAAATCGTTTATGTTGTTGGTAGTCCAATATAGCAAAAATTCAAAATACTGAAACACCCGACAAGACTGGTCTAGTTGTACACATCGATGTTTTTTATTGTTTAGAGAAAACTTTGTTTTTAACAATTATTGATAAGTTTTCTAAATTTGCTCAGGCAATAAGAATTCGAAATAGGTCTTGGGTGGAATTCAAAAGAGCATTAATTCAATATATGAGCACTATTAGGAAAATGGTAACTGACAATGAGTTAGGTTTTCAAGCGTTGCATTGACTGAATTTTTAAGGCAAAATAACATCGGAGTTCATTTTATTTTAAGTAATAATTATACATCTAATTCAGATGTGAAACGCCTTCATAATACTATGAATGAACATATCCGTCTTCTTAGCCATGAGCCAAATAGAGATAGTGATAGGAGAAAATTTATAAGATAATTTACTTTTGGTTTGATTTTCAAAACGGTTTTATAAAAATGGAAGACTATCCGACAGAAAACAGAGAATTATGGCATTAAAGGATAAGTCAATTTCCAAATTAAATCGCACTCGTGAGGAGAGCAAAATTTAAACAGGGCAAGTGTATATAAAAAGTCAAAGAGAAGGAAAAAAACCATATACAATTTTGGAAGGTTTGTGCGCAATAAGCCTAGAAGACAATAATTTATGTTTATTACTGTTTAGGATATGTAAGACAAGTCCTCGGAGCTTCAAATTAATGACGGGGGAGTTATATGTTGTAAGGACCAAAACTTAAGAAATTTTGGCCTACACCAAAAAAAAAAAAAAAGTGGAAAGAAGGATTTATATTCATCTGTTGGGGGCGAATACACATCCGTCACATAACCATGTTCTTTTCAGGTAAAAGCCGCGGCAGAGAAGTCTACGTGTAAAGCGGCAGAGACACTGAGAATGCAACAAGATAACAGCAGCAGAGAAAAGTTATGTAGTTTGCAAAAATGCAAATGAATCGGTTTGACACAACTTAACTATAAAGATGCAGTTTTGTAGTTAAACAACAGCATAAAAGGCGAGAAGGAAAACAAATCAAGCTTTTATTTTCTTTTCTGTGGTGGTAAGCAGAAACAGACGTTGGAAAAATAAAATAATAAATAAAAACAAAGTGAATAAAGTGATTAGTGAATATGGTAAAAGAAAAAGAATTAACTAGTGATGACAGCCGTGCGAGTAGTAAGTAATCACGTTAGATTTATACCAACCCTAGAGAGAGAAGTTGCTTAGGTAGAGCAAGGAAGATTTATATCCGACTTTATTCGATCGGACTTATATCTGGTCTTTTTAATCGAGATTTCTAAGAGGTTTATACCCAGAAGTCAAGGGCTTGATTTACATCAAGAAGGCAGGGACTGGACTTAAATCCAGAAAATAAAAGAAGTCGGAGTTTAGAGTTGGTAGGACTGCGGGCATTGTCACTAGAAATTCTTGCTCTTGGTTTAAGAAAGTGTAAGCTAAGTGTACTAAGCAGAGAACAGAATAAGTAAAGTAGAATAAATCCCAATAAAGTAAAGAATATACAAGTAGAAAATATTGTAGTCATTGTTCAATAAAAGGTGCATAAACCTAATTGAACTGGGTTCAACCACTAGTATTTGTCCAATAATAATCAAATGCTATAAAAAAATATGCTTACATCATATTTTGTTATAAACTAACAGTACATTGAACCATATTTTTGCCAAACAAATAACCTTGAAACTTATAAATTACTGTATAAGCGTAATTAATTTAAAGTTAAAAATTCTAAAACAAACCAAACAAAATATCAAGTTGCAATTGTGAATAGGACAAAATAATAGGTATGCAATTCAATGAACTCTAAAATAAGCTGAACAGATGTTCCATAAAAAGGTATGAGAGTTAAGTTACAATTATTGTTTATTGTTTATTGTTTATTGATTGGTTTCCTGCACAACAAGACAAGTCTTATAATTATAGTGCAAGAATTTATAAATGTACATAAATAACATTCACATCAGATGAAATTAAAATCAACATAAATAACATTTAAAAAAAAATTTATAAAAACTTAAAGTAGAGAAATTTTTAAAATACATACATACATAAGTATATTATCAATACAAAATTAACTATTTCTAAACATATCAAACAAAAGTTTTCTAAAATGCATAGCGTTGCTGTTCTGTTGTAGGGAATGTGGAATCATGTTTCAAAGACGAGTAGCATTTAACATGAATTGCCATTCAGATACTAGGCTATGATGCTTTGGTATTAAAATGTTTCTTCCTCGAGAAGATCTTGCAAATTTAATGAGATCAAACAAATATCCGGGTTGCTGGGTGGATATGATTTTGTGTAAAAATATGAGAACTCTAAATTTTAAGAAATTTTCGAAAGATACTCCGAGGATTAATTTAAAGTACGGTGATATGTGATCGTAGCTTTTCAATCCATAAACATATCTAGTGATATTATTAAACAAAACATTAAGTTTAGATTTGCTTACGGAATCACAATTTGCAAAAAGTTCGCAGCCATACGTAAGTCCAGGAATCAGGTATGTCTTGGCAAGTAAGATTTTGGCGTGTAAGATTTTGTAATCCATAAAGTTCTTAGGTTCAAGTAAGCTTATGCAACTAGGCCTTGTATATGATTAGACCACGTAAGATGGTTGTTAAAAATCACACCAAGGTTTTTTGCAGACTGAACTACGGAAATTTTGTCATTGTTGATTTTAACTTCATATGGAAAGTTGGGCGTGTAAGACTTTTTATGGATGATTAAACACTTAGATTTTTGTGGATTTAGACAGAGACCGTTTCTTGAAGCCCACGAGTATATCTTATTTAGGTCATTATTGATTTTAATTACAGTTTCCTGGATGGATTTTACCGTGCAACTATGATACAGCTGAACATCATTTGCATACATATGAACTTTGCAGTGCGACAGTTGTTGATGTAAATCGTTTGCATACAGCGAAAAGAGAAGAGGTCCTAGAATAGATCCTTGAGGCACCCCTTTAAGAAGCGGTAATGATTTAGAACGTACTCCATTAAGAAGTAGTGTTCTGTCATTTGACCTGTCCGCACGCGTTTTTGTGTCGTCGTTATTTTAATCTATGTTGTGTTTTTAAATTTAGTGTCAATTTTTTTTTACTTTTAATTAAATGTGCCATAAAAAAAAAAAAATATACAAAAAATAAGAACAGAAATTTAATCAATTATAATAATAATAATAATAATAATAATAATAATAATAATAATAATAACAAAAATTAAAAATCAAAAACATAAAACCAAAAATTATCAACATACCTACATATAAGAAAACAAACAAAAACAATAAATTCTTGTAACAGTTTACAAAAAAGAAAGAAAAAAAGCAACCAAAGAATTATTTACAACAACAATACATATAAAATCAACAAAGAAAAAAAAAACATATCAGTTCAAGACAAAAAAAAATACAATACTAATAACAGTGATGGCACGACAAGTCGCATGTGACCAGCTCAGGGCTTTTATGGCTCTTTGCGACGCAAATTGTACCACAAATAGTACCTTTCCTTTTTCCTAGTTTTTTTTCCTCTTTTTTATAGTAATTGTAATTTTATTTTACTTGCACCTTTGTGGTGACTGTTGTTTGACTAGTTAGTGGCGAAGGTATAACACTGGTCACTAAATAGTCACAAAAACATCAGTTTTTCACAGGGGTGTTGGTATTATAAAATAAACAAAAGGTTTGAGTCTTTGTATTTGTAATGGCAGGAAGATTTAGAATCGATTTCTGCAACATACGTGGATTAAGAGCGAATTTCTTCTCTGTGTATGCACACAGTTGTCTCCATCGGCCTGATATTTTCGCCTTATGTGAGACCCAGGTATCTGAGGATGCTGATCCACAGGATTTTCATTTGCCTGGGTACTCTCTTCTACCTTTTTTTAGTCTACATAGAGGCCTTGCGATGTACATTCGTAATGAAGTCGTGTGCCAGTGCCAGCAATCATTAGGCACAAATGATCCTGAATTTAACTGTCTTTGGGTTAAATTCAAAATCTGGTCACACTTCTTACATTTCGGGTTTTTATACAGAAGCCCAAACGCGGGAAGGGATAAATCTATTTCCGGCTTCGATGCCCTTTCCGATTCCATATCTAGAATCCTAAAAAGCTGACCGAACAGTGAAATTGTTGTTGCTGGTGATTTCAATGTTCACAACTCGTTTTGGATTCGCCATTCGAACCGAACAACCCTAGAGGGCCAATATGTTGAGCTATTCGCCGCGCACAACCACCTCGCGCAATTAATTAACGAGCCAACACATATTTCGTGTGTTGAAGGGCAACAACATAATACTCTCGACTTTTTCCTTACCTCACACCCTGATAAGTATGAGGTAAGTATTCTTGCGCCTCTCGGTAACTCGGATCACTGCACCATTTCCGCCTCCTTTTCGGTCGCTAATCTTCATAACGTTTCAAAAATGGCCACGAAACGTTTAAAATATATGTACGAAAAGGCTCGTTGGGCTGAGCTCAACGAATTTTTTCGGCATTTTAATTGGAAACTTTGTTTTCTGGACAATAAAGTCGATGCCATGGCAGAAATGGTTGTGAACATTATTTTGCTTGGAATGAAAACTTTCATTCCATCTAAGCAAATCCGTGTTAATCCAAGAAAGAATTCTTGGTTTAATCAGACGTGCAAAAATGCAGTCAGATCCAGAGAGAAAGCATTCAGTATATGGCGGTGTAACAAAAACGCCGTAACTGATTTGCTACGCAAAAAGGCGAGATCTTCGTGCGCCAAAGTACTAAGACGCGAAAAAGCTTTATACGAGCAGCGCCTTCGTGCTAAAGTTTTTACTACTTCTCGGGGTAGCAAGAGCTTTTGGTCATTCGTTAAAAGAGTGAAGGATAATGCTAGTTCCTCAATTCCGCCTCTTTTAAAGGATGATCAAATAATTAACGACCCGGTTGATAAAGCTAACGTCTTGGCTGAAATTTTTGCAAGTAACTTCTACTTGCCGGAGAGCAATCAACCACTGCCCGCACTGGAAAGAGTATCAGTAACTATGCCAGATATATTCTTTCGAGCACGTGCAGTTAAAAAGGTTTTAGCGGATCTCAACATACACAAGTCCCCTGGTCCGGATGGAATTCCAGCACTGGTCTTGAAGCAGTGCTCTTCGACGTTAGCGCGTCCATTAGCAAAACTTTTCAACATTTTGTACCATGTTGGTGAGTTCCCATCATGTTGGAAGATTGCTGATGTAACACCAATCCCCAAAAAGGGAGAGGCTAGCAACGCTGAAAATTACCGCCCAATCGCAATTTGCTCTGCGCTTTCCAAAGTAATGGAAAGTATGCTTTATTTTCATCTTGTGAAATATCTGGAATCCAACAGCTTACTTAGTGACCGGCAGTACGGCTTCCGTAGGGCTCGCTCTACGGGTGACTTATTGGCCTTCCTTTCGGAAAAATGGTGTCAATCCATTCACCATTTCGGCGAAAGTAAGGTGGTGGCTTTAGATATTTCCAAGGCGTTTGATAGAGTGTGGCATGGTGCACTCATATCAAAACTTATTGTTTTTGGTGTCGGTAATAGCTTCACTCGACTTATATTGAGCTTTCTCAGGGATCGCACTATACGAGCTGTTATAGATGGGATCTCATCAAACAAGTTCAAGTTAAATTCAGGGGTACCGCAAGGTTCCGTCCTTTCCCCTACCCTATTTCCTATTTTTCTTAATGACCTTCTACGTCAGACTTCCAACCCTCTCTATTCTTTTGCAGATGACAGTAGCATATGCCATTCATTTCCGTTTCGCAGTAGACCAAGCCTTCAGGAAATTGGGGCTGTGAGAAAGCACATGGACGATACCCTTAATCGCGACCTTTTAGTAATTTCTGAATGGGGCCTGGCGAACAGGGTTCAGTTTAACGCTAATAAAACCCAGTGCTGTGTGCTTTCGCACAGGCGTACTGCTGAACATGCTACGTCATCTGTAATTATGGGTGATACATATATTAAGGAATCAGAAGCTCTCGATGTTCTTGGCATGAAAATTCAATGCGATGTTCGTTGGAACAAGCACATTTTTCATGTTGCAAAAGAAGCATTCAAGTGCCTAGGTTTTCTGAAACGGTGTAAGAAATACTTCACTCCATCTGATCTCCTTACTATCTATGTCACCTTTATCAGACCGAAAATGGAATAAAACTCTCATGTATGGGCCGGTGCTTCAAAGTCTATTTTGGAGTTACTCGACCGCGTACAGGAGAGAGCGAAGAAACTCATCGGTGACAGTAGGGTATCCAGCTCTATTGACTCACTAGAGCATCGACGCAATGTGGGGTGTGTTTCACTGTTTTATCGTTACTACAACGGAATGTGCTCTTATGAAATCAGGGAACTTGTTCCTGAAAACCGAAATTTCATACGCGCAACGCAATCTGCATCAAGAGCGCATTCCTTTGTGGTCGATTGGCCAGTGAATCGCACAACGCTTTACAGAGAGAATTCGTTTTTTAACCGAACAGTTCGTATGTGGAATAAACTCCCTGCAGAGATCTTTCCTGCCACTTTCAATGTGCAAAGATTCAAATCAAATGTTCACAAGCACTACTCCCTCTATCCCCCATTCCAAAACCTAATTTCCTAGTTCTGGCACAATGCATTGCATAAGTAGGGGTCATCCCCTGAGTGCTGGTCCTAATTTACAAAAAAAAAAAAAAAAAAAAACTGCCTGCGTTCGGCCGGTTAAATATGAAGAAATAAGTTTTATTGAAGTAGGCGTAAAATGAAATAGCTTTTCCAGTTTGTAGCATAGGGTGTTGTGGTTGACTGTATCAAACGCCTTCGAATGATCCAAAAGAATAAGAAAATTTATGTTTCCGACATCGAGTTCGCGTCGCATGTTTTCGGTAACGTTAATAAGGGAAGTAATTCAGCTGTGGTTAGGGCGAAAGCCAGATTGTTTTTCAAACAGCAAGTTATTTTCGTATATGAAATTACTCATTTGAGTATACATAAGCTTTTCAAACACTTTTGAAAGATAACATAAAATAGCAATAGGACGAAAGCCTTTGTCAGGTTTCGGAATAGGCATGACCTTGGCATGCTTCCATTTTAAGGGAAAATAACTGGAAGTAATAATATTGTTGAAAAAGTAAGTAATGTAAGGCAATATAACCGGTAAAATGATTTTAAAAAACTTGGGATGTATATTATCATAACCAACAGCTTTAGATTTCATGGCGCGAAAAGAGCAAACAACATCAAATTGGGATACGCATGAAAAACTGAATCTATTCTGTAATGAAGTAATCCCATTGTTGTATAGCAATGTACTGCTGGTGGCTTGCGAGGACGAGTCGTAAAATGGAGCTGAAGGAATATTGGTAAAAAGTACATTCAGTTCGTCCGGGCTAGCAGATGAGCAATTGCTAGCATCGGTACTTCCAATGCCTATGTCACGTATAGTTTTCCATGTTTGTTTAGAGCCAAGTGCCAAATCAAAACATTTGCTGTAATAATTACACTTTGCTTGTTTTATCATGTTGTTGACTCTGTTTCTGGCCAGATGAAAGGCAATATTTAATTCTGAAGTTTTGAAACGCTTTCACCTCCAGTATGAAAGATCCCTGTTTATTATAGCTGTTTTGATGGCAGCAGAGAACCACGGCTTGTTTTTTGTAGTTACTCTTTTTGTAATGAGAGGAACGGTTTCATCGTAAAGCTGAAGAATATTGTTATCAATGAATGAAAGCTGGTCATCTACCGAAGTCATGTATCTATTATTTGAATGCAGTTCTCATATAACAAGTTGTAATTTAGGTTATGGAAATCTCTATATGTAGTAATGAAAAATCATATGTCAGAAAAATTAAATCGTGTCTCGAAAAACATGGGGCGGATATTTTTTTATTAACAAAAAAAAAAAATATAAGTGTGCAAAATAAGCTGAATATACAAAACAAAACAAATATTAAGAATTAAGTTGCAATTATTAATAAGACAAAAATAAAAAGTATGTATGTAAATTTTCTAAAATAGCAAAGTAACAAAAGTATGTATTGACATTCTCCCCCCGTTGAGCGCAGCTCAAAATATAGAGTTGATGTTGGAATCTGCTGCATTGGTATCACTGTGTGTATTTCTGTTGTAGCCTTATGAGGGTCTGTTACTGTTGTTGATCAAATATGCACCGTGAAGTCTGATGTTGTATGTTGTTTGCGAGGTGCTGGAATTGGATGGTGTTTACATTTTTGCCTAACAATTAGATATATTAAAAGGCAGCAATCAATTGTTAAGGCTGAATAACCGACAGTCATGTGATGGTAATTATGGGACTCAATTCTATTTGCTTGCTGGAGTATCTCCTGCACCTTTAGTGAGGTTTTCAAGTCAGTTAGGTTTTGTATGGGTGGACTGTACTCGCTTGTATGTATTTTATTGAGAACTGACTTCAGATGTGTTGCATGTGTTTGTTCTGTAATTGGCCAAAGCTTGGTGTATGATGCCTTAAGCGAACTGGATAATGTCTGTTGGCCTTGTATTGATATTAACTTATTTTTAAGAGTGCATTCTGGTTCCACGTAAAGTAAGCCTGACCCTTTTAAGGTAAATTGAGTGATATCTCTTTTACACACAGCCGTTGTATGAGTTGCCGTGGGTAATACGAAAATCCATTTATTCTGCTGGTGGAGAGGTATCCAAACATTAGCGGGGCTTATCTGTTTCACTGGACACTCAGCATAAGTTTCATTGTGCAATAAACTAATTTCGCAGGCGCATATTGGTGAACCTGATTCATGTTGGATCTGCATTTTGAAACATACAAATCTATCTTTTTCAATAACAGCGCATAAATTAAGTTCACTTTTATTCATGGTGAAATACTGACGACGGATAACATTGATAGCCAGAAGGGAAGAGCATGGTTTTATTGATATAATGTATTGTTAATCCAATTTGGCTTTGGTACAAGGTTGAATAACACAGTACTATTTCGGATCGTCGGGGTCACCAAAAAATGTTCAGTAAAAGGTGCATTAACATTATTGAACTGGGTTCAACCACTAGGATTTGTCCAATAATAGCACTTAAACTATATTAGACTGGATCCAGGCTTTGACGATCTCTGAATCTGTCCATAAGTATGTGGGAGTGTCTTCAAAGTTTAAGTCCTTTTTAACCCTTGATGTTAATTGAGCGGCTAAAAATGCTGCACATAATTCGAGGCGAGGTAGGGTTTGATGTTCTAAAGGTGCTACACGTGATTTTGCACATAATAGACTTACGATTAACTGAGTGTTCTTTAAAACTGATCTTATGTAAACCGCAGCAGCATATGCCTTTTCTGAAGCATCTGCAAAGGCATGAATTTGTATGCTTTATATTATTTGTTCTTTAAACATATGTCGAGATATCTTTAGATTGTCTATATGTTTTAATTCATTGCGAAATGTCATCCACCGCGCCCGAAGGTCTTCTGGTGGCTCATCATACTAGCCTAGTTTAAGTTGCCACAGTTCTTAGATAAATATTTTGGCGGTGACTACAATTGGCGGTAGTAAGCCCAACGGATCAAATAACCTGGCTAAATCTGAGCTTACTATGCGTTTAGTAATGTGTTTAATTTCCCTGAGGGAGACCTTGACACAGAATTTTTCAGTTGTTGGCATCCATGTTAAGCCTAGGGTTTTTACCGTTTGGTTCTCGTTGTTAAAATCAATATTTACTTCTTGTTGTTGTTCTGTAGTATTTTGTAGTAGCTGTTGGTGATTTGCAGTCAATTTTTGTAGTTTGAGACCATGCTGGCTTAGTATGTGTTTTAATTCCGTTTGAATTGTCAGTGCTGCATGAAGCTATCAGCTCCTCCGATTCCGTCATCCACATAAAAATTTTTTAGCAGGAACTGCGCTTCATACGGGTATCTCGCTGTACTTGATTTACCAATTGTTTGTAGACATTTTGTTGCTAAATAGGGTACAGAACGAGTTCCACATGTGATGGTGTTTAGCTGATAATATTTGATTGGCATTGTTGGGTTTTCCCTCCAGATGATGATTTGGAATTTTCTATCTTCCGGATGCATGATAAGTTGCCTATACATCTTTTCTATGTCAGTTGTGAATACAAACCGCGGTAAACGGAAACGAAGTAGTATATATATATATATATATATATATATATATATATATATATATTACTCGTCACTGTTTTTCAGTATATAAATCCATACTTTAATTATTATTATATCAATCGAAATGCAAGCTTTGCTATTATTAATTTTAAACACAATAAATAGGTCATTGATTGCCCCACTTCCGCATAAATAAAAAAAAAAACAAAATGGGGACAAACTATAGCGATTAAATAATAATTTATTTGGAACAACAGTGGTAGCAAAATGCTTACTATACACTTTACCATTTGTTATTGTTAAGTTAATTTAGTATATAAGCAATTAAGAAAATAAAGAAATTATCAATCTTCTTAAGGCATTTAAAGTGTTTTATTGATTGATTCTACCGTTCTTCAAGTTCAAGTGCTTGAAGGATAAACCGGCGAAAAAAAATAGTATCAATACAAGTTCATGTACTTAGATTGAAAATTACTATTGCCATTCAACCTCAAACATTTGGTGACCCCTAGCCTTCTTAATTCATTAAGCTTCATCCCGCCACTGGTAAGGAACATTTAAGAATTTTGAAGGAGATAAACAAACACGCAACCACGTGAAGAACATTAATCCACACCATAAACAAAAGGCAGCAAAGTCCTACAGATAGTAGCACAGGGCTACAGTATCCAATTAAATCAATATAACAGCGTTCCTAACGACAGATTAGCAGCAACGCAAAAAACAGAATAAAAATGGCAACCATACAGGACATAATAAAGCAGCTGGTGGCTAACGGAGGCGAGATTTAAAGGGTTATTGCAACCATAAGAAAGGCTCCAATTGAAAGGAGATTGCAAGAGTTTTACCAGACAAAGCAGAGTAAATTAATTGCTCTATGGGAGACGTTCGAAAAAACGGAAAATAGAATTCGGAATAATGCCACGCTATCGGAGGAGGATCCTTACATCACAAGTGACCTTTACAAATCCGTTGGCGAAAAATATAGTTCAACTAGGAAATACATTGAACAACAGCTAAAAAAGTGGGCGACACCGTACACCAAGCCAGTACCATCCACAAGATCAGGCAATCAGTCTGAACCACAAGGAACTTCATGTCTAGCCAGAAGAATAATCGCGCGTATGACAACTTTATCACGGTTGTGGCGGGGTTTAGAATCAATTGAACAAGAACAGCCAAAACAATTTTATGAACTAAAGTCAGATACCATAAAAAATTTATGGTCTCAAGTCCAAAATCTGTATGACAACATGTGGCAACAAACTGACTGGTGAGGAATAAATAAATTGATTTTGAATTTATTTCAACAAAAGGAAAATACAATTCAATTTTGCAACTTTATTCGCGATCAAATTCAACTTTATTATGAAAAGGGCGAAGTTAAAGTGATTATTAGCTTAAACATTTCTACATGGTATACCTTAAGCTAATATAATTTCTTATCTACATACATAAAAATCTGCTTTAAACCAGTATAAGATTATAATAAAAAGAATAAAGCAGACAAGAAAGTAATATGTAAGTTTGTAGCAGATTATTAGCAAACATTTTACAATAATAACATTGGATAATTGGTTGATACCGTTTTAAATTGAAAGAATAAGACAAACAATTTATTTTAATAACAAATTTAAAGCAAACAGCGAAGGCAAAAATATATTTTTGAACATCCCGCGCCGCCCTGAAATATTGTTTCAGCATAAAGGTAATTTTACAATTTCCGTAATTGGTCTCGTCATCTCGCCATGATGCATCCTGAGCTTAACAACACGAACTTTTCCATCGGTGCCTGGGTATGCTTCGATCACCTTTCCTATGAGCCACTTTGCAGGGGGCAGGTTCTTCTCTTTCACAATAACAAGGTTACTTTCTACTAGATTGGGCTTAGGTTGTTGCCATTTTGCACGCTGTTGGAGGCTGGTGAGATATTCCATATGCCATCGCTGCCAAAATTCCTGATACATATTCTGAACATGTTGCCAATAACCAAGTTTATTGGGAACTACATCTGCTAGTTCTCCTTCCGGTACACTCGTGTAAGTTCGACCAATAAGAAAATGAGCTGGGGACAGATATCCATATTCAGAGTCCGGGGCAGTGCACAGTGGCCTAGAGTTGACAACCGCTTCAATTTGAGTTAGCAGGGTATGCATTTGCTCGAATGTTAATATTGTGTTCATGATAACCCTCCTCAAATGCAGTTTTACTGACCGAACTGCAGACTCCCAAACTCCACCCCAATGGGGAGCTTGTGGTGGAATAAATTTCCATTGGATTCCATCTTCTGCAAGAGATTCGAAGACAGTCTTGTTATGGGCTTGCGACAAAATAACTTTATGCATTTCGGTTAATTCCCGAGAAGCATTAAGAAATTTTCTTCCGTTGTCGCTGTAGATCTGACGACATTTGCCTTTTCTCGCAATAAATCTTCGTAAGGCAGCAATGAAACATTCCGTGCTTAAATCAGTGGCAAGTTCCAGGTGGATAGCAGATGTAGAAAGACAAACAAATAGGCAAATGTACCCCTTTGACTGGCGAGCATTTCGCCCCGAAAACTGTTTCAAAGTTAGAGGTCCAGCATAGTCACAACCTGTATTTTCGAACGGAAATGCTTGTCGGACACGAACGCTAGGTAAGTCTGCCATTATCTGCTGGGTGGTGTGTCTACGATGACGAAAACATCTTAGGCAGTTATAAGTCAATTTTCGGATGAGATTTCGAGCCCCTAAAATCCAATACTTTTGGCGTGCGATGACGAAGAGTGCAGAGACTCCAGGGTGTAAATTTCTCTCATGTAAATCTTCTAGAATGAGTTGTGTGATTCGGCTGGACTTTGGCAAAATTATTGGATTTTGTGCGGCAGCGTCAAGTTGTGAATTTCGTAAACGACCCCCAACACGCAACACACCGTGGGGGTCAACAAATGGATGAAGGTTTAGTAATCGGGACTGAGCACTTGAAACACCCTTTTTTTGAAGATAAGCTCTGTCATCGTTAAAAACGTTTTGGGCATATTTTAATAAAACCAGTTCAGCACGTTGAAGATCATCAAAACAAGGACATAAGACGTTGGTAGTTTTACGGTGCTTCGTAGCAAAAAAAATGTAAACATGTACGCCACAATTCGAACCAACTTCCTCCATTTTGATATTCGGTTTATAATAAATTCCAGCGGGTTGTAGTCTTCTACGGTTATGACCATAGCACTGACATTGAGTTTGAGTGCTTCCTGTGCCTCACGACATGTATTAATGTTAAAATTATTAAAACGGTTGATTATCGAATTATACTTCGAGCTATCGCTCAGCCAGATAGGACCACTCCACCAGAGTTTGTGATTAAGTAGTTTCGACGATGACATTCCTCTGGAAGCACAGTCCGCGGGATTTTCTCGGAAGGAAACATGGTCCTAAAATCTTCTAGGAAGATTATCTAAAATTTTTATTGGCTTCAAAAACCTTTAATTTTAAGGGTGGCTGTGAGAGCCATGATAAGACAATTGTTGAGTCACACCAAGCTCGAATTTTGATAGATTCATGTGGCAAGGCATCGACTATTCTTTTAAGCAGGCGCGATAGCAATAAAGCTCCACATAACTCCAGTCTTGGTAACGATTTTTGCTTGAGAGGGGCAACCCTTGTTTTTGATGAAATAACAGCTACATGAGAAACTCCTGCAGAGTCAATAAATCTTAAGTAAACAGTTGCTGAGTATGCTTGCATGGAAGCATCTGAGAATCCATGGAACTCCAGGTTTAAAACATCATTTTGTGCAAATCGAGGCATTTTAAAGTTTTTCAATACGTGTAAATCTTCTCGGTATTGTGACCATAAAGTGGCAAGGTTCTCTGGCAATGGTTCATCCCATGCTAAATTTAATGTCCAAATTTCTCTAAGTAGAATTTTGAATCGAACAATAATTGGAGATAAAATTCCCATGGGGTCAAAGATTCTCGACACATCAGATAGAACTTGCCTTTTTGTAGAGAGTGCATTTTCTAAAAACGTGATTTTGTAGCCTAATTTATCATTTACAGGGTCCCAAAAAACCCCCAGAACCTTCTTAATATCATCGTCTGGAGATTTTAGAAAGGTAAGGTCTTGAGTACCCATTGAGATATTAGAACAATTAGATATCCATTTCCTTAGTTCAAGACCTGCCTGAGATAGCAATTTTGTTAAGCTGTCTCGTTTTGAAATGATTTCTTCTTCTGAGGTAGCACCAGTAAGGACGTCATCCACATAAAAATTCTCGAGCAATATCTTTTAAGCTAATGGGAATGTTGATTTGTAGTCATGAGCCAGTTGTTGTAGAACCCGAACTGAAAGATAAGGGGCGCAAGCTGTGCCGTAAGTTACAGTACACAACTGGTAATGTTTCATATCTTCTGAAGGTGAGTTTCTCCAGATTATTCTTTGATAATTTTTGTGTCTCTCAGAAATCCATATCTGTCGAAACATCTTTACGATGTCAGCTGAGAAAACGTATTTGTAAAAGCGAAAGCGTAGACAGACTGAAAACAAATTTCTTTGTATGCTGGGCCCAATATGCAGCGTATTATTGAGCGAAATTCCATTACAGTTCTTAAAGGACCCATCGAATACTACACGTATCTTTTCACCAATAACAGGGTGGTGCGGCAAATAAAAAACTCTACCATCAGTAATATTTATATCCTTAGAGCTTATTTTACGCATGTGTCCAAGATTTTCATACTCACGCATAAAGTTGTTATATTCTTCTCTTAGGACCGCATTTCGTTGAAGTCGTCCCTCTACGGCGTAGAAACGGGATAGGGCTCCGCTAAATGTATTACCAAAACGTGGGTCTTTTATTTTAAATGGTAACTGTACGACATATTTACCATCAGTTGAACGGGAGTGAGTTGATTTGAAGTGCGATTCAACATAGGCATCATCTGGATCTAGCTTTGTTTTGTGTTTAGGCTCCTCTATTTCCCAAAAACTGCGCAGACACCTGTCTATATCTACGGTTGACACAAGGGAAGTAGTTCTGTCGCTACTCTGCAACGGTTCAACACAAGTAAAAACCCGTCCAAAAATTGTCGATATAGCGATCGTGTTTCCTTGCGAGTCATATCGTCTATCATATGATAATATGTTCCAATTATGCTCAAGCCCTAGTAAAATATCAATCTGTGATGGAACGTTATAAAATGGATCAGCAAGAGGCAAATCTTTCAAGTATTCTGCACTTTGATTGGTAAATGACTGACTTGGAAGGGATGTTGTTATACGGGGTAAAACGTGTACCACTGCATCAATATTGGTTTCTGTAACCCTTAACTGTAACAAAATGTGGAAAAATCCACGAGTGGTTTCGGCTTTTGACGATGAAATACCGCTAACTATAATCTTTGACGGAGAACGAGCATGTCCTAAGCGCTGGGTATAACTTTCGGTTATATATGATAGTGTTGAAGCAGAGTCTAGCAACGCACGACAAGTTAAAACTTAACCTGAACGTGTTTTTACATGGATTAAAGCTGTTGGCATAATAAATTCTTTTATGTTTTTTCTTGTAGCGCCTCGAAAATTTAGTGTAACTGATGGCTTTGAGACTGGACAGGCCACATTAGCTATGGTTGACCAAGGGGCAGCGGGTGTGGAAGATGACGCAGGCGTTTTCGCTGGTTGCATATCCGCATAAGTTGTAATAGCTCCAGTTGTATTTGAAATATGCAGAAGTGAATGATGACGTCGTTGGCAATCCTTATACTTGTGCTTAGATGAACAGTTCAACACCGAGTGACCAGGTCTGAGACAATTATAACATAATGAAGCTTGTTTCACAAAATTACGACGCTCGTTCAAATCAAGTTGAAGAAATAATGGACATTTAAAAATTGTGTGGTCTGCTGATTTACATTTAATGCAGGAATTAGATTTTCCATTTGTACTTACCAAACATTTTGTATTCTTTCCATTAAAAGTTTTTAAGTTACCTTGCTTAATCTGAGAAGTCGGTTTACGTTGACAAAGTTCTAATTCTTCACATCGGATGTCCAAAAAATCTGCAATACTGGGACACGAATTATCACGGCTGTCATGTATCCAGCGGCTTTTTGATTCAGTGTCAATCTTAGCAAGCAACAAGTGTCTCGTTCGTTTATACCAACAGCATCAAGACCTCGTATTATTTCGTTTGCTTCGTCGGAAATTTTCCTTAACGTTATACCATTTTCCATTGAAGTTGAAGGCAAAGCCATTAAAGCATCAATAAATGAACCAACTATGTGTTTCGGGCGATCAT
>OW569408.1:21834958-21837458 GCA_937654795.1 Cistogaster globosa
TCAACATTAATTTGGTTGGACGAAATTCACACACAACTCAAAGCATTTTTTGTTGTCTTCTCTACAACACGTCTTGTACATTTGTTGCAATTTTGTACTACACCGTCGGTGAGTCACGAAACGCAAATTTTATTTTTAATCATTCATACTTGTTTTTCTCACAACATTATAGATGCTGTTCCAGTATCATATCAACTGTTGATGAGTTAGGTATGAATGTTAATGCGCTGTGCCTTGCGTGTTTTTAAAATTATTTTTAATTTTAGTCCCAGCCAGGGGTTGAACCGGTGATTATCATAAATCAATTAAAATTTTACTTTTTCGGCTTTGGTTCATTTTTAATTTAACTTTTATTAAGAAAAATTATTTTTCAAATGTACGCGGACGTTTTCCAAAGAAAATAAGAAAAATTAGACGCTGGCAGAATGTAATGCTGCATTTTCAGGACCGCCAAATCCATCTTCAGCATTCTTTGCATCCAACACCTTGATTTGCGTATGCTGTAAATATCAGCCATTTAACCAACTAATCAACATTAATTTGGTTGGACGAAATTCACACACAACTCAAAGCATTTTTTGTTGTCTTCTCTACAACACGTCTTGTACATTTGTTGCAATTTTGTACTACACCGTCGGTGAGTCACGAAACGCAAATTTTATTTTTAATCATTCATACTTGTTTTTCTCACAACATTATAGATGCTGTTCCAGTATCAGATCAACTGTTGATGAGTTAGGTATGAATGTTAATGCGCTGTGCCTTGCGTGTTTTTAAAATTATTTTTAATTTTAGTCCCAGCCAGGGGTTGAACCGGTGATTATCATAAATCAATTAAAATTTTACTTTTTCGGCTTTGGTTCATTTTTAATTTAACTTTTATTAAGAAAAATTATTTTTCAAATGTACGCGGACGTTTTCCAAAGAAAACAAGAAAAATTAGACGCTGGCAGAATGTAATGCTACATTTTCAGGACCGCCAAATCCATCTTCAGCATTCTTTGCATCCAACACCTTGATTTGCGTATGCTGTAAATGTCATCCATTTAACCAACTAATCAACATTAATTTGGTTGGACGAGATTCACACACAACTCAAAGCATTTTTTGTTGTCTTCTCTACAACACGTCTTGTACATTTGTTGCAATTTTGTACTACACCGTCGGTGAGTCACGAAACGCAAATTTTATTTTTAATCATTCATACTTGTTTTTCTCACAACATTATAGATGCTGTTCCAGTATCATATCAACTGTTGATGAGTTAGGTATGAATGTTAATGCGCTGTGCCTTGCGTGTTTTTAAAATTATTTTTAATTTTAGTCCCAGCCAGGGGTTGAACCGGTGATTATCATAAATCAATTAAAATTTTACTTTTTCGGCTTTGGTTCATTTTTAATTTAACTTTTATTAAGAAAAATTATTTTTCAAATGTACGCGGACGTTTTCCAAAGAAAACAAGAAAAATTAGACGCTGGCAGAATGTAATGCTGCATTTTCAGGACCGCCAAATCCATCTTCAGCATTCTTTGCATCCAACACCTTGATTTGCGTATGCTGTAAATATCATCCATTTAACCAACTAATCAACATTAATTTGGTTGGACGAAATTCACACACCACTCAAAGCATTTTTTGTTGTCTTCTCTACAACACGTCTTGTACATTTGTTGCAATTTTGTACTACACCGTCGGTGAGTCACGAAACGCAAATTTTATTTTTAATCATTCATACTTGTTTTTCTCACAACATTATAGATGCTGTTCCAGTATCATATCAACTGTTGATGAGTTAGGTATGAATGTTAATGCGCTGTGCCTTGCGTGTTTTTAAAATTATTTTTAATTTTAGTCCCAGCCAGGGGTTGAACCGGTGATTATCATAAATCAATTAAAATTTTACTTTTTCGGCTTTGGTTTATTTTTAATTTAACTTTTATTAAGAAAAATTATTTTTCAAATGTACGCGGACGTTTTCCAAAGAACATTCATACCTAACTCATCAACAGTTGATATGATACTGGAACAGCATCTATAATGTTGTGAGAAAAACAAGTATGAATGATTAAAAATAAAATTTGCGTTTCGTGACTCACCGACGGTGTAGTACAAAATTGCAACAAATGTACAAGACGTGTTGTAGAGAAGACAACAAAAAATGCTTTGAGTTGTGTGTGAATTTCGTCCAACCAAATTAATGTTGATTAGTTGGTTAAATGGATGATATTTACAGCATACGCAAATCAAGGTGTTGGATGCAAAGAATGCTGAAGATGGATTTGGCGGTCCTGAAAATGCAGCATTACATTCTGCCAGCGTCTAATTTTTCTTGTTTTCTTTGGAAAACGTCCGCGTACATTTGAAAAATAATTTTTCTTAATAAAAGTTAAATTAAAAATGAACCAAAGCCGAAAAAGTAAAATTTTAATTGATTTATGATAATCACCGGTTCAACCCCTGGCTGGGACTAAAATTAAAAATAATTTTAAAAACACGCAA